>VZSR01000478.1:186995-239125 GCA_013398615.1 Brachypodius melanocephalos
TAATTTTGATCATGTGCCCGAGTTTTGAAAGATGAAGTTGTTCAACATAGCTGAGAAGTATTTCGTAAGAGCCCTTTGATTGCTGGCCTGCTTGCAGCATGTGAAATTTTTGACAGCAATTTCGATTGATTCTTCCATGTTCAATAATGTGTTCATTTCAATGGTATTTCCTGAGCAGCTGGGCTTGCTTAGCTTTGGAGCTAAAACAGCAAAAGCAAGGAAGTGAATTTTCCAGCCCCCTCCCCACCCCTCCACTCCACACCCCCCCCCTTTTTTTTTTCTTGGCATGTTAGAAAATTATGTTAATTTTTTTTAAATCCTGTTAATGAAATGGCATGGAAACCACTGGAATAACAGGAGGAGGGCAGGAGCAGAAGTAGAGGACCAGGGGGAAATGGCACATTTTATAGCCTTGTGCATGGTGAAGGGGCTGGCTTCAGGAATTAGCTTCTCCTTTCAGAGGCAGTCTAATCAAAATTCATCTAGAGCTGTGTTTCCTGCTGGTCTCTGCGTTAACGAGTGCTTCTGTTTCAGGCAGATCTTCTGAAGTGCTAAAGGATGAGCTTTCTGCATTAAAACTAATGGTAGGTCTTCAGATAACAGGCGGGTTGTCCATTGAAATGCTACTGAACAGGAATAGGATGTTAAAAAGTGGGATGTGAGATAGTGAAGGGAAAATTTGTGTGCTGCCTTAGTGCATTGAGGCAAATCTGTTTATTAAAAATTGCGCTTAAGAAATGTCCTTCATCAATGGAAAATGCCATTCTTCGGATTTTAATCTTTTGTTCAGGCAGTATCTTTGTCTATTGATTAGAGACAGGTTGAACATATAAAATTTGGAATACAGAAAGAATTGTTCCCTGTGAGGGTGGGCAGGCCCTGGCACAGGGTGCCCAGAGCAGCTGTGGCTGCCCCTGGATCCCTGGCAGTGCACAAGGCCAGGCTGGACAGTGGGGCTTGGAGCACCTTGGAGATGCCCCTGCCCATGACAGGAGTGGAGGGAGATGAGCTTTGAGGTCCCTTCCAACCCAAACCACTCTGGGATTTGATGATTCTAAATCTTCGGAAAGCACTGCAGTGCTGGTGTTTGATAGCGTTTCCCAGCTGATCCAAATGGGTATTTTGGATCTCTGCCTCCTGCCACTGTTCAAGATTGCTGCAAATCTGGAGGGAAACAGCCCAGCCCCTTCAGCTTTCCTGACTGTTCTCTCATGGTGCACCTCGTTAGTTTGCTTGTACATCCCAACAACTATAATCCTGCACTGGGGGGACTTCTTGAGGACGATTTCTGGTCTAAAAGGAGATTCCCCTTCTCTTCCCTTCTTCCACGTGCATGGTGCTACTTCCATTCCCAAGGAGGCTGTGCAGGTGTAGCAGCTGGGCTAGGACAGGCTTTAGCAAGCTGTGTGGGGATTGAACCTTTGCATGGTTCATTTTACCCCACACTGTTTGTGTCCTTTGGTGCCCCTTGGGTCAGTGTACAGTTTGCAAAGTGCCTGCCCAAGACCACTCTCTTTGTGTTTGTTAAAGCCTTTTTGGCTTCGAGGATGGCTTGGAAACACGGCTGCTCGAGCTGATTGCACATCACATTTTCTTTACTACTGTACTTGGTTTTTAAATAGAGAAGCTTTTTAAAAAGTTTGGGCGATTGTTAAAAGCCTTTACGGACGTCATGGTTTGTTCAGCTGCAGAAAGGCATCGAGCAGACTTCTAATGCAAGGCTTGCATAACACGGGGGTGGCTTGTTGAGTGCAGCACCTGGAGGGTCAGAGCTGGGAGCAGGTTCCATCTGCTCTGTCCTCAGCCAGAAGGCCATGTTGTGTAACCCCACACAAAGTCTGGCATGCTGCTGACCTTGATGGGTACCCACAAAACACCCTGTATAGATGGTGGATGCAGCTGGAGACAGAGAGAAGTGGTGTAGAACCACAGAATGGTTTGGGTTGGAAGGGACCTCGAAGTCCATGGCCAGGGACACCTTCCACTATCCCAGGGTGCTCCAAGCCCTGTCCAGCCTGGCCTTGGACACTGCCAGGGATCCAGGAGCAGCCACAGCTTCTCTGGGCACCCTGTGCCAGGGCCTCCCCACCCTCACAGGGAACAATGCCTTCCCCTTATCCCATCTAATGCTGCCCTCCTTCTGTTTAAAGCCATTCCCCCTTGTCCTGTCCACTGGAAGCCCTTGTGAAACATCCCTGTGCAGCCTTCTTTCAAGCCCCCTTTAGGTGCTGGAAGGATGCCCTAAGGTCTCCCTGAAGCCTGTGGGGAAAGCAGCCCTCCATTTCTGAGGTTGTAAAAGGGAGAGTAAATCTGTAACTGCACCCCAAGCCTCTGTTCCCTGAGGTAGGTCCAGTTTGAGCCTATGGAATATCTGTATCCAGAATGGAACACCACAGCTGAGAATCCTTCTGTCATCTGCTTGTAGATGAGCCCACACTCTCCTCCCTGTTCCATTCTTGTTTTTTCCTTCATTTTCTTTCCTACAGTTAAAAAAATCCAGAGTCAAATCTGTGATATGTGTTGTGACACCTGACTTTGCTGAGAAATGCTGTGTAGTGGCAGCAGTTTAATCAGGTTCCCAGAAGTATAACACTGATTAGGTAGTAGATGGCTGTGGCAGGAACAGGTGTCAGGGCACATCCTCCCTGTTTCTTACACTGATGGATCCCAGTCCATGCTTTTAGAACAGTCCTTTTCCATAAGCACACAGCCCTCTGTATTCATGGCCCTTCAGAGCCTGCCTGGGCTTTGTGCAGATAGATGATCCTGTGACTGTGAGTGCTCACCTAGATCCCTGCTAATGACAAATTCACCTGCTTCCAATATGTGGGAGCTGAAAGTTTAGCCAAAAGTGCTTTCTTGAGTTCTCTTTGCCTCGCTGCAGTGCAGTCTCTTTGAGTGTCTAGGTGATTTGAGGTGAAAAACAACCTGCCTAAAAATGAGGAACACTGGGTAGCTGGCAGGCATCTGGAAATCTTCCTGCTTGTGAGGTACTGAAACACCACAAGTAATAAGCAAAAGGTGCAGTCCTGAGTTACAACTGATGCTGCCTGTCAGAATATTTTACTGTGCCAGAGAGGGGATGAAAGGAAATGTATGATAGCCTGAGTTAAAAAGCATTTAGCTCCTAAAAAACCCCCACATAATATCCAAAATGAGGTAAGGATTTCTTGAAATTTGTACTGTTTCTTATTGAGACAAACATGGCTTTATAATAATGTGTTATCTGTTAATAAATACCTGTATTTAAAATGAGATTCCAAAGCAGCGTCGTGTACCAACTCAGATTGTTAACAGCCCCCTCAGGGAATGCTGGGTGTGTAGGAAGATGAGTTTTCTTGCAGTTTATTCTTGGAACCTTTGCTTGCCTGCAGCTGAGAGGGCAGGCAGGTGACAGGAGCAGCCTTTTCGAGCTGGATCAGCTGATGCTTTTCTGAGCATCCCTGGGATGGCCGAGATGCCCTGCTGCTGTTTGTTGGTGTCTGGGGTGTTCTGTGTCAGGAGATGAAAAGAACAGCAAGCAGGGCTCCTTGGTGACACTGGCAGCCTGCTTAGAAGCAAATTAAACTCACAGAATTCGCATTTCTACAGTTATCCCTGTGAATAACTGCAGTATGTGAACAGATCTGTGTTGGCAGTTTGGATTGAAGTGGAAGCTTGGGATCATCTGTGGAAATGGCTTTAGCATTGGTTGTTCCATCCCAAAGGCCTGGGGGAATGGCAGAATGATAAACCAAAGTACAAAGTACAAATAGAAGTACAAATCAAATTTTATATCTATAATTCAACAGCGTAGGTCTCAGGACAACAAGCTTTAGTGTCTTAGCTTGAAGTATTAATATGGAGTTTCTGTGATCTCTTTTATTTTTCCTGTGTTTTACTTTTGCCTGTCCTGCTGCTTCAACTAATTCCTGTAGCTGCAGAAGGATACAGCTCCTCTGTCAGATGATGTGATGTAAAAAAAACCTTTACTTCAAATGGGAAGAAGAATCTCGCACTTAATTCTCTGGATGTCTCTTTGTTCAGTGAGAGGATAACTGAGAACTACCCTGGTTTATTCAGTAGAAATCCAGCTGCAGTCAGGTGTGTTGTTTTGTTTTTAAGCTGAGGAGAAGCTGATGGATGGGCACAATACATTAATTTTAACAGCCCCATCAGCTTGGGGGCAGAAATCAAAAGGATGATCTCAGTCATGCAGAAGAATTCAAGAGGTTTTGTGCTCTTTCCCTTTAAAATAGAACTTTTGTTCTGTTTGTTTAAGTAAAATTGCAGAGTTCAAACCTGCTACGCCTGGACATCAGCAATTTTATGGAATTTGGAATTTGCTTGAAGATAATTTTTTAAAAATTGTACCCCTAGCATGTGTCATGAAAAAAAATCATAACTAATTTAACTTCATTTTTTTTCCATTTCACATAAAGTTGAGTGATCCCTTCCCTCATCTTCATTGAATGGGTATGAGTCAAGGGTATTTCATTATTCTATTTATAAAATAATGTAGTCTTATGAAGCAAGAGCCTTTTAGACTGTGAAGTGCATAACAGGCATAATTGATGTGAAAGGAAGTACCATAATCCACGCTGAGAAATGAAAATTAAAATTATTGTGACTTTTATTATCCAATGTGGTAGAATATCCCTGGCAATAAGGGACGGTCTTCCTGGAGAAGCAATGCCAAACATTTTACTCCTCTCTTGATGAGACAAAGACAAATGATTGAATTGCATCTTTACTGCCCATCCCATTGCCCTTATTCCCTTTCCTGCTCATATCCAGTGTTTTTAGGGCAGGAGCGTGGTTTCCTTGTGCTGACAGTAAGATCATTATTGATGCCAAACGCTGATTTCTTGCTGGTAGCCCCTGTTCTCTGCTTTGTTGTGAGAGGTCTCTGCTCTTCATCTGAGTAAAGAATTGCCTCCAGTGACCTCAGGCCTGCTTAATGGACAAGTGCAGAGTGACAGGAGAGCACAGATCAGTGCCTTAATGCAAACCCCGTGGCTCCAGAGAGCCCCTGAGTTTGGGCTCTGTGCTGCTGCTCCCCTGCAGCACAGTGTTGTTCTGGTCCAGATGCCTTCCCTTGTTTGCTGCTTGAATGCTGATCCCTGATGACAATCAGCGGATGGAGACAAAAGTGGAATCGCATCCGAATTACTCTTAAGAATTGCTCAGGTGACCTAATTTTGCCTTCCACAATCAGTGTGCCCAAGGAACCACTACTTGAAGTGATACCGTGTGTCTAGAATTTAACCTGCAGTCTGCAAAAATGGTAACATCTAGGGCTGCTTTTCTTACCAAAAAAAAGACAAGAAAATAAAAGAAAAAAAAAAGAAAAAAAAAGAAGAAAAAAAGACAATGAAGGCAGTGAGATGTCCAATAAAATGCAAAACATGGGCATATAAGCAAGCAGCATAACAGGAACTCTGTCCCTGGAAGGTTTTGGCAAACCTGTCCAGTCTGTCTCAGCATGGCGATGTTAATTCTGAGATGCTGCTGGTGTACGTGAGGCATTTCGTAGAATCCTAGAATTGTTCGAGTTGGAAAAAACCTTTAAGATCACGAAGTCCAGCTGCCCTTTCTCCGTGTCTGGGCTTTTACATTTGAGTGATGATTGTGTTGGATCTGCTGGCAGAATGTGAAACACCTGTAAGGAATTAAGAACAAGGAATCAAAGAATTATGATTATAATTATTTTTGCAAAGAGTTCTTGGGAAAAGAGAAAATCCAACGCCTGTTTTGCCTCACTTGGAATGACAGAAGAAGTGTTTGCTTTACAAAGTCAGTACCAGTAGTGCTTACTGCTCACAGTGACCTTGTTTTGCAGCTGTTGGAGAGCAGGAATGCTTCTCCTGCCAGCAGGGTCATCGCTGCAGTTGTTGATAGTGAGCAGGCAGTGAGTGCTGGGAATGTGAAATTTGGCTCCAGAACATCATCCAGGGTGGGCAGCAGGGAATAGGGTGTTCAGAGAGCTCCCTCTGCACTTACTCTGATCACACGAGTTCTGCTTGAAGCTTTCTAAAAGAAGCGTTTGAGATACAATCAGTGTTTCACTGATTAAAAATAAATTACTGGGCTCATTGCTGAGAATTGTGAAACTCTGAATTTTGGTAGAGAGCTTCTCCTACGTGGGAAATGGCAAATGTGGCCTTTTAGTGGCTACATGGGATTGAGGATTTCCATGGTTCTACTTCCCAGTGTGAAGGGACAGCAAGACTTTGTCAAGCAAAATCCTTTGGGGGTGTTTTGTGAGCTTGGCAGAAGGTCATGGAGCAGTTTGCAGTGTTGGAATGAGGTGGGATGAATGGAGCGTGTGAATCCCTGTGTCCCCAGTCCCCGGAGCGGGCCCGACACCTTTCAGAGCCCGGTATTTATGGTGCCTGTAGGTCCTGCTCTGCCTCCAAGCGCCTGTGGAATGAAAGGTGAGCGGGAGCCGCTGCCGAGGGCCCTTCAGGACACACGGCGTAGGCTGCGAGCCAAATGACTTGTTTGGGTTGGCTGCCGTGGCTGCTGGCTGCTCTTGTCCCACGGCCGGAGGGACTTGTCCCGTTCTGGGAGCGGATCTGTGCCAATCGCGGCCGGGCGGAGCGGCGGGAGCCGGGCAGCGCTCGCCGCTTGGCTGGCAGCCCGGCCGGGGTGGGCTCCGGGCAGCATCCCCGCAGGCTGGGTATCGCCTCCGCGGGACTCGGGGAGCTCCTCCGGAATACTGAACGTGACGTCTCGTGCGCTGAGTTAGAGACAACCCGGTGTTAGATGATGAGCAATTAAAGCAGATTTCTGTAGTTCGTCTGGCCGAGGGTGAAGGGGAATGGCAGGACCACCAGGTGATGATGGGCTTTGCACCGACAGCCCAGGCGGCTGCAAAACAGCTTGTCTTGTTTACAGAGACCCTTACAAGAAGTTGCAGGGTGGTAAGTTGTGATGAGTAGCAGCAGAGCAACCTTCGAGTACCACTTAGTGCCCGTAGGAAGAGCTGCCGCAGCATCCCGAAGCGATGATGGATGTCGGCGTTTCCACCCCGGTGCGAGCGGAGCACAGCCCCAGGCGGAGCGGGATGCGGGCAGAAGGGGGCTGTGGGATGCTCCGGAGAGGGCTGGAGGAATGTGCCGGCTATTTGTCTGCGCATAAAAGTGGTTCCTCTGGAGGGGTCTGTCATCCCGGGAGGATGAAAAATGGTTGATCCCGCTCCGGGTGAGGAGGCTGCGCTCCCCGCGCGGCGCGCTGGAAAGCGTGGCCTGGATCCGGAGGCGGGATGAGTCCTGGCAGCCCCGCACACTTCAAGTCCACTGGATTTACAGATTTGCATCTTGAAGAAAAACATAACAATTTTTTACTCTTAGACTAGTGTTTTGTAACAGATCTTTCCTCCCCCCTCTCTTCCCTTCCTTTTTTTATCCTTTGGAAATGGCCTTTTGGATGTTGGAGAAATGGAAAAATGTGCCATCATTCTGTGGTGGCGAACAACATTTAGAAGGAACTGGAAATTTGTTTTCAGGCTGGTCAAGGGAGACCTCTTAGAATCCCGGGGCATTAAATATCTTGTTCCAACTCGGCCGTGGGCAGGGATACCTTCCACTATAGACCAGATTGCTCCAAGCCCCTGGTCTTGAATCCACGTCTGCTGTGGATACACGTGCATGGTGAATAGAACTAAGAAGAATAATCAGTGTTAATTAGTCAGCGTTAAAGACAACACTCTGATGTCTGGAGAAATGAGCTAAATCGGGGATTCTCAGTGTTAATGGAGCAGCAGTGTGTGCTGTGGGATCACAGTGTCATCAGTAAATGGATGTATGGAGAGGCTGGGATCCAGAGCATCCCTTATTCCTGGTGAGAAAGTCCAGCCTCCCACCTGGAACTGCTCCTGGGGGTTGCCTTACCCAGATGTGTCTCAAGGTCTGGAGCTGCTCCTCACTGAAAGTGAGGTCAGGCCCTGGCACAGCTGCCTGGGGCAGTGGTGGAGACCCCATCCCTGGAGGGGTTTAAAGGACCTGTAGATGTGGCACTTGGGGACACAGTTTAGTGGTGGAAGTGGCAGTGCTTTCCTTTTACTCCTGCTTTTTTATTGCTTTGGGCCCTCACTGGCATTGGTAAAAGATGTTTTGATTGTGGGAGGCAGGTGCAAGGCAGCTGAAGGTGGTTCTTCAAGCTGGACTTTTTCTGGGATGTTAGGCATGGGACCTAGAAACCTTATTCCTAATGTTGCTTAACTCTTTTTTTTTTTTTTTTCTGCCATCCTGGTTTGTGAGTGACTAAGAGTGGGCATTTATTGGTTGGTAGTTACCTCAGCATCCCTGCAAAGCACTGGCAAGCTGGCTGTGAAAGGGAGGGGATGTGTGTGTCACGCCCTCCTCCAGCTGTGTAGGAGAGCCAGGTTGTGATGAAACGGCTGCTTGGGAAGGGTTTTTGCGTGACTAACCAATCCAGTAATGGGGCTTGTTAATTGGGCAGAGTGTTGTGGTGAGCAAACATTTATTAAGGAGGTACACAGATAAAAAATCGGTTCTGGGTAATTTTGACTGTTTTTATGGAGGAAGTGTTGCCTCGGATGCAGAATGAACTAAGGTCTGAGCTCAAGTTGTGGTCCAAGCTGATGGGCACCACACACCTTGCCCTTTCGTAGGTGTGGATAAATCCTGGATCCCATGAATACATATAATTATCCCAAAAGGCAGGTGCCAAGAGGATGATGCCAGACTTTTCAGTGGTGTCCTGTGCCAGATGAAGAGCAATGGCTGCAACCTAAACCACAAGAGCTTTCACGTCAACGCGAGAAAGAACTTCTGTACGTTGAGGATGGGAACAGGCTGCTCGGGGAGGCTGGGGAATCTCCCTTTCTGCAGCCATTTCATCCTCACCTGGATGTGTTCCTGTGTTACTTGCTCTAGGTTACTTGTTTCAGGGTTCTGCCTGGGCAGGGGCTTGGACTGGATGGCCTCCAGAGGCCAGTTCCGCGCTTGTGGCTTGCCGATGCTGCTGGCAGGGACGCGTGAGGTGTGTCCCTTTCCCGAGAGGAGGTGGCAGAGGCAGTCCTGAGCGCTGTGCTGCCGCTCCCGGACGGGCGGGACTCCACTCCGGCGCTTGTTTGCTGCCGGCCGGCGCGGCCAGGCCCCGCCGCTCGGCTGCGCGCTGCCCGCCCCGGGGCGTGCGCCGGGCGCTCCGGCACCGCCGGCTCCGCTCCCGCGCGGCCCTTCCCGCGCCCGCCGCGCCGCCGGACCCGCCGCCGGTTCTAAGCGGATTTACCCGGCCCGCAGGGCAGGGAGAAACCCGGCCGGATCCGCGGCCGTGCGGCCGCGCTGTAAACAATGAGCTCGGAAGCGGCTGCTGCAGTTCCCGTGCCGTGAAGACCGGAGCCGCGCTCCGCGGGAGGAGGATGCGTGCGTGGATGTGAGCCGGCCCTCGGCGCCTCTCCGGGATGCCGCTGCCATGGACGCCGGCCGCCGGCGGGGAGCGCAGCCAGAGCCCGGCGTGACCCCGCCGCAGAGCGGGGTGTGACACCGGAGCTTTTTTTTTTTTTTTTAATTACTATTTATTTATTTCATTATTTTTGACCGGGTTGCAGCGGTTTGTGGCTCTGCGTTTCCAGCCACCCGCGTCTCTCCATCCATCCATTCATCCATCCACCCGTCATTCATCCATCCCTCTCGGCGCCGATGCCCGCGGTGGCCGCCGCTGCCTGAAGGGCAGAACCATCATGTACCTCCTGGACAGCAGCGAGCCGCCGGCCGCCGCCGCCTCCTCCCCCGAGAGGATGCAGCGGGGCACCCCGCAGAGAAAGACCGTGTACCGCATCTCCGTGACCATGGTGAAGAAGGAGCTGCTGGGGCCGGAGAGCGGCCGCGCCGGCCCCGAGCTGCCCCGGCGCGGGCGGAGCCGCCCGCCGGGCTCCTCCAGCCTCACCAGGGCCGGGCTGCTGCTGCTGGAGGAGGAGGAGGGCGAGGAGGAAGGCGAGGAGCGGGACACGGTCCCCAGCCCCTGCGGCTTCCGCACCTTCAGGACGCTGAGCACGGGGCAGCTGGAGCTGGGCCGTCTCAAGGTGCCGAGGAGAGCGGGGCCGCCCTCGCCCGGGGCGCCGCGGGGCAGCGCCGGACCCAGAGAAGCCACCGCGGCCGCGGCTGCCGCCGCATCCCCGCCCGGGGAGGAGCAGGACAAGGACGAGGGGCCCGGTGAGCCGGCCCCGGGGGAACAGCGGGGCCACAGCCCGCGGCGGCAGCCGGGGCTGCTGCGGCGGAGCTTCAGCTTCAGGCACTGGAGCGGCGGCAGCGGTGGCAGCGGCGGCGCGGAGCCGGCCCGGGTGCGGCGGCACAGCAGCTCCGGCTGCCTGCCCGGGCCGCCGCCGCCGCCCTCGCCGCCCGCCGCGCTCCCCGCAGAATCCCCTGAGAAGCGCAACACGCTGGACGTGGGCGAGGTGCTGAGCCAGGCGGACCCGCTGTCCCGGCTGGAGCGCTGGGAGCGCAGCAAGAGCAAGAACCGGACCCTGGATAACAGCGACCTGCAGCGGCTCTCGGAGCGCCTGGGCAGGGAGGGCCCCGCCGCCGGCCCCGAGCACCGGCTCCTGCGCTTCTTCAGCGGCATCTTCGCCCGCAGGGACGGCCCAGCTGCTCTCTTCGGCAGCCCCCACGGGCGCTCGCCCCGCAGCAGCTTCTCCAGGTCCAGGGCTTATTTTAGCAGCCTCAAGAGAGCTGCCGTGGACATGCAGTCGAGCTCCGAGAGCATCAACGGGTCCCCCCATAAAGGTGCCCGTCCTTGTTTCATCTGGGGGATGGATGGTGCGGTCGAGGGGCTGTTGGGCGTGAGGAGAGGGAGATGCTGCACTGGGGCACATCACAGTGGAGAGGGCCTGGCATAGGATGCCCAGAGAAGCTGTGGCTGGAAGCCCCATCTCTGGAAGTGTCCAAAGCTAGACTGGATGGAGCTTGGAGCAGCCTGGGATAGTGGAGGGTGTCCCTGACCATGGCAGGAGCTAAAATGAGACAGTGTTTAAGGTTCCTCCCAATCCAAACCATTCCATGATTCTATGGATACAGCGTGGTTGGAAGCACATGGTAGCGCAGCTCTGCAGAATGCAGGTCGGGCTGTGCGTCCTCCTGAACCAAAAATCCCTCTCTAGGGTGACTGGTTGTGCGTTCTAGGACAGCTGAGCGAGGCAAGTGTCGCTCGTTTAATAATGGAGTGGAAGCTGAACCGGTGGAGTGCTGCTGTATATAGGTCACTGGGTGGCCCAGTACTGCACAGCAGTGGGACTTTGTGCTTTTGGAAAGACTTCTGTAATCTGAAAGATAGGTTATGTTGGTTAGGAATGGGCACTGCTGGAGAAGTGAGTGAATACTGGTGTAAATGTCTCATAAATCCTAAACGTTCATTGTAATAAAAGAGCTTGAACCGAGTTAGATATTTTTGAAAAACACAGTACAGACTCAGAAGCCACGCTCTTTGGATTATTTTATTATTTGAGTAATTTTATATAGCTGTGTACTAATTAGTCAGAGCATTTCTAGTGTAGGTGGAAATCAGATGGGGAATTCTGGGGGTTTGTGAATCCCTCAGACACAAGAAAAACTTGCGCAAGGACCTTACAGTGGGATGGAGGTACCTGACTGTGGGATGGCAGGGAAGAGCTGACGAGCTGCTTTCTGTGAGCATCTGGAAGGAGCCCGGTATCGCTGGCTGGGACGTGTCAAACCAGAAATGCTGGTTGTGGAGCTTCATTGTGAGACGGTGCTTTCTTCTAGCTGTGCTTTCAGACCTTTAATAAGTATCTGTGATGAAACATTTAACCAGCAGTTATAGTCCCTTTGAGCGCTAAGTGCTTATCAGGTGGCAAACAATCTCTGAGTTGCTGCTTCTCTGAAAATAAAATCCTCAATTAGGTTAAGCTTTCATAAAGGCGCAGGTACGGCAGAGGATGGTGTGGAGTTGGGCCCAGGTGGTTCATTGGGGAAAGCAATAACCAGCTGCCAGCCCCTTCCATATCCAGAGCTCCTGCTGCGAGTGGAGTGTGCCCAGAGTCTGAGGCACGAGGAGCAGAGCCAAATATTTAGACCTAGTAACTGAGGACTGTAAGGTTTTATTGATGTAGAGGCATTCATGTGGGCTTATAACAATCTTGACGGAAATTGTGGTCTGACCTTGGTTAAAGTTCAAGGTAACCACAACAGAGAATTACTTCATTGGGCTCTTTATGCCTGTCCTGTGCCAACACACTCCAGCTCTTGCTCTCTGCCGTCTGCACACGCTCGTGTCCTGAGAGCACAGTCCTGCCAGCCTGAGAGGAGACCTCAGTTAATCAGTAACTCTTGGTACACAGCACCGAGACGTTCTAGAGAGGTTCTTCCTGTGCGTGCCACTACCGAATTGGTCTGCCGCAATGAAGCCTTGAGCCTTGCTCTCCAGAAAATGTGTCCCTGTGGCCCAGCCATGTGGCTGCAGTAGGCAGCAGTGTGACAGCCTTGTGTGACGAGTTAGCAGGCCTGCTGTGCTCTGTTTCCATCCTTTTTTCCATAAAACTGCAGCTTAGGAAAAAAGCTTGTGCACAGCTTCAGTGAGAAAACTGAACTTGAACTAAATTGTCTTTACTTTCTCCTACTATAGGTTGAGAAAAATGTTTAATTAGATATTACAATTAGCATGCCAAATATCTTCTAATATTTTAAGGTTGGAACAAGCTGCCTGTTCAGCCAGAACTTGTCTTTTTGCTTCTTTTAGTTGACATGGAGTTGGTGTGCTCTTGACAGTCCTGTGCAGATTCTGGAGTGTTTGCAGACACACAGGTGGAACCTTAATTTCAGTGTGGGTTTTATTCCCTGGAAACTTGAAGAAATTATTGGCTATGGGGGTGGGCAGGCCCTGGCACAGGGTGCTGAGAGAAGCTGTGGCTGCCCCTGGATCCCTGGAAGTGTCCAAGGCCAGGTTGGACACTGGGGCTTGGAACAACCTGGAATAGTGGAGGGTGTCCCATGGCAGGGGGTGGAATGGAATGGGCTTTAAGGTCCCTCCCAACCCAAACCAGGATGTGATTTTATGATTCTACACTTGTTTCCCACGTGGCCTTGGTGTTCTCCGTGTTTGGTGCTATGCAGGACTTATTTGATTTTGTGCTTGCAACATAAAGCCTGCCCAGGGTCTTAAGAGAAAGTAGAAGTTTTAAAAAATGTAGCTTGTTGGCATTTCAAATGTTCACCTGGGTATTGTGATACCTGCTTGGCTGATATTTCCTGGAAAGAAATACGTTACTTTACCTACCACAGTCAGGTATAACATAGTTTTGAGCAAGTTTTTAAGCAGAAGAGTGAAGAATTTTTAAATCTACATGTTTTTGATGTTGCTGAGTCTGGCTTAGGTTGTGAAGTCGGTAATGCTGGATTTTTGGCTGGGATCAGTCTATAGACTCTCAGTAGTTATTCATGCTGTCACTAAACAGCCCTTGAGCATCAAGCCTTTTCCTTTTCTACCTGCAAACCACCATTGCTGTGGTGGTGATATTGTTGACCTCAAATCCTATGCAAGCAACAATGCCCAAAACCTTTGCTAGGGGAAGCAGGGGATCTATTTATTTGAAGGAAGAAAGGTTTTCTCTATGCATGACTACTATCCCCAAAGGCAGAAAGACAAACTTCCATAAACTTCAAGCCAGAGAAGTTATTTTTGCATTAAACCATTTAGAAGAAGTAATTAAGGGGAATGTCATTCCTCATCTAAACTTTTTTTTTTATCCTTGAAGTTTTCATTATTCTTTCCTCATGAGAGGAACCCTTGCTGCTCTGGAGGAAGAGGAGGAGGATGTCTCTGAGGCTGAGAGTATGGGGGGTGGTGTAAAATAGTTTATTTTTTTCAGTGGTTCTCACTTATTGCCTTTGTTTTGAGATAAGTTTGTTTGATAACCTTTCTTTAGGATATACTAAGCAGATTTGGGTATCAAAACTATTGACCATCAAAAAGAGTATCATTATAATATGATAACCTGCTCTTTTGAGGTTTTTCCCCCGAGGTTTTAGAGGAGTTAGTTTTAAGCTCTTACCTCAAATTCTCTGCAGCTTAGAGTCATGGGAAGCAGGGAAAAGCTGCTGAGTGATCTCTGTTGGAGGCCTCCAGCCTTTCCTTGCAGAGCTTCACTTGAGCTAGTTCTTGTTAGTTCTGTGTCATCTCCTTGCTCCATGGCCACTGCTCTGCTGTGCTGCTGGTTTCCCCAGGGCAGCCCAGCAAGCCTGATGGGCACTCTTACGGATGAGTGGGCAGAGATCTGGAGCACATGGGATTTGAGCAGTGAGATGCAAATGCACTGAACTCTGTGGTTCCCTGGGTGGTAGCTGCAGCTTTTTGGTGCTGTGGTGGGAGAAGCACAATCTTTTCCAGCACTGGAGAGTCCCTGCTTTCATGGAGTAAAAGTCACCTAGGACTCCTTCAGCTGTTTCAGTTCTTGTGGGTGTTGTCTAGAGGTTGTTATGAAAATAAAACCCAGCAGCTAAATAGATTGCATTTGGGGTCAAGCATTTTCAAGCGTTGTCTAAGAGGGTTTTTTATTATTATTTATTGGGTAGGTCTTGTGTCAAGCAAAATGAATGCCAGCTGCACTGATAGAGCCAGGTAATTAAGAACTGAACTGGTATTAAGGTCACTGGCTGAATTAGAGAATGAGATGGATTAATGTTTGCACAATATTGAACTATGTGCCAGCTGCTAGCAGCTGTGGTCTTTGTTTTTCTCTTAAAATTGAAAAGAAATGTAAATTTTAATGCCTCTCTGCTATAAACTTGACAGTTAAATGCCTAATGGCAGTAATGGGTAACTTTGTTGGGACAGATCGCTGAATATTTCTGTGAAGTGCTGTGCAGGCATTCATCTCCATTCCTTCCCAAACCCAGCTCTGTAAATTGAATTAGCATTCTGTTGTTTTGCCAGAGATCTGCCTGTTCCTTGGTTTACCACTGCAGGTAATGATGTACTTATCTAATGAAGCTTATGCAGATGACCAAAGCACAACCTGCACAAGGAAAAGAACATGATAGAACACGATATTCCTTTTCCTTTCCTCCTGATTCCTTGCCTTGAATCTGAGGTGGCTCAGTGTGAGGAGAAGCCAAGTGCCAGGTGCTGTCCTTGAGCCACAACAAGCCCTGCAGCACTGCAGGCTGAGGGAGAGTGGCTGGAAAGGGTCTGGGAGGGAAGGGCCTGGAGGTGCTGGTCAACAGCAGTTGAAAATGGGCCCAGGTGTGCCCAGGTGTGCCCAGATGTGCCCAGGTGGGCAGGGCCGGGCCCTGCTGAGCCCCTCCAGGGCTGTGTCCAGCTCTGGGCCCCCAGGCCAGAGGGACACTGAGGGGCTGGAGTGTGTCCAGGGCAGGGAACGGAGCTGGGAAGGGTCTGGAGCCCCAGGAGGGGCTGAGGGAGCTGGGAAAGGGGCTCAGCCTGGAGAAAAGGAGGCTCAGGGGAGACCTTGTGGCTCTGCACAACTCCCTGACAGGAGGGGACAGCCGGGGGGGTCGGGCTCTGCTCCCAGGGAACAGGGACAGGAGGAGAGGGAACGGCCTCAGGCTGGGCCAGGGGAGGCTCAGGACGGACAGCAGCAGGTATTTCTCCATGGAAAGGGTGCTCAGGTATTGAAGGGACTGCCCAGAGAGGTTTGGAGTTTCCATGCCTGGAGGTGTCTAAGGAAGGCCTGGATGTGGCACTGAGAGCTCTGGGCTGGGGACAAGGTGGGGATCAGTCACAGATTCAACTCCATGGCCTTGGAGGGATTTTCCAGCCTAAAGGATTCTGTGATTCTAAGGAGCATAGGGTTCCTCTGGAGCTCTTTGCTCGTCTTGGTGAGCCTACAGTTACTGGTTTATCAGAGGCGGAGTCTGTAGGTGAGGTGGCAGATGAGCTTTTTCCTGGGTCCAGGAGAGGGTTTAGTTGCTCACAGTTGCTGCATGACTTGACTGCAGTTCTTTACTGGACTGTAATGGTCATTTTGCCCTGCAGAATGAAATCACTCGTACCAGATGCTGAACCCTTACTCTCTCCAGTGAAGCAGCCAGAACCTGCCATCACTCCTGTTTCACAAAATACAATTTCAAAGCAGTGTAGGTTCATTAGCAGGGCTGCATCCAGGTCTTGGATTCCTAGATCACCACTGAAGAACCACTTGGGTGTATTTGAATGAGCAATTTGGCTCTATGCTGCAGAGCAGAGCTACTTTTGATCCTACAGAGCTGATGACCAGCAGTCGTTGAACACTGATTGCCCAAGTACAACTCTCCAGTTACCCAGTAATGAGTAAAATGACGGTGTGTACCGGGGTTTTCTTTGGCATGCCCATAACCTCAGGAATCGGTGTTTAGAAAGCAGAGAGCAAATGTTTGAAATGCCTGAATGCTCCTTTTCACTTCGGGCTGCATAGGATTTAACAAGAAATCATTAATGCAGACTGTTAATGTGCTGGTGTTACTTTTGATAAGTGGTGTTGGGATTTCCCCATGGCAACTGCAGTAAACACACAGCGAGAGGCACTTTCTGCCAAAAACCACAGAATGGCTTTTTTCATGTGTGAGGAGAAAGAAATGTCACTGTGCTGAACCCGTGAAACTATCATCTATTTTGTTCATGAAAAGCATCCAGCATAAAGCCATTATCGTGATGGGAGTTGAAAACGGGGCGTTTGATGATTTTGATGGTTCAGGCTGGTACATAATGACAGTGTGTGACAAATACTTGTGTTTTATTGACAAAATAGCACCAAATGTTTCCTTAAAGCAAAGCAGGCTGCAAATGCCAGTGAGAGGATAAGCAAACAGTGTGCTGTAGCTTTCTGCAGGCTTTTTTTGATCATCACAGACAACATTAATGGTCGGCCTTGTTATTTATTGAGGTTTCCTTTGGGAGTAAGAAGGGAGGCGAGGCAGAGAGACCTGCAGTGCAGCTTTTGGGCTCCTGGAGCAGCTGTAAGGGCTTTGGAAGAGGCAGGGACTCAGGGCAGCATGTTTGTCACGAGGGTCACTTGGTCAGTAGGTCTCATCTGAGGGGATGTTTGTGGAGTGGGTTCACTTAAGTCATCATTTAACCTCGTGCTCGGGTCTTGTTCTCGTGTTTTGGGTTCCATTGAGGCTGCCCAGATGAAGATGGAAAGGTCATTTGTCTGAAGTGATAGCCCAGAGTCAATCTCTCCATGTATTGAGATGTTACAGCAAGGGCTTTCTGAGGAGCCCTGCAGGATCTGGCTGTAATGTCAGCACAGTCCCTGGGATTTACGAGGTAGGCACGTCTGTGTTTCCTGGCTGTAAATGCTCCACGTGGGTGGTACTCAAAGTCTGTCTCCTTGCTTGGAGGAATGTTCCCTCTATATTGCCTGATACCTGCTATTTGTACCTTTATTTTCACTAGCTATAGATAGAGCTACTGAATTAACGATTCGGCCATGTCGGTTCTGGTTACATCAAGCAACTTTGATTTTTAAATGAATTGATGAAGTGTCTCAACTGCTGAGCTTGGGGAAGTTAATTTCAGCCTTGAAGGTACTTAATAAGACATAAATTCAAAGTTTCTTGGGAAAATCCCAGTGTTAGTAAAGGGTTCTTGTTCTTCCCAGCTCCTATTTTGTGAATGAAGCCTCCCAGCAGATCTTTCCTGCTTGGAAGGATTAGATGCCGGAGTTTTGCTACTTAGATATGAAGGGGAGCTCAAATACTGTGCTGAGTGCTGCCAGCTCCTGCTGCTTCCAAGTGATTTATAATCCCTCTTTGTTTGCATGTGTTTGTCAGTCAGCTTGTCTAGCTCCTTTGACAGAGAATCTGGATTCCTAAAAATGCTGGTTTAGGACTTGCTGTGTATCTGCATATGCTTGTGTGGGGTTTGAGAAGAGGGTTCTGCATCACTGATGTAAGTTTTTTCCCTCTTATTCCCATGCGAACAGTTGCTTAACAGCAGTGCCAATGTATTAAACATAATGGAAAACTCTTGAAAAAGTGGATGCTGAACCAATCAGTGCAGCTGTGTTTGATTTGATTTGCAGGGATGTGTAAGGCATTTGTGGAGCTGCCTCTCTCCTTAGTTTCTCTGCTGCTTCTGTGGGAGCAGATGTTATTTGGGTGTTAAAAGCACAGTATTTCACCTTAATGAGAGAAAGTTTGTTCTCACTACTAAGGGGCATTTCTTTTCTTGGGCTGAACCCTGAGAAATCAGTAGTGGTCCTTAACCTGCTAGCGTTGCTTCTGTGAGCATTCCTGCAGAGGTGATGCTCTCCCTCCTGCCAAAGCCAGGGGCTCCCAAAGCCTTCTTTGGGATGGGTGTCAGAATGACAGGGTGCCTGGGACATCTCCTGCTCTTCCAGGGCTCATGTTGCCTTCGTATCCGGGGGAAACTGCCTGGGAAACTGGGATGTTGACCCAACTGTTCCTTATGCAACATCCGAATTCAGAAGCTCCTGTGTTCAGAGATACAGAAATATTTATGTTGGCAAGGCAACAGCTTTTATGCCTTGACCTCTGTGTCCTGCAGGGGAAAATCTGATTTTGTGCTCATGGAGGATGCAAGGTTTAACTTTTCTCTAGTTTTAATTACTAAAGCTGTTAAAATTGACCGTGCATTGCTCTTCACAGCTTTCAGGGGATTGTGCTCAGGCCTTGGAGAGAAATGAAAGTTTTGTCTTCTCTAACATGACTTGAAGAATCACTGGTTTTGCCTCATCCTTGGCTGCAGATTGTTGGTTTCCTTGCTCAAGCTCTTGTCCCCAGTCCAGGATGGCAGATCCTCACTGCCTGTCACTGGTACCCCTCTCACATTGTGTCCTCTTGTCCCCTCCTCATGAGGAGCTCATCCCATCCCACACCTTCCACCATCCCTGGTGTCTCCAAGCTCCAATGGCCAACCTGGCCTGGGACACTTCCAGGGATCCAGAGGCAGCCACAGCTTCTCTGGGCACCCCTCCCCACCCTCTGAGTAAAGAATTTCTTCTCAATATCTAATCTAAATCTTTCTTCTTTTACTTTAATACAGTTCCCCCTTGTCCTGTCACTATCTGACCTTGTAAAAAGCCCCTTTAGGTGCTGAAAGTCCACAGTGAGGTCTCCCCAGAGCCTTCTTACATCCTGACTTGTTAAATTTGTCAATGAAGAGTTTGTTTTTATAAAAAGAGGCTAATTTCTGCCCTCAGGAGAAGGTGCTATCTTTCATTTTGTGCTGTTGGCCAGGAATTTCCTCAGATATCCAGCATGGTCTTGGGCAGCCTCTTGCTGTTCAGGAATTAACCAGAGATATTTTTAATTGCACGCAGAGTTGTGTGTGGCAGGGTTGATTCCCAAGGGTCAGAGGAAGAAGAGGGCAACACCAAAGGACTCTTTCTGAAAAAAGGTGTTTTAAAAGCAGTGTTCAAAAGCCCCTGGGAGTGAAGGGCCTCTTTCAGCTGCTGTTTGCAGTGCACTGTCTCTGTGGGGTCACCTGGGTGTTAGTGAAATGCCTTTGAATGCCAGCAGTTCTGGCCAAAATATGTTCTTTTTGTATCTGATCCTCATCTCTCAAAAATATCTTAGCATGGCTTAAGTCTTCAGAATTCCTGGCTATTTCTGAGTTAGCTGCAAAGTCACTGCTTAGGGCAGATAATGGTATTTATATTCAGCTTCTGGGTGAGGTGGGGATGGGGCCTTCAAGGAGAACTGAAGCTCTCAGAAGAAAATCCTTTCTTTTCGGTTTAGGTATCTGCAGAGCTTCCCGGTGACTCAGAGTGAGGTTATTGGAGAATGACAGGCTCTGAAAAGAGCAGGTTGGGATCAGATTAGAGAGATGGATGTTTGGCTGTGTATAAAGATGTGTAAACAGCGCGATTATTTCTGTATGTGTGCTTCAGAGGCATGGGAGTGATGGGAGGCTGAAAACTTGTGGGAATCCTTCCCTTTTGACCCTTCTTATCTCTTGGTCTTGTGAACATTAAGGGTGGGGAGTGAAAAGGGAAAGGTTTGCTTTACGTTGGGACTTAAACATTCCTGAGATGATTGCCACCTTTTCCTGCTGCCACCTGCTTTACCTCCTCAGTGCTGGGGCTGAGGAGGCTCTGCAGCGCCTCAGGTGTGTCAGATCTGAGTGCTGTCTGCCAGTGAATCACCTGCTCATGCAGTGACCTCCAGCCCTTGGAACTGACTCTATTTTTAACCTAAAGCAGGGAGGAGAATTCATGCTAGAGGCTGATCAGACAGCGCTGCAGTCAGCTAAAGGCTTCTTGTGGCTCTGACTGCCCTCTTCCTTCAGGAAACAGGCTGATAGTGTGGAAAAACTCGTTCTGAAAAGCACTTTGAGAGATGCCCAAATTAAAACAAATACACACATGTAATCTCTGTGTGTGTATATATATATATATATATATATATATATATATATATATATATGTATATGTACATATTTATATGTTTAATCATGGAATTTGAAAGTGTTTCCGTTCAGTTGTGCCTGTAAAATAGAAACACGATGGCTGCTCTTTTGTATGAAGGCTGTAAAACTTTGTTTTCCAGTTGGGCAGATGGTTTCATTCAGTTTAACTCTGATTAAGATATCACAGTCCTGGGCAGATTTCTGTGCTATTTCTGTCCTGAGGTGGTTGTGCAGCATTGCCTTGCCTTGCTTCCGTGTATTTCTGCCACAAGGGCCAAGTTACCCTTCAGTGGTGAAGCTAAAATCCAGAGAAGACCTGTCCATGAGCTCTCCTGGTCTGTGTAAGGCCAGTTCATAACCCCAGATGCCCTTCCCAGTCCTGCAGCTTACTGACAGAAACAAATAATCTCCCCTGGAAGGACGATGGGGATTAAAGTGCAGGTCAGTGTCCTCTGGCTGTAGCACATCTCTCAGCACCCGTCACTCTGGTGCTTCTTGACGTTTCTGGAGGCTCCTTGTACCTGGAGCATTCCTGAGCCAGGTCCTCCTGTAGATGAGCAGGATGGCAGGACCACTCACTAACTTTTCCCAGATTCTCCCACCTAAATCTCAGCCAGAGCAGCACCAGGGTTGGTATTATCCTTTGTTCAAGGAGGGAATCCTTCTGTTGGGTGGTGTTTACTGGCAGCGTTCATCTGATCCATTCAGAACCCAGATTTGGGTGATGAAATAGCAGTGCATGATTCTGAGGGACCTTTGTGTCCCTTCTGGATGAAGTCTGAGGGTCTGCAAGGAAGCATCTCGGAAGCAGGACTTTCCTGGGATTGCTTTGATGTGGGAACAGAAAGCTGCATTTAAAATAAAGGACTCCAGAACAAAGTGGGATTTATTTGCTGTGTTAATTACCGTTTTGTTCTAGGTAACTGTTGAATGATGATATATCAACTCCTTCCTATGATTAGATGCCTTTTGCCATGGAAGTGGAAGTTCTGATTTCCTTGTGGATTAAGGATTGCAGTCCCAGATGTTGCATTTGACACTGTACCTCTGAAACTTGAGTATGAAATCACCGCAGGCCCTCAGTGTATGTGTGGGCACCTTGTGGGCTCTCACCTGGGAATCCTTTCATTCAGCTGGCTTGGAAAAGAAATGAGCACACTCAAGGAGCACACTGAGGGAAATGGTTCTTGGGGTCCCTCCTGGAAGTGTCTTTGGCAGAGGTGTGAGGGTGAAGCCCCTCCTCTTTATACTTACAGGGTATGTTCCTGTCACAGCTTGCCTTAACCTCTACCCTCGCAAAGTATGTCAGGAATTGACTGATAACAAATCCCTTTCCATCCCCAAATAAAGAAGAAATGCAGTGTGATCTGAGCCTGCCTGCTCTGGTTTGTATTTTTAGGGCCCCCAGGTTGAGAATCAGCTGCATCAGTGTGATGCTGTCCATAGATAGTGTGGATAAAGTATGGAGACAGGTGGTTGTTGTGTGGAAGAACTGATGGAAAACCAGGCTGACAGCATTCAGTGGGTGACGGAGCTGGTTATGGTGTAGTGATGATTTATAAAGTGTGTGTGACCCTGTTTCCACAAGCACAGGACTTTGACAGCTTTCCTTCAGTTGTGGTTGGCTGCCAGGTCAGTGTCCTGTCCCCAGATACCCCACTGCAGGTGTCTGCTGGTGTCTCTGGTGTCTCTCTGTGTTGGCTTTTCCAGCCTCCTTCCCCAGCCCACTCACAGCTGCCACTGCTGCCCTTGGGGAATAAAAGCAGAGGAATTTAACTGTTCCTTCAATCCTGCAGGAGGGAGCTGGGTTACCCAGCCAAGCTGCAGATTTGGGATGGAGAATTCCCACTCCTGCTCTTTTTGTGCATTTCCCTGTCACAGCAGGGTTACGTGGTTCACACTGTGAGGAAAAAAGCGAATTTCTGTCTGGACCCAATCTGAGTTCCCTTCCTGCGGAATAATCCCAGGAATGTGTCACTGCAGTCACACAAACACTGCTGGCCTTGGCTGTTTACATGTGCTGTCCCCTGTCCCCCAGCACTGGCAGCACCAGCGGTGCTCAGGGAAGGAGGAAGGAAGGGTTTGTGTAGTAAAAACTGAACAAAAATCACAGCAAAAACATAAAACCTATTTTTTTCCCTGCGAATATCAATAAAATGAATTTCTGTGCATTTTTTCAGTCATTCAAATGATGAGCTTTGATAAATGCTTGGCCAACAAGCAGTGGGTGCTGGATGAGAGTTCAAGGAGCCTCATGTAACCTCCACAAAGGGCTTCCCAGATAAACCATGGCTAAATTTGGGCTCACACCACTGTAGTTTAGCTTATCTTGTCAGCTCTTGTACCCTTTTCAGCCAGTCTCAGAGCAATTTTTTTTTTCTTAATTCCCTTTCTTCAACGAATTCCCTTTTTTTCAATGGCATGGCATTTTGGGGGGATTACATGACATTTTTGGAGGATTTATTTACATATAAAAATACATGTATGTAGTATGTATAAAAATACATATATGTAATTCTTATATAATTTTTATATAATGTATAAATCCATGTCAAATGAAGTCGGCTTGCAATGCCTTTATTTCAGGCACATTCCTATGCATATTTAATAATTTTATGGCTGTGGCTAAGCTGGTGAGCTGTGTGATAGGAGTTTGGAGTCAGGCTGTGTCCTTGCTCTCTGGGCTGGGAATTTTTGAGTAATAAAGGCAGTTGTGTTTAACTCCAACTCATGAAATCACTTAAAGTGAATTTTGCCACCTTTATTTCTTCATGTTTGTTTAGTGGAATATGCACCCAGCAGGCCAGACCTAGGAAAAAGTGATTGCAGAACCAATAAAATCAGCTGGGTGTTGAAATAAGCAGTTTTGCAGCATTCTCACTTGGGTTTTTTCCCTTCATTTCAATGTCATGTTTTTTCCAGTGGATGACTTGTGCTTAAAACCTTGGGCCTCAAAGTAGTTGTGAGGGTTTTTGTTGTTTTGTTGGGAGTTTTAAGGGCATTTTTAATGATTCTGTCACAGATTTTGGCAGCATTTTTGAGGAGCATTTCTGAGACACTGTAATGGGTCCATGAAGTGGGAGCCAGTTTGTGTAAATGCAGCTTGAATTACAGCACAGCTTTTGAAGCCTTAAGTCTCTGAGGTTCTGGACACCTGAATTTTCAGGAAGGAGTGTGCCACTTAATTCCTGCAGCAGATTTTTGAGCTGGAAACTCTATGGCTGTTTATATTAAAGTGAGATTTAAGTATAGGATTTTCTTGGAAAATACCAATAAAGGCTGGGGGATCAATGCAAAACCCCAAAGGTGTAGTTTTCAGTAGGCTCTTGTGCTGTTTGTAGCTTTTGTCCCTGGGCATGCTATAGATCACTTCTGGAAATAATTTGGGAATTATTGAGGAGAGCTTCAACAGCCTTGAAATTGCTGTGAGGAGGAGACATCCTGTGCTGCAGCAGCCTGGAAAGGATGGCATCACATTTCTGCTTCATTGTCGATGCTGTGTTTGGGGGCAGGCAGGGGGTTGCTGTGCTTTGGGGCTCCTCAGCTCAGGTTTGGGCATTGCTCTCTAGATCAAGGGTCTGCTTTTATAAAGCTTCAGGGACTCTCCCTCCTCAGCCTGGCTAGTGAGATTTATTTACTGGAGTGCTGTGGCATGTGTCATGTAGGTGTTTGTCCATAATGCCTGTGGATGTCAAGTTTTAGGGTAAATGACTGACTTTCTGAGGATCTAATTGACAGATGCTTCATTAGAGCTTCACAATGCTGAATGCTCCCTGTGTGTCTGTGTTGGGGGAGACACTGAGGTACAGGCTGTCAGATACAGTGTCTGTACCAAAGTATTGGAAACTTATATTGCTTCTTCTTTGGTTTATGCAGAAAATCTCAGAATTCCTCATCTGATTCATCATGGACATTTTATTCCCCAGATATCACTTGGGTAATATCAGATTTCTGTTTCTTGCACTGTGATTTCCAATAGTTCCTTTTGGAAATTTACCATATTTCCCTTATTTTTTAAAAAAAGCAGTAAGTATTGTGGTGACATCTCTATTTAATTTAAAAGATAAATGCCTGACTCTGGGGATTTCAGCTGTCTGAAACCACCCTGCAAGTTACGTGAGGCTTTTTTCCCTCCAGGTGAAAATGTTCCTTTCCTTTGTTGAAAGTGGGAATGAACACGGCAGGGAATGATGGGGCTCATAGTGAATTCTTGGGAAGGGTTTCTGCAGGGGTGGTCACACCTGGGGTCACTCCAGTGGCACAGCAAAACCTTGTGACCAGGCAGGCCATGGATATTTTAAGGTGCAGTGGTGCAGCACTTGGGAACAGACAGAGCTTTTCAGTTCTTGGTGTCAGATGCAATCGTGAGCAAGGGTTTAATTCGTTTAATTAATTCAGAGGCACAATTTGCAGCCTGAAATCCATAGTGGGTTTTTTACTGCATTGATCTCAGGCTTTTCCTTCATATGGAGACTGGGCTCTACAGAGATTTTTTCATTCTTTGGGAGCCCTCTGTGACTGCCTGCCTGCTTTTTTAATGGAGAAAAACTCATGTAATGCTTCCCTAGATAGTTTTGTTCATTCTTCTTGTGTATTATAGTGCCTAAAGCAATTTAATAGGTAACATATTTGAGATTTTTTTTCCTGCTGTAGCCTTGGTGTAATTTGCCATGATAGTTGCTGTAGAGGTTTGTAGATGACAAACATGTCTGGTTGTAAGTACACACCTGGCTTAGCTACTTAGAACAAGGTTGGACTTGATCTTGGAGGTCTTTTCCATCCTGAATTTTCTATGATTTGAACAGGGATGCAGACACCTGGTGTGAATCCACGGCGCCTGGGCTAGAGCAGGGCATGTTGATGGTGCTCAGCTGTGATGCTGGGCAGGGTTAATGAAATCACCTCCCAAGAAGCACCTGAGGCAGCATTTCCTGCAAAGGAGGCAGCATTTGAGGAGCCTGGAGGCACCTCTGGAAGCAGGGATGTGAGGGCTTCGTGAAAGAGGGCAAGTTTGGTCCTGTGCAAGGTAATGTTTTCAGTTTGTATTGTCTGCTGTCCAGCTTTTTCATCAAAACAGTTGTTTTCTTCTATAAAAATGGTAGGCTTGTGTGCAGCCTTTAATTTTGTCGTGCAGCCTGGTAAGGTGATTCTGCTTAAAGCTTCTGTGATCCTTTTCTTAGCCTCCTGTAGCTCCTAGCAGAGGGAAGGGCAGCAGGATGTGATCCTCCTCCTCTTCCAGGTTCCCTGATAAACTGTGCTCCCAGTGAAATGGCCAGTCCTAAAATGATGTGTAAATATTCTGCTCTTGCCGTGGAGGCTGGCACGAGGCAGATAAGGGAAGTAGATTGTCCTGAGGTATTCATCTTGTGGCCCGAATAAGAGGAGTTGGACAATAGGGATTAGCTGAAATCGTATTCTGAACCTTTTTCTTTGAGTGAGTGGAGCTTGGAGCAGCCTGCTTTGGTGGAAGGTGTCCCTGCCCGTGGCAGTAGATGATCTTCTAAGGTCCTCTCCAACCAAACCATTCCATGATTTTTAATAACTAGAAGGTATTAGACTGGAAGTATGTTTTCACATAAATAAGCAGGAGCTGCTAGAGCTGTTCACCCTGCTTTTATTGAATGGTGAATATTCTGTTGCATATCCAGGTGTCTCTTGTCAGATCCCTGACTGCGGTCTCCCCAGCTCCCTGAGCTGGTTGGAATTTGCATAAAGTGGTGGAACAGCACCTTTGAAAGGCTGATTAATGTTTGAGTGAGTCAGCAGGGAGGTGAATGGTGGGTGGTTCTGAGCCCAGGAGGAAATGCTTCCAGGGCTGCTAGAGGTGATTGGAGCCAGCTGCTGCGGATGGCATTGCCTTTGCCGTGTATTAAAATAGTCTGGAGCCTTGGAGTTCAGGTGTTGGGGGTCACCCAAACCACTGCTATAAAATGACTTGGGGTTGGTTTTGTCTGCCTCTTGTTGTTTGGGATAAAAGCTGTTTTGTTTGTCCATGAACGTGGAAAAACCTTAGTGTTTTGTGGAATTAAGAGATTTCACTGCTGGGATTGCGTTGCTACCATATATAAAGGTTTGTCCCCTCATTTTCTTGCGTAAGCACATCTGTTTAATCTGAAGATTTCTGTATTAAACCAGCTTTGGATTTCCCTAAACAGAACACTGGGAGCATGAGGCACCTCACCTTTCCAGCTCTGCTTCCATCAGGTACAACTTGATGCCATTTTTCTAATCTTAGGGTTAGATGTCTTGAGCAGTCAAGAGAATAAAATCAGGAATGCAGTTGGAACAACCTTACAGCCATGGTTTGAGACCAAGTTACAAGTGGAAACTTGTTGGCTTGTTAGAAAAGTGAACTTGCACTGGGAAAGGGAGATTTTCATATTCCATGCCTTTGGGAACAATCTCCTAGAGACAGGTGAAGACAATATATTTGGAAATGCTTGTTTTTCATTTGGTTTCAAACCTGTCACTGTTAAGTTCAGGCTTTTATCTTATAAACAGCATTGTTTGCTGACAGTGTGACTTGCAGTATGGTAGACCCCCATCCCATCACTGCTGTGAATTAAGTGGAAAGGTCAGCTAAGGCAATTAAAAATGTGCCAGAATTGGTAAATGAGATATCTACTGAAATTGCCACATCCCTTGAAGTATTCCAGGCCAGGCTGGACAAGGATTGGAGCAACCCGGTCAAGGACAAAGTGTCCCTGCCCATGACAAGGGGTGACATGAGATGGTTTTGTAGGTCCCTTCCAACTCAGACTATTCTGGGATTCTGTGGTGGCTCTCAAAATTCACTGGCTGTTCGACAGGGAATGAAAATGTGGATGCTGGAGAAGAAATTCCAGTATTGTTGGGATTTAGCTTATGCAAATGTCCTGTGGTATTTCAAATAAATTTAAGTTAAAAAAACCCCTTCCTAGACAGAGCTTTTGATGATGCTACAGAGGTAGTCAGACTCTGGTTTCCTTGCACAGCCTCCATAAAAATGCTAGAAGGACTGAGTGCTAAAAATACATCCTTAACCCCACAGCAGTGGTTTGTGTTGGCCCTCCTGGAGGAATGAATCCCTTTAATTAGTAAGACAGTGAAGTTTATTTTGGGGTTTGCTTTGTTTTCATTCTGGGATGTGAACTCTTATGCACTGCAGCTTAAAAAAATACCGAATGTGCTGTAGCTGTGCCGGGGTCTGCTCCAGCTGTTGGCAGCAGCTGCAGCCTGTGCTGCTCCTTGTCCCCCTGCCCGCCCTTGCCTGGGAAAAAATAAATCCACTTCAGCGGGGAGGAGGAGCCAGGAATTGTTTTGATCTGCCCCAGTAGCTGCCTTGATGTGCTCAGCGCATGGCTGTGTGTGTGTGAGCCCAAGGACAGAGTTCCCCTGGCTTCCTGCGGGAGCAGATTTTGGGAGCTCCGTGGAGAGGGCAGAGCTGGTCCCTCTGGGTTCTGGAAGGGTGCATTCAGTGTCACGCCTTCTGCTGCTGCTTTTGGGGTGGCTTTTGGAGATTTGGAGACTCTGGCTGTTTGCATTCTGTTTCCCCCCTGTACTGCTTCCAAGTGGCTGTGTTTTATTAAGGATTTAAGGCTGCACTTGATTGTGTTAATTATTTTCTTAAGAGCGTGTGCTGGTGGTGTTGCTGGAGTAGAGCCTGACACCCTTCTTGTTGGCTTTGAACTGCATTAGAGATCTTTATGTGAGTTTTTTGGCACTCTCTTCGTTTTTTTCTAAACACAAAAAGATTTTTTTATAATGAATTTCAGCAGTTGATGGGGTTGAGCTTACCTGAGGAAGTGGCACAGAGGTGACAAAGAATATGAACTGGCCCCCAGCTTTCCTTTCTCAGCTCATATAAAGGAAATAGGAGGTTATGGGATTAGTAGGGAACAGCATTTGAAGGGAGAGTAATCCTTTAAGTGTTTGGGTGCAGGGGTTTAGCAATGACTCAGTTTACAGCGTGGTTTGCTGGAGCACGTTATAGGTCAAGATGCAGCAAGAGGGCTTGTGCAAAAATAGTTCATTTTTTCCAAATTATCCTTTAATAGGCCTCATTTGCATGTTGTAAAATAGCAAGTGTGAAAAACATCAGAGCCAGGACTTTAATGACAGAGGTGTTTGGTCTCTTAGGTGAACAAAATTGGTTTCTGATTACTGAGCTCTGCATGGGCTCCTTTAAAGATATCATTTCTGGTGCAGTGCTTTGAGTTTAAAGCATGTGCCTGAGGTGATGGGAACCTGCTGAAGCTTGGAAAACACACTTGAGTTTCTTAGCTTCGCCCAGGAAACACAAATAAGAGTGTAGCCAGAGGGCAGGATTTTTGCAAAGACCCACAACAGTTTGATTCCTGGATGAGTGGTTGATTTTTTTAAAAAAAAGTCGTATTTCCAGTTCTGGCAAAGTAAAGATTCAGCTTTATAAGCCCCAAATGGAGAAGGATTAACAAATGGCTATTTGCAATGGTTCTGAATTGATTTAGGTCTCAGGCATTGCAGTAATTCTTGAGGTGCTGTGGGAGCTGTGTGGACGGGTGGAGAGTGAGGTGGGAGGGGAGGAGATGCCAAAGGAATGATAGGGAATGGACCTTGGCATCCTGGTGGTTTTTCATTACTTCTGGCTTCCTCCAAGCCTGCAGCTTTATCTGCAGGGCAGAGCTGAAAGAGGCTTTGTGCTACAGCCACCCAGTCTAAAGTTCATGTGAGCGGTGTTTTGGGTTTCCAGAATAAAAACTTTGTACTTACATGGGTCCCGTATTTTCCAAAATGCCTGGTGGAGGCAGGTGCTTTTTAAATAGGAAACTGTGGAAAGAAACTCTTTCCTAACGGAGCATTTAGTCACATATAATCTTTTTAAACTGTTATTAACTCATTTTGAGCAATTTTCAGGCAAAAGGTGCTGGCAGACCTGAGCTCTCCCCTGCTTGCTTGGCTTTCTGTTGGCTTCAGGATGCATCCCTGGCTCAGCTGTGCAGTGCTAAGTCCCAGGTTTTTAGTGCTGCTTTAATGTTTTGGTGGCTTTACAGGCTCTTGGGCAGCAGGGTAAGGAAATGGAGCAAGTGGGTATTAGCCTTGTTGCAGGCAGATAAAGACAAATTGGGCAGCTGAAGCACCTAGGGTGAGTCTGCACTGCTCCAGCGTGCTGCCAGAGCAGAGTTCCCAGGACAGGGAGAGCATCCAGGGCACCTGCCTGTCCTGGGCGGCTTTACGAGACCGTCTCCTTGCCCCATGAGGTCAAGGAGACGCTCTCATCCACACACACCACGCGTTCCCCAGCCCAATCTCCTGCTTTAGGTTCTCCGTGTCGGCTCTTAGGAAATCTCATCGTGGATCTCTGCACAACTGAAAGAAAATGGGCCCCCTCTGCACTGTTTCCTTGTTGCTGTAACCAAGGCTTTTGCACTGGTTCCAGCTCAGCATTAATTCCCTTTGAGACCATGCCTTGGATTGCATTAACTTGCCTTTTTTTTTTTTTTTTTGACATTTGACAAAAGCTTTGTTTAAACAAGTTAGATGTGCATCAGGCTAATAAATACAAACCCGGTCAGATTATTCCTGCTGAGCCGTTCTCTGGAGAACAGTGTCTCATTTGTGTATTTTCCACTAATCATCTCCAAATCTTGCATGGGTGATATCAAGTTAGGGAAAGTGGATTTAGGATTACATATGGTACAGTCAGGGAAAAAGAGGCTCTGTTTTGACAACCAGCATAGCAATCTGGGAGACATGACTCCAGTTCTAAAAAATGTTTTCAGAAATGTGTTGCATAAACAAGTCATCATTTCCCTGGTGGAGTGGGGAAATGTTTTTCTAGATGTACTTCTGTACAAACCTTCTGGAGCCGTTTTCCATAGCCTCGGTTAAAAGCACTGAGAAAGGTCAATCTGAATGGTCAGATGATGTCAGAGCACAGATTTGGGTTGTCAAGCAAGGATGTTGGGTCACGAGCTGATTTGTAAGTGATGGAGCTTGTGTACTGCAGGTTTTGGTAGGTGGGTGCTGTGACTGCAGCAGGGCAGCAGAAGAATAAAGAATCCTCGATGGCACCATCACTCACTCCTCTGCAGGTTCCTCGAGAGGGGAGGGGACACTTTGGGGATGGGAGGAGTGTAGGTTCAGCCGAGTTATAGGATCACACCCATTAAACCACGTTGACTTCATCCTGGCTGCTTGGGTGTGATGAGGGGTAGAGTTTGCCTCTGTCTGCATTAATCACACTGTGCAACCAGCGAGCTGGAATTGAGAGTAAGGGCTATAGGGGGATGGATAAATGAGATATTGGGGAAGGGCAGAGTTGGCTTTTATGGGGAAAATCATAGCTCACATTTACTGTAGGGGAGGACAAAGGAAATCTGTTCATTTTGATTGCTCTTGCTAAAGACTTGAGCTGAGTTGCCATCACATAAGAGGGAGGATCCTCTTGTGCATAAAAGTTTTTTAAAAGTAGGAAATCATGTCTAGGGATAAATAAATGATTTTTGTGTTGAAAAGACCCAGCAGCAAATCCTGGAGGAATCTGCTGCAGCCTCTTCAGGTTGAGATACTGATGAATGCCCAGGGAAAGCAAAAACCAGGAGCTGGTTATGCACAGCTACAGAAGAACCTGGTGGTGGTTAGAGATGGACACCCCGGTGGCTTGAACTTGCTGTGGGGACAGTAAAAGGGTGGTGAATTTGGTCCAGGCAAGAGCAGCCCCCCTGAGGAGTGGGGCAGCCAAGAGGGATCAGCATGAGAGAGGAGGGAGAGGCAAAGATGGAGTCACTCTTGTTTATCCCTTCCTACTTAAGGATTAGGAAGCACATTGTGAAACTGGTAAGAGGCAGATAAAAACCCAGCTCCATAGTTTTGCCTTTTGTTGTAATCCCAAAGACAATTGAGCTGTGAGTCCCTGTAGGACTTTGGCAGTGTCCTTAGCAGAGCTGCACAGCTGTGAGTGAAACACTTCAAGGGTTGTGTTCATGGGAAGAGGCTGCCTCTGTGTGAGCTGCTTGTTCACAGATTCCCAGGATGGTTTGGGGTGGAAGGGACCTTCAAGCTCATCCCATCCCACCCCCTGACATGGGCAGGGACACCTTCTCAGGCTGCTCCAAGCCCCAGAGTCCAACCTGGCCTGGGACACTGCCAGGGATCCAGGGGCAGCCACAGCTTCTCTGGGCACCCTGTGTCAGGGCCTCCCTACTCTCACAGAGAAGAATTCCTTCCCTATATCCCATCTAACCCTCTGGAAAGCCATTTCCTGTGTCCTGTCACTCCAGGCCCCTGTCAGTTTTTAGTCTGAGATTTGGTGTCTGCTGCTCTCAAGTGTTTGTGCTTTTGTCAGTGTTCTATTGAGCATGACTTTTCCCTCCTTCCTCCTGTGCCTTTTTTCCCCAAGGTTGCTGTGATTTTGCTTGTTTACTGCCATCTGCTTCATGTTCTGCTGCTTCAGTTTTGGTGGTGCTCAGGTGTTGCCCCAGGACAGTCTCCTCTGTGGAATCCCAGTGGTGGCAATCCTGCACAGGCTGGCTCACTGCGTGCTTGGCTTTTATTTAGTGTTGCTACTGGAGCTGTGTCAGGCTGGAGAGCAGGAAAAGGTTCTTCCCCCAGAGGGTGCTGGGCACTGCCCAGGCTCTCCAGGGAATGGGCACATTCCCAACCCTGCGAGAGCTCCTGGAGCCTTTGGACAGCACTGCCAGGGATGCCCAGGGTGGGATTGTTGGGATGTCTGAGCAGGGCCTGGGGGTGGCCTTTATGATCCTCGTGGGTCCCTTCCAGCTCAGGATATTCCATGATTCCCTTTTGTTATCTACCAAGTAGTCACCAAGTTCCCCTTGCTAATTTTTTGCTGCTTTTTTAAGTTGCAGCCATTCTTACCTACCTGAAAAGCTAAAAGTCTTCTCAGCCTGCCCATAAAAGCCTTTTTTTTTTTTTTAAATCTGTATTGTGACTTTCTTCTTACCATGTAGATCTGTTTCTATATTCTTTCAAAATGCTCTTTTTCTGCCACTTCATCTCTTTTAATTTATCCTTTGGCATTGATTCTTCTTGTGCCAACAGCAGAAGCTGTCCCTTTTCATCTTTGATGCTTCTCAGGGAGGTTCCTCATCAATATTCATATTTGAATAAGAAAGGCTAATTCCTTGTTTGTGTCTGAAGTCAGGAAAGGCAGCCCAGGCTGTGGTTTTTGAAGGGTCTCATTTTGGTTACCTTGGACATCCTTGCTGGGATGTGGGTTTTCCCTCCTGCCTGTCTTGAGTGTGACTTGAACAGATTGAGACTTTACCACCAGATTTTCACTGAGTTCCATGTGGGATCACCTTTCCTGTGCTGGCACTGCCCTTCCCTTGAAGCAGGAGATGGGAGAAAAGAGTCCTCACCTCTGGCACTGCCCTGCTTTTGGACAGACCCCACAACATGAGGCATTTGCCAAACATGTCATCTCCAGTGCTTTCTTTTTCTTCCTGGATTCCACTACTGCTGTGTTGAGCTGATTTTCTGTGAGGATTTGGCCCTTAGGAAATGTTGTTTATTGCCTGGAAAAAAAAAAAGAAGAGATGTTGCTCCACTGCACTGCAGAGATGATAATTTCCTTTCCCAGTTTTATTGGAGCAGGGAGTAGTTGTACTACAGGGATGCTTTCATTTTCTCTTTGTCTGCTTTTTATATTCCTTTCAAGCTCTTGGTGGGGTTGTCATTGCCTGTTGGAAAAGAGGCTGGCCCAGGCTTCCAGCGCCTCTTTTCTCTGAGGGATGTGTTAGGAAATGTGCATTTGATTGGAATGGAGTTGTGTTCCTGACAGTCCTCACTCCAAACATCCCTTGTTGATGTGCTCTGTGCTTCTCCCACGGCAGAGCTGTCTCAGGAGAGAGCTGTGGTTTTGTCTGTGGGATTTTATTTCTCCTACACTAACTGTGTGTGTCAGCTCCAGAAGCCAACCCACTGGGAAAATACAGGGAATGGGAAGTTTCCCTTGTTAAGCATGTCATTTGTTTTCCCTTATATAAAGGCTACAGCCAAAATATCTGCGCTGTTTGGTTTTAGGATTTTATTTTGCGGGGTGGGGAGGGTTGGGATGTGTAGTCAGGGTTGCAGCTACATTATATTTAAGGGCAAACCAAATAATTTGGTGGGGTTAGATGTAAAACCTCGTGGATGAGATTGGGTTTGGGAATATATTATCCATCATTCCTTTTGTAGGAAGCAGGGAGTTATCCCTAAGGAGGTAACATCTCTGCACCCACCTGAAAGCCATGTAGAGTGGCTGTAGATGAGTGAGACAGGGGGAATATTAACAGCAGCAATATTTTGGTTTCAACAAATTGAAAATTGAAGACAAACCCCCAATGCCGTGGTGGGAGCCAAGTGCTCTCCAATTGCCAAGCCCAGAATTGTGTTTTGGGAAAGGCTGGCTGGGGAGCTTGTGCAGCTCTGTGCATCCCTGGTCCTCCTTTTGTTTCCATGGCAGCACAAAGGATAACGCTGCTGCAGCTGCCAGCTGCTGCTGGAAGAGAGATTACAGCGTTGACCTAAATCTCTCTTTAATACAGTTCTCAGTGACAGGGAAGGGTTTTTCAGATGTCAGAGATACGGGAGGCTCTGCTGAGCCCGGGCTCGGATTCCTGATACTCTAAGCTCAGCCTGGTTCCCCTGTTTGTAATTAGGAATTGGGCATGGCCAGCGATAAATCTGTCCAATATCAAACATTCATGAGCTGGAGCTGGAAGAGCTCCTGGGCTTTTATCTGTCCTGACAAGGCTGGCAGGGGATGGGAGGAGTCTGACACTGACAGCTCCTGAAATCCCTCTGCCTTTAGGGCTGTGATTGAATGGCTCCGTGGCACTTTGGTGACTTCTCCTGCAGTGTGTGTGTGTTCATGCTGTTAGTGCAGTGTAAATACAGCATTGTGCAGGGCTGGGCTGGGATTCCCAAAGCCTGCCTGGAATTCCCACCCGGAGGAGGGCAGGGAGCTGCAGTGCTGCTTTTTGCCTAAACTGCCTGACAATTATAAATTACACATCTGCAGTTCAGGAAGGAAGAAAGGGACTGTTTGGAGCTGGGTGGTTGCAGCAGTAATTCCTAGCTGGCATACAGTGGAAAGCCATAAAATCCATGATTCTATCACTCTGAGCAGGGAGGAAATAAAATCTTAAATCATCCTGGTTCTGCTGTGGGTGGGTTTCTAAAGGTTTTATTTGTTACTGCTTTGTAGTTATTGTTTGGTGTAATGGAACAGAGTGAATAAGCAGAGAGGACCTGTATAAAAAACTGATTTTAAAACCCCAAACACAACAGATATAAAAATTCATAGAATTCCAGGGTGATTTGTGTTGGAAGGGACCTTAAAGCCCAACCAGTTCCACCCCCTGCCGTGGGCAGGGACACCTCCCATTAGACCAGGTTGCTCAGAGCCCCATAAAATACATAAAAAGAGCTTTTGAAACATGACACAATCTTCCAAATGATATTTTATGCAAAGCTTAGAAACCAGCATGTCAGGATGGTTTTCTGCTATTTTCTGTTGGAACTGACTCAATGCTTTGACTTAAAGTGTTGGGGGCTGGATTGGAGAGGATGTGCTGTGAGTTTACCCCTCCTAAAAATGCATGTTTTAGGAGGATCACAAGTCTCAACCCAAAAGCTGCACCTTTCCCCCTTTGCTAAGAAAATCAGCACACGAGCTTTGGGAAGTGCATCCTGAAAATGCTGCTTTGATACAGCTCCAGGAGAGAGATGTGTGGCCTTATCTGCATCCTTGTGGGCAAGTGGGAGCTTGTAGGAATATTTTCTGTACCCGTTCACTCTCAGGTTTTTGTTTCAAAGCAGAAGAAACTCTAAATATTGCTTGTAGTGCAGAAATTATTGAAGGGGAGAGCAGCGTGTGATGTGGCTGTTGGTACTTTTAACTTCATTCCCATGTTTTTGAGGGCTCCTGTTCTTAGCAAAAAGGATCTTTAGCTGAGAGTTTCCAGAGAAATCCCTTGGCTTTTCTACATTTTATTTATTTACAGCTTTTCCTCATTTAGAAGGACAGCAAAGTAACGTTGGGATTGCCTGAGGGAAGCTCTTGCTAAGAAGCTTTCCAAGAATGGTGAAAGATTTAAGTCCTTTCATGTCATCCTGCAGAGATATCTGCCTGCCCTTCCCTCACCACTCCTTTTGGTCAGGTTGCCATTGGGTGTCCAGCTGGATCAGAGGAAGAGACAGCTCTGAGCTGCTCAGCTTTTTGCTAGTAAAGGGTGAGAGATTTGGGTGAAAAAAAGGGCAGAACAAGGTTAGTGGATCAAGGGCTGGGGGTGATCAGGCTTCCTGGGCTGGCCCAGCTCGGTGCTGTGTTAATATTGGGGCTGCCCAGGCTCTCCTAGAATAACAGACAGACAAACTGCACTGACTGGTGGGGATTTCTTCCTCAGGATGGACTCAAAGGTGCTATAAATCTAATTGGCCCCAGGTAGAACCATTTCCTCAGAGGTGCCATCAGCTGCCTTGCTGCTGTTGCCCATGGCAGTAAATGGAGTTAATTTAGGAGAGAGTTTCCAGTGTAAAAAACTCAAGGATGGGATGAGCCAGAGTGCTGGGCTCTGAACAGCCAGGCCCTTGCTGTGCTTATTGCTGGAATGGCTGGGAAACATTCCTGCTTTTCATGACTTCCCTCCCCTCTTCTGAATCATGGATGCTGGGATTGGCCTTGACCCTGTGTTTTCTCATTAATGTTATTTTGCTAATATTTATTTACATTCTAGTGGTCATTCCTGGGTTTGAAGAAGTAGATTTTCCTGTTGGAAAATTCTAAGCAGGGCTTTTAAATACAGAGTGGCTGAACAGTCAGCCCTTGGAATCAGCTGCTGTCCTGTGCCATGGAGAGCGTGGACCTGGGCACAAGTGGCCATCAGACCCCAGGATCTCACCTCAGCAGGTGCTGCTCCTTCCCTGGAAGTGTCCAGGGCCAGTTGGGACGGGGCTTGGAGCAACCTGAGGTGCCCATGGTGGAGTGGATGAGCCTTAAGGTTGTTTCCAACCCAAACCATTCTGGGACTCGTGCTGGAACCAAAGGCTCCATCTCATTCCTAATACTGACATTAAGAAGGTTCCTCTGGGTGGGGCTGAGTTACCAAACTGAGGTTTTACAACAGCCGAGGATCCTCTTGGAGTGTAGTGATAGAAATTAAAAAACAGAAGAATTGAGGAAAAAGAATGAAGACGTCTGTGGTGCAGAGTAAACTTTGTGAAGGAAGTGCAGCTTAAATGATCTCGGTGCGCGTTTTGAAACAGCACGAGTGACACCATGAATATTTGAAGGTTTTGATCAGTGATGCAGAAATGAAAGGAGCAGCACATGCAACTGCCATTAATTATGGACAGAAGTAATTCTTTGCATGTGTGGAGCCTGTAGTGGGACGTGAAGGTTGAGTTCAGTGGAATTCCAGAGCTGGGCAGTAATGCAAACAAGACCCCAGTCGATCGACTTCATACATGTGGTTCTATTTATTATGCAAATCTCTTCCAATGTGTTTAAATCAACATGTGGTGGAGGGGGGTTACAGCTCCAGCAGAGGATTTTTGTGGGCTGCACAATTTGGGCTCTGCATGCTCCAGTTGGATGGATCCAGTGTTTCATGCTGTAGCTGTAAGTTAGTTTCCTTTATTGAGGAAAATAATCCCCAAACCTGTTTGTGATGTTCTATCTGCGAGTATTTGACCTCTTCACCTTAACTTCTGTGGATCTTGGAATAAATCAGTCTTTCCTGAGGCATTCCTAGAAGCTGGATTGGGTAGAGGGTGCTTCCACGTCCATCCCAGTGATGGCACACAAACCTCACACTGCTGAGGAGACTAGCTGCTGGTTTGTGCCACGTTCTGTGTTCAGCTGTGCTAATTTCTTCTATATATGCCAGTGTGAAGGAATCTCATAGATCTCCTAACAGAAATGAGGTGGGTTTATTTTTTTAAAGGTCACTGGAAGACCTTATGTAAATTAATTGCAAATTGAGGAAAATAGAAGTGGGAGATTTTAGTTTAAATTATTTGGGTTGAGGTCAAGGTCTTTGGTGGTTTGTTGTGTTTTTTTTGGTTGGTTGGTTTTTTTAACAGGTATGTTTTAGCAATAAAATGGAATTTCAACCATTTGCAAGTATTTTGGACACTTAAAACCTGTCTGGGGGCAGGAACCAAGAGCTTAGCAAGGAATGGAAAGGTAGCTTTGTCAGGAAGTCTGGCACCTTGTCAAGTGAATTTTATTTTGTTTCTTAAATTGCTAATCAGGATTAAAATGCATCTGTTGCCCATACTGAGGCTCCTTGAGACCTGATACAGTTTTGGAAGGTCCTGGTGTGGGGTTTTGGTGCATTTTGATGAAGGAAGGACCAAATAGGAGGAATAAATCCACGTCCTCGGGCTGGGTCATCCTTCCTTTCTGCACCTGCCCACCTTCTGCTTTGTCTTTTGGCCTCTGTGGTTCTTGGAACTTTAGCTTTCATTGCCCCCCTGATTTGTCCTTTTGGAAAGCACAGGTCTTCCAAAATAATATTTTTATTATAGACAGAAGTGACAGGATTTGTGATGTTCTTGCTACCCTTGTGCAGCTGCCCTTTCTTTGGCTTGGCAGATTTTTTTTGCAGTTCTCCAAGTCAGCAGCAGTGATTTGCTCACTCACCTTTTTTTAATCTTCAATGGTGATAAAATCCAGTGGTTCTCTTTTATGGAAGCTTGTTGGCGTTACTAGGGAGCTCTCCCAGTTTGTTTAGCAGAGCTAAACCTCCAGGAGTCAGGGATAATAGCTGCCTGAGACTGATGGTTTTCCTTGACTCCTGAGAGTCTGGAGGTGAGCTAAAACCTCCTCATCTCACTGAGCCTTGGCTGCTCCCAAATCCACAGCAGCTCAGAGCAAACCACGAGAGTTGATAGTTTCCTGGTAGGGCTGTGAAATTTTTCCCAATACCCAATCTAAAGCTCCCCATTCCATTGCTCCTGGTCTGGGAGAACATTCCTTCCCATAGGAAGGTAGGAAAACATCCTCCACCAAGCTGTGGTCCCTTTGGAATGCCTTAATCAAGAGCAGGTCTTGCATGCAGTGTTCCCAAATGGGAATTGCTTGGTTTGTCTCCATCTGAAGTTACTGTCACCTGGGTGTGGTACAGAAAGGTCTTCCTGGGGCTTTGGATCCAGGGGACTTCGTGGAACAGGAGCTGTGTGACCACAGTGTCTGCTCTTGCACCGGGAATGCCAAATTTTAACCCGAGTCCTCAGAGCATTTCACTCTGAGCCTCTGCTTTTCCTTCTCCTGGCAGTGGGCGTGTGGGAGGCAGCTCATACCTGGGCCAAAATGCTGATTATTTGCCATGTGTTTGCATGCAGATCCACACTGGGTTTATCCACGGCTGAACTACAAAGGGATATGTTACACGCAGGAGGAGGTTTCCTAATTCCCAGCTAATAGGTCTTTTTGGGATACTGAGGCAAAAGCCATGTATTTAATAGAGATCCACTGGAAAATACCAGTCTGCTTTGTGATTGGTTTGGGGTGGGTGCTGGGAAGGCCTGGAGGGTTTCTGAGCTTACTGAGGGTTGCATCTGGAGCAGGAAATTGCCTCCAATTTCTTGACTCTCCAGATCAAAAACTCAACTGGAACAGCCTTCTCCTCCTGCTGGTGGGTGTACTGGAGGGGAAGCAGCGGCTTGCTTAAAAACAACGTGGTCAGGTGTAACCTTCCAGCTGTTATTTCCTGTGGTTTCAGAAATTGATAGGAACACCGGGAATCTCAGTGCTGCCTCATTTCCATGGAGCTGGAGCTGATCTGCTCAGTAGGAGCATCCTGTGCAGCACAGACATTCTGCTGGTTTGCAGGGGTTAAATCAGGATCCACACTGGATTTGTAACAGGAACATCACTGTCTGTTTGCTTCCAGCTGACCAGACCTTTATGGAAGGAATGAAATTGTGAAAGCTTTTAAATACAGAAAAATAGAGCCTTATTTCTGTTCTTTGGTGTGGAATTGTCGGGGAGACTGGAGCCAAGTGCAGCCCAAAGAACTTAATTTCTGTTGGGAGCAGTGATAAACTTGCTTTTCTTCAAGAAATCAACCCCTGCCCCAAGCAATTTGTAATTAATTTTGTAGTAAGTGGCTCTGTGGTTTATTTCTGCCTAGATTATGCTACTGAGAAAAATAGCATGTTTGAGGAATGAAGAGAGCAGGGCTGTTCCCACTGACTCTGGTTGCTGCAGTTGCTGACATGAAGTGTGAAGTGCAGTAGAAAATGACATGTTTCAGAACCAGCAAATTTCCTTATTTACCTGGGTGGAGAAGTTACTGCAGATGGTGGCAGCTGCAGTTGATGACATTTAGTGAGACAAATCCAAGGCTTTTCCTGTAGGGAAGGAATGGGTTGGTGTGGGTGGGAAATGCTTTACCCAGGTCCATACTGGAAGAGCCTTTGCATAGCTCCAGAGGCCTGCAGTTAGTTTGAGCTTGCTGGTGGTGTGGGAGCACTTGCTGCTGGGAGCAGCTCAGTGCAGAATGGGAATTTCTGGAATCTTGGATACCATTTCCCCAAACCCCTGGGTTTTGTCATGTTGGACCGTCAGCCTCCCAAGAAGCAGGCGTGGCCCTTCGGTCTCGCGTTCCCGAAGCCGTGGTGTGAAATTGTGTGCAGCAGAGCATGAAATGTCATTTTCCTGATGTTGGGAATGTTCTCTTCTTCCACAGATGCCTTTGTAAATAGCCAGGAATGGACACTGAGCCGATCTGTACCGGAGCTGAAAGTGGTGAGTTCATGTTTGCTCCTGTCTTGGAAAACATCCTGGAAACGTCACACACAAGTGGGGATCTTCCACGCTTCATTGGTTGGCAAAAATTGTACAAAGCAGGTTTAATAAGTATAGAATTTTTCCTCCACATATCTATTATAGACTCACAGATTGGGAGGTACCTCAAAGCCCACCTCATTCCACCCTTTCCCAAGGGCAGGGACACTTTGCACTATCCCAGCTTGCTCCAAGCCCCCTCCAACCTGACACTGAACACTTCCAGGGTCGAGGCTGTCTTTATGAAGATGATGTATATTCAATATTTATTTTAATTGTGCTTCAAAGACCTCTCAGAATTCTACTGCTGTTTGAATTTGTTCTGCTCCAAGAAGCAGCTTCCAAGGGGGATCTTCTCAGCAGGGAAGTCTGATGAGGGCAGTGGAAGTTAGCAGCTGCCATGACTCATTTTATCTCCCCACAATAAGTTTCCATGATTTCTTAAAGGACCAAATGTCTGTTCTCCCTCTCTTTGAAGAATTGAAACCTTTCCCAAATGTGTGTTGAGAATAGTGTTTTATAGAGGTGAGAGAATCTGCAAGGCCACCCTTCATAAATGCATTTAGAGAAGCATTTTACTGGGAGCAGCATCCTCACAGCTACAGTTCTGTTTTGATTTTAGCAGTGCTCAAGGTGAGAACAACAAAAATCTGGCAGTCAGTGGATGTAATTCACTTATACATGAAGGGTCACCAGGCTTTGTTAAACAGATTGGTGTCATTTGGAAGAGCCCAAATACCTCACACAGTGAAAAGCCAGGAGTTCAGGACTGGAAGGGGTCCAGCACTGTTAACTGCCTTATACTGGGTTTCCTTTCACATCCCTTCCACTTCCCTGAGCCCTGCTAATTCACAGCACCCACCAAGAAAACTGGGAATTGCAGGTGAGACCAGAGCTGCAGGTTGTAATTTCAGAGCACAAGCGATTCCCAAGCCCCAGGGGATGGTCTCAGGGTACATCTTTCTCTTGTGAGTGCTTACCTTGGGTGTGTGGCCCCTGTGTTGTCTGAAACAGGGTGGGAAAGCAGATTACAGCTGCTGCAGAGAATTGGTTTGCAGTGGTCAGCGTGCCATGAGAAGGCTGGCCAAGGGTAAAAGCAGAAACTTGTGCTGTTACAAAAATAATAATTTGATTATAGCACTGCAAATGATGGGAGCCAGCAGCACCAGCTGTGCCTGTGGACTTGTGCTCCAGCAGGAAGAGTAAATTAGGAAGGCCAGCTGGAATCTGCTCTGCCTTTCCTGCACATCTGCCCTTGGGGAGGGGTCAGGGCCAGGAGTCACCTCTGTGTCATTGCCTTGCTTCAGCCTCATCCTGGGTGCTCCTTGGGGCTCAGGAACATCAGATCTATGGTAAATAAAGGGAGGGATTGTCCTGGACAGGCTGGGAGCTCCTTACATTGAGGAGGTTGGTTGATAATTATTTTTGATTTACTGCTAGAGTGGTTGTTGTTGTACCCTTTGGGCTCTGCAGAATTTTAAAGGGAACAGAAACTGGCTCTGGGAGAGCAGAGAAAGCCTCCAGGGCTGCCATAAAGGAAGGAGGCGTTTTGCAGTGTGCATTTGAGGGAAGAACACCAGTCTTGGCCTCCTTTTTTTAGCAACACCAAGCTTGGTTTGTTTCCAGTGCTCAGGAGGATAGTCAAGGCCACCTTGGAGGGGCTTTAGAGCACCCTGGGACAAGGGAAGGTGTCCCTGCCCATGGCAGGGTGTGGAACTGGGTGAGCTTTAAAGTCCCTTCCAACCCAAACCAATCAGACATTCTATAACTGGTTCCTGCTGATCCATTATTTGAGTCTTACTTATGGATTTTGATGCTTTTATTGTGGTCAAGAGCGTGGTGAGACCAGTACCTTTGGTGTTTCTGGGTCCTGTTTATTCAAATATTAGATAAGGATGTACTAGGCAGAATAAACATGAGATATTTCTGGATAAAATCACCAAATTTCTTGCAAAAAAATATGGAAAGTGCAGTCAGGCTCCTCTCCTGGACAGCTTTAGAATGCCAAATGCCATCAATACAGTTTATGATTTTTCCCAACAGGCTTTAGGAGGAGTGGGCAAAGTGGCTTGGGTTTGTTTTACAGCATGTCTGGCACATGGAAATAAATGATTCAGTGTTGCACAAGTCATAACTGAAAAGAGCAGTGGGTTGTAGCTGAATTTTCTCCTCCCTGAGCTGGGTTAGGGTGGTATTTTTGTTCCCTAACGTGCTTGTCATAACTTGGTGCATTTCAGACATATCCATAAATAAATGGAGATGGCTTGGATTGTTTGTGTATGAAACAGGGGAGAGGGGAATATGACTGCTGTGAAAACAGGCTGGCATTTTTGTCATACTGTGGGGGATCAGCCTTAAAGCAAATACTAATGCTGATGAAAAGAGAAAATATCAGAAGTCAGACTTTTTTATCCCCCAGTGAAGAATTTATTGCTCCTAGTTTATAGGAATGTGTCAGGGAACCTGAAGTGCTGTCAAATGGTGTTACCTGGCATGACCTTCGGGATATTTTCAAAAATTAAAATATAAAATTGCACTCTTGAATCACTTGATGCCTTTCCAATGTTGGGGGTCTCTGCATAGAATAAGGCATCCCACCATGGGATGTTGACTCTGACTGGACCCCCAAGTTGACGTTTTCCTGTTGTCCCTGGCAGTTACAGTTTTGGCACAAGTGTAATAGAAAACAACATTAGTTTCCATCCACACGAGGCTAATCACTTGTAAGTGAAGTTTTCACTGGAAAACTCTGTCTTGGCCAAATGTGAAGATCATTAAAAACACAGTTCAGCTTTCACACACTAACTTAACTATTTTTCAGTGATGGTGAATCCCGAATAGGAGGGATTCTGTACATTGTTGTAGGCAAAAAGAAGTGGGCAGGAGCTTCTCCTTGGGAATCTTTGTATGGAAGGGGAGATGGTGTCCATTTGGTGGCGAGGAGAGGTGCCAAGGCTGGGCTGGTTACTCACAGGCTTCCCTCAGCTCTCAATGGCTTTGTGCTGGGAGTGGGAGTAGACAAATGTGCTGCACTTCATGGGCATATTCTAGAGGGAAAAGTCATTAATTCGAGAGGTTGCTTTGTGTTCTGGGGGTAAGGGACACACGTGAGAGGCGTCATTTTCTTCCCGTGACTCAGCCCAGGATCCCTCCCCTGCTGCCCACGCTGAGGGATCAGCCCAAGGCAGGGGGGAGTTTGGTGTGTTTGGGGTGCCAGCACACGTGGCTGGGTCCTGCCAAGCCATTTTTGCTAAGGAGGGGAGTTTTTGCCAGTTAGGATGAAGAAGATGGGGTAGAGAATGTGCAGGGACGTGCAGCTCCCTGCTGCTGCCTCGATCCCTTTGGCAACCTCGGGATGATCAGCAGAGTTCATCTTCTCCCCAGGGACCTTCTGTTCTGAACCTCTGGTGAGGGTCAAGTAAACAGGAGAGAACAGAGCAGCCTGGGCTTGCTTCAAAGGGGGAAAGAAGTTTCCATCACCTCCCTGCCCCAAGAAGAAGGAGCGTGATGTCCTCAGCTCTGTGCCCCCTTTAAAGCCCCAAATCCCAAATACCCTCGGGGCTTTTGGCATTTGAGCACCTCCAGGAAGAAAACTCCAGTGGGGTTGGGCTGAAACACTTCCACAGGGTGCCCCTGGATGTGTCCTGGTTGGCCGGGGCTTGGAGCACCCTGGGGTGGTGGAAGGTGGTGGAACAAGGTGATCTCTAAGGTCCTCTCCACCCCAAACCCCTCTGCTGTTTATTTTCTCTGCTGGTAGATTTTGCACCATGTCTGTTGCTTGGGGTGTTATTTCCATGTGAAGATTTGGCTTGAACATGCTGCTTTTTCCAGGCACTCACTGCAGCTGAGTTTCTTTGTTCCTTCTGTTCCTTTTCCCTTCCAGGGGATCGTGGGTAACCTGGCCAGCGGGAAGTCAGCGCTGGTGCACCGCTACCTGACGGGCACCTATGTCCAGGAGGAGTCACCTGAAGGTACGTGCACACACACACACCGCTCTTAGCCTTCCCCCACAAACCACACCTGATTCATTTCTGCTCACACAGAAATGAATTAGCCGAAAAATCCCATGTGCTGCTCCAGAATTCATGGAGATTTTTGCTTTAACATTCTCCAGCCCGAGCTAAGTATGTGTGATGAGTATAACTGCAGATTTTCCATAACTGCTTAGCATCCTTTAAATACTTTGGCCCCCAGTTTGTGTCCATGTGGGGATTAGTCCTGATGGAGAGGAGTTGACTGCTCTCAGTGGTGCTGCTGCTTTCACCGGGGCTGTTGAAAGCCACAATTGCTCTCTGTAGTGGTGGATTTCTGTACAATTGAGATGTTGGGAGAATAAAAAGTCTTCACTAGCCTAAACTTAAAGGTTTAACTTGCTTATTGTTTAATATATTAAACACTTGGTCTTTTTTTTTTTATGTTCTTATAGCATAGAAAATTAATTTGTATGCTGTAGTGTTTAACATTGATCTGAGTTTATAGCTTGAAATCAAAAATATCACAGTACCTTATCAAGGTTTATCTTACAGTAAATACCTTTTTGATTATTTTTCTTTATCTGTTCTCCTTATGAACTTTTAAATCCAACTCTGAGACACTGAATTTCTGGTTCCTTCTTTTCCTTACTGGCTGTTCCCTTCTTTGCAGATATGGATGCAGGTAACTATACATTGTCTTCATGGCAGCTCTCGTTTGGAAGGGATAGATGGTGGTTTCTGTACTAGAACGTTTTTTCCCCTTTGTTTTGTGTATCATTTTGAGTTGTTTCCTTTTGATTTCAAGTCTGTAGTGCATCTCACTGTTTTTGTCTCTTGCTGTAGTTGTCTCTTGAGCAGTAGTTTGTAGTTTCATGCATCTCTGATAACATTTGTTTCTAATTAACTCTTCCCACAGGAAGCTGGTTTAGCTTGGTAGTTGACATTTTAACAGCCTGCAATTGTAGTTAAAATGGGAGGAGAGGGGAAGGGAGGGATGGACAAGGCTTTTCCTGTGGAACGACTCTGAGGTCTTGCAGTTTGTAAGCTGGCCCTGAATGTTCTTGCTGGTTTGTAGCTGGAGCTGACAATAATAATTGGTGCTAGCAATTGAGCCTCTGCACAGAGGTGTGTGTGGCTCGTGCTCCTGGATGCTGATAGTGAGAAATGCTGATCGAGGGTGTAGTGTCCCTGAGTACAGCAAATCCTCAGCAAAAATCACTGTCCTGACAGATCTCTTCCCTCACTTCATGAACAGAGGATATTTGGTGGGTTTTTTTCCTTGGAAGATTCAAATCTACTGACTGTTGACAGGGCTAACCCTCCTCTCCTCCTAGAGGATGAATATTTTAGGTGATGCTCCTCGGGAGTGTTGCCATCTGTCTTCTTTGTCCTGAAGGATTTTTATTTACAGTGCTTGAGTGACGTTGTGACTGTTTTTCCTGAAAGGATTAGATGACAAAAGCAGTGTCAAATCATTTCTCTGCATATAAGTGTGGCTGACAAGCCTCACTAATGACCCTGTTGCATTTCATTAACAGGAGGAAAACTGGAATAATTAAGAGCTCTGATTTGCCTTGTGAGGTATAAGGTTAGGGTTTCCAGTCAAGTCAGCATTAAAGGAAACTCAGCCCATATAAATTACCCTCAGTAAACCTCCGTAGTGGTGATTTGGTGGTGTTTTACCTCTCTGTCAGAGAATCACAGAACCACAGAGTGGTTTGGGTTAGAAGGGCTTTTCTCTCCCTATTCCATCCCCTGCCATGGGCAGGGACACTTCCCACTATCCCAGGTTGCTCCAAGCCCTGTCCAACCTGGTGCTGAGCACTTTCAGGTCCTTCAAACAAGTCCCTAGGAAAGAAAGCATAATCCTTCATGTTGGAGGCTCTTGTGGATCCTCCCCTCTTCCTTTCTGAGGGACCGTAAATGTGCCAGGTTGGTAAATTGGATAAAGAAGAGGATGTGTATCGGATATTAAGGTGTCAGCTGCTCGATCAGTTAAGAAAAACCCGAGTTTGCTGGCTTGGAATGGCTTCCTACCAGCTAAATTTATCAGGCATCATAAAATCAGTGCCTGATGGGCGAGGTGATGGATATTTGCTTGACGTTAAAAATGTGATTAGGGCCCGGCACTGCTATTCCTGCTCACCTTTGCCTTCTCAATTGCTGCAATTACCACAAAACCTGCCCTGCATCAGACAAGTGCCACTTCTCCTGCAGGCCTTGGAGGCTTCAGCATTCCAGTAAATGAATTTTACCTGTGTAAAGATGGTTTCAAGTTCCCTTCAGCTCTCCAAGTGAGAGATTTCTCTTGCTGTCCATCACCCCCTCCCCACCACGAGGAGGAATCCTACACTTCACAGTGGAGTTTGCTCTCACTGCCTGCCCCAGTTTTGATTTCTGTTCAGAACTTTTCAGTCCCTCATGTGTTTGTAACTTGCAAACCTTCATTTTCTCAAAGAAGAAGTTTTTATTAGGAAGAAAACTGGCCTTGAGACTCTTCCTTTGAATATTTAACATGCACCCAGCTGCTGAGTGACACATTTTAAATCAGATGTAAGAAAAGCAGCAATGTGTTACCCTGTTGTAAGTGGGGAATTTCAGTAGTCTGGGACTTTCAGGTTTTTGTTTGTGATGATACAAGAAGGAAATGGTGGGAAATAAGGGATCCTAGGGATTTGTGATCTTCTAAGTGATTGGAAGGAAAACTACGACTGCTGGGTGCTTTACCTGCTGAAACAACAAGTTAAGTATGGGAAATGTTGTGGCTTTATTTCCCCCCCCATTCCAAAGTTTAATTCTGCCTGTGGGAGCAAAGTGAAATGTGTGGGGTGTGTGGAATTTGAGACTGGATTCTTTACAGACCAAGGTGAGCTGAAGTTTACAGGACTAGTGAGTGTCAAGAGGATTCTGTTACTTGGTTGGATTTTGTTTCCAAAAAGCCAGGGAGGTGTGGAAGTTGACTTAAAGGCTTTTCCACATCTCTGGTATGTCTGTCAATATTTTAAGTCATGTCATGATTATTTCAGTGCTTTGTTTTCCAGTGAGTGTAATAAAACAAAAAACCCAGACAAATTGGGGTCCAGGGTGTCTCAGCTGAGATGACAAAAAAGGACAAAAAATACGTACTCTGGGATACATTTAAGAGTTATTTATTCATTTCATGGGGGGTAATTATTTTTAGTGTTTTAAAAAGCATAAAAGCCATCCACCACCCTGACTTGAGGCAGCAAGTAGCTGTTGCAGTCAGTGGAGGTTTCAGGTCTCTTTGTGGAGGAACTTACAATAAAAATGAGATTTTCCCCCAGTAAAAGGTACAGAATAAAGCCTATCAAGTTTTTTCATGAAGCTGTGATCATTTACTCTCTTTCCAAATTGGACCTAAAATATTTTTACACTATTGCAGCCTTCACCATGTAACTTTTTTTAGTACCACAGTGAGCAGTTTATCACTTGAATGGCAGGAATAGTCAGGTTTAATATTAAAACACTAAATGAAGTGTCACCTTCAGCCTTCCTTTTGAAGCTTGTCATGAAAGTAGCATGAAAATAAGTTGTCAGCCTGTAACAGAAACATGCATTGATGACCTTCAAGCCTTTTCCAGCCTAAAGGATTCTGAGTGGAAATTACATCTTGAGGGATGGCTGTCCGTGTTTTTCAGTTTATCTCGAGTAACTATTTCTGTCTGATGCTTCCTCAGCAAAGAGTAATTATGCAAGGAGGATTGAGGAAGAGTGCTTTAAAATTTCAGCTGCTTTTGTTCACATCCTCTTAAGAGATTTTCTCCTGGTCACAGACCCTTACACAATATGTATGCAGAAAGTTCAAACATAATCTGTGAACTGGAGTGACCTTCCAGGTGTCTTCATTCAGGTCTGATCCTGGGCTGGATCCAAGAATTCACCTGGTTCACCTGGGAACAAAAAGCAGAAGGATAAAAAAAGACTCCCCATCCCTGGAGGTGTTCAGGGGCAGGCTTGGAGCAGCCTGGGATGATGGAAGGTCCCTGCCCATGGCAGGGGGTGGAATGCGATGGGCTTTAAAGGCGCTTCCACCCCCCACCACTCTGGGATCCTTCTTTGCTGGTTGTGCTGGCAGCTTTCTCATTGGGGTGGGTGGGGTCCCAGTTCGTGGTTTGGGTTGAACAGCACACAGGAGCTGCAGCAGAACTGGACCATCTTTCCCCTCTGCAGCACTGAGATCTCTGTCCCCTTCTCCACACGATCTGCCTGCTGTGAACAATTCGGCTCCTGAGGCCACCAGTCTCTTCAGAGAAGCCACTTGCTCTTTTTATCTGGTTCATATTTTTCAAATACAGAGGAAGGCCGTATTTACTAAACACCCCAATTTGATCTTTCATGAATAAAAGGAGGATGTGTCCCAGACTAATCTGTGTGCTCTGTTCTCAGGAGCAGCTGGCTGGAATGGAAATGAGGAGCAGAGCAGTGTGTCCTGGGAGGATGTACTTTCCTTGGAAACATTCATGCCTTTTTGTTCAGGAGTTTTTGGAATTCCAGAAAATCACCATCATACATGCAAAAAATTTACACAGGGGGGTTTTGCAAGAATCCCAACATGAGTTCAGAAAAGCCACATTAACCCTAAATTTGCATTTTGTGGTTCTTGGGCTGCCAAACCCGAGGAAGCTGAAATTTTCTGTGCTGGTTTCAAATCCTTGGTGCAATTTTCACAAGCCCCCTCAACATTTTGGGGCAGATGAAGGTTTTTTTGGCCTGTAAACCCACAGGCAGATGCTGCCTCATGCTCAGAAGGCAGTGATGACTTGGGACATGTGTTTCAAAGTTACCTCTTTTCAGTTCTTTGTCTGCCTTTTTGCTGTAATAGCACCGAGTGATTATTTTTATTTGGCATTTCACGCTGACACTCAGATATAAAACAACACTTGTCTCTTTTTTGATCCTCTTAAAGCTCTGCTGCAGTGGGTTCTCTTGGGCTTTTGGTGCCTTTCAGGCTCAGCATAAAAGGGGGTGTTTATGTATTCTGCCCTCTCCCCTCTGGAGCCCTTCCCTCTCCTCGCCCTCCCGGGACTGCCTGTGTGGGTTGGAGAGTCCTTTGAAAAATTCCCTGTTCCAGCTTTCGGCTTGGGGACTGTTTAAAGTGTCACACAGATAAGGAGCTCTGGTAATTAAAGGAAAAACTCGAGTATTTGCTCTTCAGGAGGTGCTGAGGAAGCAGATTGCCAAAAAGGGCTTCCCTTCTAGATTGTGTGCCTCGAGGGTCTGTCCTCAAGGTGTTCTCTTTAACACCTTGAATGCCCAGAGATTTTTGGGAAATAATGTCTGCAGCAGTTGTGTCCTTCTCATAACGGGCTCCTTGTAGGTTGTGTCTCAGGGAAAAACCTGTAAAGCAGATTTGTAACTTCTGCTACAACTTTAGGCTCTTAAAGGAATAAAAGTGCCTTCTCCCAAGTAGTGAGTGATGCTACAAGAGAAAATGGCCCCAGGCTGTGCCCACGGGAGGTTTAGGTTGGTTATTAAGGACAAGTTTTTCACCAAAAGGCTTGTTGAGCATTGGAACAGGCTGTTCAGGGCAGTGGTGGAATCAGTCACTGTCCCTGCAAGTTTTCAAAGCCATGGCATTGTGGCACTTGGGGACAGGGTCAGTGGTGGTCCTGGCAGTGCTGGCTTAGGGGTCACACTTGCTGATGTGGGAGAGCTTTTCCACCCTGAACAGCTCTGGGATTCCATGGGTTTGAGTCTCCAGGGCTCCCTGCTTTCTGCTGCTGATGCTTTTGAAGGCAGCTGGGAGTGGCTCCTGCTGGACCTGCCTTTTGCTTCATTTCTCAAACACTGCTTTTGGATGTATTTCGAAATCACAGCCCACTGTTTCACTCTTTAGCTCAAAGCCACATTTGAATACTTTTCTTCAAATGTGTTCCTTGTTCAGCTTGTATTTAATTTCTTATTGTGAGGGGTTTTTGGTTTTTTTTTTCCTCCCCTGCCACTGAATCTGATGTTGTTTTGGGCAGTTGTATCAGAAAGCATTTTACTCGCAGCATTTTGAATTTTCAGCAGGCTGTCACCAGGTGTTGGTGCCCATTTTAGGGAGGGCAGATCATGGTGTAATCACTGCTAAGGCCAGTTTTAGCTTCAGGATTGCTATTTGTGATGTAAAACTGTAATGAAAGGACCGCTATTACAGAAGCTGGCTGGGTATAAAAGCAAAGGCATGTTTAAAAAGGCAAGAGGGGTAAGAATAGGCCTGAGATGTGTGCATCAGTGCTTGTAGGAGGTAATTTTTTGCACTTTGTGAGCTGTTTCAGGTTTGTTAGTGCACATTAAGATTTTGCAATTATGTTGGAAGCTTGTGAAGTCAGGCAGAATTTTGAGCAGATGAATTTTGTGTTAGATTGAGAGCTGGGATGGGTTTGTCTGGAGGATGAAATGCCTGAGAAGCCAACTTAGGAGGAGCTGGAGAAAAAAAAAAAAAAAGATGATGTTTTAAATCATGGGGCTGACTTTCTAAGGAACTTCATTTGGAAAGTTTGGGCTGTAAATGCTGAAAACTGGAAAAGACTGGTGGTGGGAAAAGGTGGGAGTGTGCTAAAGTGGTATCACATCCTGCCTGAAGGAGCTGACTCGCTGGGGTTTTTTGGTCTCTTGACTGCTTTGATAAAAATAAGCTTTTAAAATTAGACTTGTGTATATGCAATTAGTGGGTGTGAGGTGTAAGTGACTCTCTGCACCTGCTGGCATAAAATAAACCAAGAAAAGGAAAAAAGATGAAAAATGAGCTATTAGTAGAAATGTGAGCAGTGATTGAATTGTTGGTCCTTGTCAACCTGTGGCTCCTGATACTGGGGAGGTTGGGTGGGGGTGAGGGCTCTGGGTGAGTGTCAGAGGAGGTTCCTGGGGGTTGTTTTTGCTCCCCTTTAATCCATCAGAAATGCTCCTGAACTAGGAGATTGTACAGCACGTTGAGCTTTGACTTGCTGGCTGTGCATTGATGTGCAGGGAGTGTGTGATAAGGGTGTGCTCCTGCTTCCTGCTGGACTGAGGGGTGTCTGAGCCCAAGGTTTATCCCTGGAATTGGGCTGTAGAGCTCTGTATGGCTGCTCCTACTTGATAGTCTTGCCTGTTTACCTGGGACCATAATAATTAATAACTGGAAAGATGGCAGAAGTATTTCCCTTGCCCTAAAATGGGATCAGCAGTTTATTTCTTAATATGAACTCACATCTCTTCTCCCTTCCTAGTCTGTTTTCCTAAATAACCAGGGTTCACGTGGTTGTTTTTCTGACTGGGTGTTTTCTAGGCAGATTTTGTTCCTTATCTCCCATGGGATGTCCTTTCCAGATCAACACAGGTTGAGGCTGGCGAGGTGATGTGGGCTGGGACAAGCTGTCCCCTTCTCTGCCCTCTGCAGGAATTCCCAGCTGCTTTTAGAGCTTTTTGCCATCCTGTCCCATCTTTCCACAGCTGGTTTGTCCCCTTGATGCTGCCTTTATTTTTCCCCTCTATTTCTCGAACTCATTACGGTCATGGTGAAGTACAATCCAATTTTCTCCCATAATTGCAGTCCCTCCTGCTTCATTATCTAGAAACTAAATAGCCTGTTACTTCCATCTTCTAGGTTATTAATAAACTGGGTGCAGGAGAGTTGAAACTGCTGCAGAAACTTGGATTAGCATCGTGCTGCTTCTTTCAGATGAGTTGTTTGATGGGGACAGAGTGTGCTTTACCTCTATGTCTGCACTCACAGTACAGTGATTTTTTTCAGGCTGGCCCTTTCTAATTGGCTTAGCCCAGTCTGCACTGGCTGTCAGGAGCTTTGCAGTGAAAGTAGAACATGCACTGCTCTGCTCCTGGCTCTGGGTAATGAGGGAATCTTAATTGCTCAGAGGCTGGCTCTGGTTTGTTCCCATTTATCTTGGTGGTTAATCAATCACCTTCCTCTCCTCCTGCTGGAGATAAAACCCTGGCTGTAGCTCAGCCTGTTTATCATTGGATCCCAGCGTGGTTTGGCTTGGGAGGGACCTTAAAACTCGTCTCATTCCACTCCATGCCATGGGCAAGGACACCTTCCACTGTCCCAGGGTGCTCCAAGCCCC
>VZSR01000478.1:239225-256524 GCA_013398615.1 Brachypodius melanocephalos
AGCCACAGCTGCTCTGGGCACCCTATGCCAGGGCCTCACCACACTCACAGTTTTTTTGCCACTATCCCATACGACCCTGGAGATTCTACTGAGGTAATTTTTATATATTTTGAAGTATAAACTTTTTTCCTGAATGCTTAAAAACTCAAAAATTCCATTGATCTCCCTTCAAATCACTGCCAGGTTTTGGGAACCCATTACTTCTGCTCTTCTGGAGAGACACTGCAAATATATCAGTGACTGCATCTTAAAAAATAAGTTGTTCAATGTCATTGCAGCTGCTGCTGAAATTCCAGCAGTGAACCCTCTTTCCATGAAGTTGCTACATCACATATTAGTGTGTCCTTGCCAGTTTCTAGGTAAAGATCAGGTGATATGATGCGATGTTGCATTTCTATGTGGTGCCTGTGGGGGTACCCTGCTTTAATGGGGTATGGCTCGATACTTCCAGGAAACCTCTCCAGATATTTCCTGAACTGCATCCCAAACCTACTGAGAGAAGCAGATGGTGGGGGTTGAACAGCTCAGTCTAGGCTGCTTTGGTTGGCTTTTAGGGTTTGTTTTGCCCAGGTAGTCTGTTGGGAAGGGGGTCCAGGGCTCCTTTTGCAGCTGCGGTCTCGTGTGGCAGCAGTGGTTCCTTGGCCTTTGATCCTCGACCCAGCTCAGCCCCTCACGGTTTCTGAATTGTCGTTTAGCACAGTGGTTGTATTCAGGAAATACCCAAGATCATAGACTCATGGACCATCCTGAGCTGGAAGGATCATTGATCCAACTCAGACACCCCAAGGACCCCGTGCTGTGCATCTCTAGGAGCATTGTGCAAACACTCCTGCAGCTTTGGCAGGTTTGGGGCCATGACCATTCCCTGGGGAGCCTGGGCAGTGTCCCACCACCCTCTGGGGGAAGAACCTTCTCCTTTTTTTTTTTTTTTTTTTTTTTTTCTCCTATGTGGAAATGCTGTGAAAAAGATTTTATAACGAGTTTATTTAAGTAAAAAAATGGGAGTAGTGAACCAGAACACCACAATTGGGCCATCTGTTTGAACGGAGAATTTCTGAACATGTTTCCCTGAAGAGGTGCCAGGTTCTTGGCACTATTTTGTATCTTCTGAGAGGAAAAAAAAAGGGAGAGAACATGCATGTGTGAGACAACTGGCTGCTGTTGTCAAAATGCACGTGTCACTGGGAATATGAAAGACAGCCTTGTAGAGCTGCCTCAGTCCTTCCTTCTGTCTCACCCTGCCACAGCAGACGTTCAGCTGCTGCCTGCGCTTGTGGTGTGGCCAGCCCCTCCAATTTATCCTTCTCACATGGCTAAATAACTTCATCCCCGTGGCGATTTGCTTGAATGCAGAGCCTGGTGAGCGCCGTGGAGCCCGGGGACAGAGCAGGAAAATCAGCGGCTGCTCCGCTGAGCAATTCCACACTGGAAGAGCTCTCAGCGAGAGGAGGGGGCGGCCAGGCTGTCAGAGCCTGCATTAAAGCCTTCATCCATCCACGGAATTCCCCATGCAGCATCCAGCTTCTGGAACAGAGAGCACCTCTGATTACAGACCGGCGCGGGGTTTCAAATTAACACCGAGTTTTGCCGATTCCGCGCGCTCACCTTCGGAGCGTCGTGCACGAAAATGAGAGCAGGGAGCTGTTGCTGATCCCTCCTGTTCTGATTTGTGCCGCATCTTCAGCCAGGGTTGTAAATTGCTGATGCACAAAATTCATTCAGCTTTGTGTGGATCAAAGCTGTGTATTTATTTGGGGTATTTTACAGCAGGAGTGTGGCCAGATGCACCTGAGAGAGAGAGCTGGGGTGGTTTGTGGGCTGCTCCCCCCTGTGCCGGCTGGGTTTGGGCACAGGAGCAGCATTTGTCACCTGTAAAAACGCCGTGCACATCTGAAAATGAGCCTGTGGGGATGGATCCTGCTCTAGCCCTGGAAAAATGGCAATAACTGCCTCCAAGTGCCTGTGGTGCCCCATCCTGGGGCTGCCATTCGTCCCCTCCCTGTGGCCTCCCCTGGCAGGTACATCTGGGAGCTGAGAAACCCCCTCATTAAAAACCTCAGTGTGTCATAATCCTGATGGGAGCAGAGCAAAGCCAGTCACCTCCCCTGGGAGTGGTGCTGTGGGCTTGGAGCTCGTTCTTTATATTAAGAAGGTCATTTCTTTGTTCTCAGTGCCATTGGTTTAGACAATAATTCCTGGCTCCATCACATACACAGATATTTAGGAAAATAGAGGGTATTTTGTAGCTCTGGGAGAGTGTTTGGCTTCCTCATGGGTTGATGTAGTCCAATATTTGAACTGGCTGATCTCTCTGATTTCTCTTTGCCTGTGGTGCTTTACAAACTCCAAGATGTGTTTTTTAAAAAACACAACACAGTGCTGTCCAAGCTGAACTGTCCCAAAATTTCTGCCCTTGCCTAAACTGCTCATGGGTCTCATCAAGGCTCATCAAATCAAAGGCAGAAGCAGTTCATTGTTTGCCTTAATCCTACAGCCACAGCTACCTGCAGGGTACAGCCTTGCTCTGTGTATTCGTCACTGTTTATGCTTTTGTTTGTGTCAATTCTTGATGTTGAGGAAGGTTTTCCTAATCTCTGTCCTGTGCAGCACCTAATTTTGTGGTGTGCTCATGAAAAGGGCTCCTTAATGGTGTAGAAACACGAGTTATTAGGGATGAATCCTGCTGTGAGCTGAGATTTGCATAAAATAATTCTTACTCGAGGGATGAGCGTGAGTTTGCTGTTCCATTTCTGAGCCTTTAGATTTGTTTTGAAATATTTAGTGCAGCTTGGAAATGCAGGGCATTCTCTGAAACAGTTTGGTTGGAGGGGAGTGTTAAATTCAAACTATTTGTCATGAAATCCTTAAATCCAAACGAAAATCAGAGATTGTGAGGATGTGCCTATTCCAGCTAATGAGCACATCCTGCTTTTAAGGGTGAAGAAGCCACTTGAGCAGATTTGAGCTGACTCTGCTTGTTGGCTGCAGCAGGGTGACAGCCCTCGCTGGAGTGGGACAGCACATCAGGATCTGAATCAATACTGTAAATATGATAGTATTTAAATGTAGGAAATAACAGTAATTGCACTGAGCTCCACGCCCAGTGTTTTTGGGGAAGGCAAGGAGCAGGTCTCCAAGGCGATCATTTGGTGTGGATTCACGTAGGAAAAGAGCTGCTGGCTAACTTGCACTGTATTTATTGAATTTAGTCCCCTTTTCCAGGCTGCTCTCAACAGTCAAATAATGAAGAGTAAATCTCTTAGGGCTTACGTTTGTGAGCTGGGTATGTACACTCAAATTTATTTTTTTAATTTTTCAATTCTCTGCTTAAGCTCTTTATTCCACCCTGCCTGTGCCTTCTTGGTGCCTCTGAGGAGTGTTTGAAGGTGCAGTGAGGCTGGCAAGGCCTCCTGTTGGCCGTGGGAATAACGAGTTGGCTCCGACACGCATTTGGTGTGTGCGATCTTGTAATTAGCTGGGGGAACAACTTTCAGTGTTTAGAAAAAAAGGAAATAGGAAATGGCAATTAGGCAGAACTTTCCCTCTCTCATCACGCATATACTGCATTTCCATTGTTACTTACAGCTTTAAAACCCCTCTCTGGAGGGCTCTATATTAAGTAATTTATCTTAGTTACCACTTCATTGGGAAGCGAGTGCAATTAATCGACAAGGTATGGAAATAATGACCTGATTAATAGAAATCCAGTTCCTGAGAGCTGAGACTGGTTTCCTTGACAAGTTTCACACTTGTTTGGGATTGTTCTTTTCAGGTTCAGTAATGATATATATTTATCTGCCACTTGATCTGTGAGGGCAGGATTGAAAATCCACTTTGTAAGCGAGATAATGAAAATCCATACGTAGCTCTTCTGCTCCTTCTGTGCCACTGAACAACCAGAAATGTGATAGTTTTAATTGTTGCATGTTTAATACTGCTAATAGGATAAGTTTATAAAGAAAAGATTTTAAAAACCACACCCGAACACAAAACCCCAGCACAAACCCACAAAACCTCCCGTTCTTACATCTTCTGTTAAACATAAAATGTGTTTAAACGCGCTTGAATGTTGCACAGAGCTGAGTTGTGGAGTAATGTTGGTTTGAAAGCCGCTGTTGTGGTTGGGCTGGGCGGGAATGGTGGGTCTAAGCCAGCGTGGGCTTCCCCTAAGGCAGCAGTTTTTGTGCAGATTGTTGTGTTTTGAGGATCAGCATTAGCCTGACTTATTTGCTTTTAGGGAGCTTGTTTGGAGAGCAGGTCGGAGCTGTTGGCTCTCAGCACGCGTTTCAATGCATTGGTTCTGGAAGAATGACAAGTTTTGAAGCTGAGAAATAGGGTGCACATCTGAACGAATTCTGGTTTTAAAAACGGGTGAAGAGCAAAGTTTAGGGTGTGTTAAGGGATGTGTTTTGTCTCAGTGTGGGAAGCTCAACTGTGAGGGTGGGTGATGCTGAGCTGGAGGTCTTGGGGGCTTTGGGGTTTAGGTGGGGAGATAAGAGGGGGTTTGCTCCAGGAGAGGAGCCTAAATGCCTCCCCAGTGCTTAGGTCAAGTTTGCTAATCTTGGCTTAGGCTCTGTCACACCAGAAGCCATAAATGGGATTTGTCATTTTTGAGAGAGGCAGCAGAGTGCCCAAAATACACGTTTAGCCTCAAAAGAAGCAAACTCAGCCCTGCCCCGGGTTGGTGGCTGAGTCCCTGTGAGCCAGGGGACAGGAGGTGACAGAGCAGCTGCTCCAGCTGCTGGGCTTGGAGCCTCCTTGGTGGTCACAGACGCCCCTTGTTCTGCATTCCCTGGGAAGGCAGGATCAGGAACAGGACGTGGCTGGAGGCTGTGACTCCACTCTCTTTCTCCAGGTGTGCAGAGCAGGTCTGGGGTTCATCCTGGGTCAGCAGCACAGGGTTCTCTGTTAGTTCAGCACATCTCTCGAGGTAGCACCATTGTAGCTGTTTTGTCTAACATGTGTCTGGTACCTTCCCCTAACTGTGATGTGTGAGTGTAGAACTCTCATTCCCATAACATCCCACATGTGCTCTGAGAACTGGCTTCCCTTGAGGAAATGCTCATTGACACAAGAATCTGATTGTGGTGGTGAGACACGACATTGTTGGTGTGCAACTTTGCCTTTCTTAGAGACACTTCTCTCACAATTCTTTAAATTAGATGATACATACGGTGTTTTACCTGTATGTATCAACCCAAGGACACCTAACGTGGGTTGCAATGCAATTGCTGGCTTTTCCCACGTTATCCTTGTTCTCTCTCTCTATATAAATTATATATATAAATAAGGCAAGTACATGCCTTACCTTGAAGTGATTGCCATGAGTGTGCATTTAACCTTCAGCCTCATTCCAGTGGTTGGTTGATTTGCAAGAGGCCTTTCCTTTCCCCAAGCGAAGCCTTTTCCTGTGCTGTGTTCTGTGCCGTGCTGTCTGTAACCAGCTGCTTTGTGTGGCAGGTGGGAGATTCAAGAAGGAGATCGTGGTGGATGGACAGAGCTACCTGCTGCTGATCAGAGATGAAGGGGGCCCTCCGGAGGCGCAGGTGAGCCCAAAGCCTCGCTTTCCTCCTTTCTCCAAACTTCCTTGGGAAGGGCTGCCTCTGCTTTCTTCTGTCCTGAGTCCTTCTCGTTCTTCTGCTGGGAGAATTCCAGCATCACCCTCAGGTGAAAAAGGTTTTGTCCAGGAAATGGTTGGGGTTTCAGTTATGATGGATGGATGGATGGATGAGTGTGCCTAGCAAATACTTGGAATTCTGACTGAGACCGTGCAAGCAAGGATATACAGTTCATTTCGACTGAATTCCCAAGCACTCTGCTTCCCCTGGTGACACATCAGGATTTCACAGACTCACAGAATGGTTTGGGTGGGAAGGGACCTTAAAGCTCATCTCACTCCCACCCCTGCCACGGGCAGGGACACCTTCTACAATCCCAGGGTGCTCCAATGTCCATCCTGGCCTTGGACACTGCCAGGGATCCAGGGGCAGCCACAGCTGCTCTGGGCACCCTGTGCCAGGGCCTGCCCACCCTCCCCAGGGAACAATTCTTTCCCACTGTCCCATTTAACCCTGCCTTGTGGCAGTGGGAAGCCATTCCCCTGTGTCCTGTCCTGCTCCATCCCTTGTCCCAAGTCCCTCTCCAGCTCTCTGGAAGGGGCTCTAAGGTCTCTCTGGAGCCTTTTCTTCTCCAGGTTGAACACCCCCAGCTGTCCCAGCCTATCCAAGCCATTGGCTGTGGAGAAGACACTTGAGAAGACACTCTCTTTGGAATGAGAGCTTGCTCATGCGCTGCTTCAATCACCTCAGACCCAGCCACCCTTTCTGCAGGCAGCACCCTTGTGTTGGGCACCCTCCTCCTCCTTCTCACCTGGGCACTGCAGGGTTTCCCGAGTGCTGGCTGCTGCTGGCCCTGCTTGGCTGGGCTCCAAGGGAGGACTCAGCTCCCAAGCAAGTGGGGATTTAGCATCAGTAGCTGCACTGTGGCCAGACAGCTGAGGGGGAGCGGTGCCAGCAGCAGCAGCTTGGGTCTCAATGCACCACCACAGCTCCAGGAGGCTGAGAGCGTGGGGGAAGGTGCCAGCACAAAGGGGAAGAGAAAGGACGTGGAGGAAATGGGGGCTGAGAGGGACATCCTGGAAGGAAGTCACAGGACAAAATAAACCGTTGGCACATCTGCAGCCGTGTCAGCAGGAGCAACAAGGAAAGCTCTGTCTGCGGCTGGGAGGGACTTGGCTGAGGCACCCCCTGGTTTCCAACCTCTGATGCCTAGAGAGCATTCACTCATCTAAAACTGTAAATAGTGGAGGTGTAGAGGTACAGGCAGCATCTGAGATGGCTTTGTGCCTGAGGAGCTGTTTTTACAGAGCTTACAGGAGCTCTGTGATGAGCAGCACGGGCTGTGCTCCTGGTACGTGCCAGGTAAATCTGGGCCTTTGACTGCTCTTGCCCAGTGGAGGGTGTCCCTGCCCGTGGCAGGGGGTTGGAATGAGATGAGCTTTAAGGTCCCTTCCTACACAAACCAGTCTTGGATTCTGTGGTGGCTGAGATTTTTTTCTCCATCCTTGTGATTTGCTGAAGAGGCTTGAGGTGTCAGTACTGCCTCACCTTTCAGCATGAGGATTTCCTGTAAATTCCCTTTGGAGTTTTTTGGGTTTAATTTCAAATTACATCTCTGTTGAAAATGTTTAATCTGTTCGTTAACTCCTGCAATGAAAAGTTTGCTTGTGTGTTCATGAATAATTGGAATTGAGTTCCAACTGCAGTAAGAAAGGAGCTGGCATGCAAGATTCCTGGCACTGGGTCACAGGTATTCCCCAGACTACTGTCCCTTTCTTTTTGGCAGAATTGGAGAAAAAAGAAAACTTCCCTGAAGACTCTTCTTGTGGGTCTATGATCTCTCCTTTCTTTGCCCAAGATAAAATGGTTCAAAGTTGAAAGTAATTCAACTGCCTACTGTAAAACCAAATTACCCCAGTGACTGATTGTCCTAGGGTGACTTTATGATGCTTGTATCCCCAATCCTCCCAAATTTGCCCTAAACCAGGACACTGACCTACAATGAGCTGCTGCATCCAACTTTTTTAATTAAAAACTTTTTTTATGATTTGGTTTTGGGCTTGCCTTGAACTAACAGCTCTGCTCACTCACAGTAATAAGTCTGAGAATGGATTTTTATACCATCAGCTGATTCATTCTTGTTTCAAGCCATTCCCTGCACAGTACTCTGGATGAGGCATCCAGGGTTTCCAGACCTTGCGTTTCCCAAAATTCTTTGTTTTCCGTACCACGGGTCTGATATCCACAAAGATTAAGCTGTGTTTCAGCATGAAAAGAGAAACAAGGAATTGCTGGCAGTGTTTTGCGTCTGCACTGGAACTGCACTGTGTAAATCTGTGGAGTGTTTTAAGATAACCTTTATTAGAAGGCTGCTGTACACACTGCTCAGACATTCAGAGGGTTTGGAGAGGCTGTTGGCTTCCAAATGGATGCCTTAAGGACACTGCAGTTGTTGGGAAGAGTCTTAGGCATGATGCTGCCAAGTCCAGTCACCAAAAACCATTTTATAATGAGACCCAAGGCCACATCTCCCAGATAATGATGCTGTCTGCAGTTCCTCTGGTTTGAACAGTGTGGTGGTTGACCTTATTCTGGCAGTGACTCTGCTATGGGTTAACCAGTCCTGTCCTTCCCCTCTGGTGGATTGTCCTTTTGACTGTCTTGAAAACCTCAAAACAATTTTTTGTCTATTTTTACACCACAACAGCCCAGGCAGTGTTTGGTTTCAATACAATCATCATGAATATGCAGAGCCTTTCCCCAGTGAACCAGTGTGTCCCCTGGCATGTTGTAGTACTAACAAAACAAAGAGCATGAAAATCCCCTGGCTGAAGCCTGTTTCCATTGCTCTAAATTTGGGTAGGAATGGAGTCACTTAGGGAAAAAGAAAGGCAGCGAGGTAAGCTGGAGTTCTTTCTTGAGGTCCTGTTTACATTCATTGTGAAGTTAAATGTCTTTAAACCATCTTCATTCACTTGTAAGCTCAAAGCTCCTCACTTGCACGGTCACTGAGGAGCCCCTTGGCGTGGCCTGTGCACCTGCATGTCCCTCAGCAGGTTCCTGATGCCAAGAGAGAGCAGTTTGCTCTGCCACTGAAAGCAGAAGGAGGCGCTTGGTGCTCAGCTGAGAGTGTCTGTGTGGTGAGGAGCTGGCAGTCTCACATGAATGCTTTTGGACGTGGATTAAGATGTAGAGCTGACCTGGCGTTACCAGCAATGTCAGCATGCGTGCATGCAGATTGCAGCACTGCAGAGCGGTGCTGCTCATTCCAAATGCACACATGCAGCAGTCTCAGCCTGCTGTGTTTCCTGGGAATCAAACCCAGTGTGCACTGACAGTACTGGGCTGGTGGTTACACCCCCCAGTGAAGAAGAGGTGCTCTTGTGGGGAATCCCTTGTGTATCCCAGATCCCTGTGTCTTTCAGGGTGATGAAATTCATTATTTTAGCAGCTTACCCCCCTGCTGAGGCCGTGGTTGGTTGTGAGTTTTTCTGGTGTGTATTTCCTTTGCAGGAAGGTAAGAACAAGGTCTCTGTCTTGCTTTTCCTTCCTTCCCCCTCCTGGCTGCTCCCCTCACAGCTGTCCTTTCCCGTTTCTCTCTGCAGTTTGCCATGTGGGTGGATGCTGTTATCTTTGTGTTCAGCTTGGAGGATGAAGTCAGCTTCCAGACCGTCTACCACTACTACAGCCGCATGGCCAACTATCGCAACACCAGCGAGATCCCCATGGTCCTGGTGGGCACGCAGGGTGAGTGCAGCCCTCCTTCCCACAGGGGCTTTGGCACCACAAGCCAAGCTTTGGCACCACAAGCCAAGCTTTGGCACCTGCCAAGCCAGCAGAGCCATGCCCTGCCTTTCCACTGTGCTACAGGGCTGTGGCATTGCAAGGAACGTGTTTGAGGGGAGAGAAAAACATCCTGGCGGCTCTCCTGGACTTCAGCAGTGAAGAAAGAGGGGAAGTTTGGGTTAGATATGTACAAGAATTCCTTCCCTGGGAGGGTGGGCAGGCCCTGGCACAGGGTGCCCAGAGCAGCTGTGGCTGCCTCTGCATCCCTGGAAGTGTCCAAGGCAGGTTGGACACTGGGGCTTGGAGCAGCCTGGGACAGTGGGAGGTGCCCCTGCCCATGGCATGGAGTGCAGCGCAATGAGCTTTAAGGTTCCTTCCAACTCAGACCATTCCAGGATTCTGTGACTTGCAAGGAAATCTTAAATAACACTTTCAGTGTGTGCTGGTCACAGTGGTTCTCTTGCTCGGCTGGGAGGTGCCCTCATTGAATTTGGGCAGGTAAATCAGTTGTGTGGGGAAGCTCTGCAGCCAGGCCAGTTTCCATATGCTTGGCAGTGTGGAAGGGTTCAACAGCCTGGCATTGCTGAGGGGCAAAAGGATGAGAGATGGAAAACCTCCAGCAGCACGACAGGAAGCAGAAGTGAGCCCTGTCCTCAGGCTGTGTCTCTGGGAGACCTCTGTAAATCAAGTGGAAATGCAGCTTTTCGCCACCTGAGCCAACCTCTCTGCCCGCTTTTTCCTTCTGAAATAGCAGCTGTCCTGAAGGGAAATACGGCAAGGAAAGGGTACCCAAAATACTTCTGTTTCTTTGGCATTTGAGTGGTCTTTGGAGTATTCTCTGCCTTGTTGTGCCAGCGTATCCCAGTAATATTTCACCAGTTTCCCATACTGTGATTGGTTTGCTGCACTGGTAGAGTTGAGGCCGTTCTGTTCCTGACCATACAGAACCATGGAATCATTAAGGCTGAGAAAAATCCTTTAAAATCATCAAATCCAACTGTTCCCTCAACACTGCCAATGCCAGCACTAAACTGTGTCCCCAGGTGCTGCATTCACATGATATTTATGTCCTTCCAGAGATGGTGACTCCACCACTGCCCTGGGCAGCTGTGCCAGGGCTGGACGACCCTTTGGGCACATTTTGAGGCCATTTCTCCTCATCCTGTCCCTTGTTCCTTGGGTACAGAGCCTACCTGGCTGTCCCCTCCTGTCAGGGACTTGTGCAGAGCCAGAAGGTCCCCCCTGAGCCTCCTTTCTCCAGGCTGAGCCCCCCAGAGCTGCTCCTCACTACTCTTAAGTTCCTTCCCACTGGAACATCTCCTTCCAAGAGTATCACCAGGTTGCTGTTCTGTGTTAGAGGCAGAACACAGGTGTTGTGAATTGTTCTCAGTTCAGTTTTGGGCATCCTCATTTTTAGTGTGTCCCAGTGGTTCTGGTGGTGTTGAAGCTTTTTGCTGTTTTTCCAGCCACAAGGTCAGGGAGCAGTTGGCCTTCCCCTGCCTCCTGCCTGGGGGTGACAGTGCAGAGGGGATGTGTGGGCAACAGGGAAGGAAGAATCACAGCCAGCTGAAGGGAGGAAACAGATGACAAGAAGGAAAAGGGGAAGTAGGAACAGAAAAAGTCTTAGAACAGCAGAAACTCCACCAAAAAGCAGAAAGGAGCTGCTTTGGAGGGCCACGTTTTGGGCTTGAAGCTGGACTTGAAAAGATGAAGGGGAAACATTTCTCCAATTTTTTTTTTTTTTTTTTTTTTTCCCTTTGTGCCCTTCTGACACTGGGGTATGGTTTTCTATCTCCTTCCTGTTACTTCCAGAAAAAGAAAAGTTCATTTTTCTGTTGCAGCACTGATGCAAAGGGGAATTTTAGAAAAGATGAAAACAATGCTAATTCTAGAATTAAGCATCAGGAAAAAACACAACTTTTTATCTGTGTTTGACAGTGAAATAAAATATATGAAATAAATAAATACACCTGTTAAAATACATATTTGAAATACACCTTTCATATCATAGCATCCCAGAATGGTTTGGGATGGAGAGCACCTTAAAGAACATCTAATTGCAGCTCCATGCCATGGGCAGGGACACCTTCCACTAGCCCTGGTTGCTTCATGCCCTGTCTAACCTGGACTCCTTGGTTTTGTGAGGTATTCTTGGAATAAGATGTGAAATGAAACCTTTCCCAGAACATTAACACTGGCCCAGCGCTTCCAGGAGTTCTCCCCTGACTTCCAGAGCCCACTCAATGCTCCAGCCTGAGTGGAGCAAGGAGGCAAACTCTGGGAAGGTGTGCTCTTCTAGAGCTGAGCCCTGTCAGTGCCTTTGTGTCTGAATGTTCTCAGCGCCCTCTCCTGAGAAAAACCAGGCACCTACTGCTCCCAATTCCTGCTCTATTTCTGTTCATTGCATCAGAGCCTCAGATACAGTGTTCCAAGAGCCATTCATTCCATGTTTAGGTGATGCTCTTTCCCCAAGAACCAATCTGTTTGGCTGCTGTGGGGGGTTGCAGATTTTCAGGAAGACTTTCTGGGCTGCTGTAAATGCTGAAATTAGTGCCTGTTGCAGAATCCCAGAATGGTTTGGGCTGAAAGGGGCCTTGGAGATCATCCAGTGCCACCCCATGCCATGGGCAGGGACACCTTCCACTATCCCAGGTTGCTCCAAGCCCTGTCCAGCCTGGCCTAGAACACTTCCAGGGATGGGGAGAAAGAGTAACACTGTACTCCTGGGGGAAAAAAAAAAAAAAGAAGTTATTTTTCAAGGTCTGTTAATAAGATTATCACTTCAAATAGTATCACCTTTGTACACAGACTCATCACTACAATGGAGTAGCAAGAAAGAAGCTTCTCCTTTGTCTGTTCTGGTGTAAGATTTTTTTCGAGCTCCTCTGGATAAGCTCTAGAAACTGAGATTTCTGATTTTCAGCTTTCATGAAAGGAAGCTCTTGGAGAGAATTACCAAGTGTGATTGTTTAGAAAAATACAGTTTTTATCAGCTTTGCAGTATGTTCCCACAACATCCCTGGGTGTCTTTATGGGAGGGAAAGTAATTTACAATTAAGTCCTATTTCTTGAAAATACATCATGTTTAATATTTCACACTCCATAGTCACTGATATTTACAGAGGCCAAGAAACCATTTGACATGTTGGTACTAATCACCCACTTGTGTCCTTAAATATATTTTACATCAGAGCTCATGTTCTTTTAGTGATTGTGTATTTTTTTTTCTTTTTTTTGCCAACAACTGAGCTCAATATATGTATTTAAGGAAAGCAAAAAGCATCGGAGGTTTTCCCCCTGGCTTTTAGAATTGGTGTACTGGTAATTTTAATAAGGAAATGTAAATCAGAGTGATGTGCACCCTGTTCCATGGTTTGTATTTAAACTCACTGCTTGGGTATTGGTCAATATGATGGGAGCTGGCCTGAAGTTGCACCAGGGGAGGTTTAGGTTGGATATCAGGGAAAATTTCCTCCCAGAAAGGGTTGTCAGGCATTGGAACCATCCCTGGAAGTGCTCAAAACCCACATGGATGTGGCACTTGAGGACATGGGCTAGTGGTGACCGTGGGTTGGCGTTAACACTCAGTGATCTCAGAGGTCTTTACCCATTTCCACAACCCTCCTGTGACTCTGTCAATCCCAAGCCGGTGTTCCCAGGTGAGCTCTAATGGGTGTTTTCCCCCTGTTGCTATGCAGATGCCATCAGCTCCACCAACCCCCGTGTCATCGACGATGCCAGGGCCAGGAAGTTGTCCAATGATCTCAAGAGGTGCACTTACTACGAGACCTGTGCCACCTACGGGCTCAACGTGGAGAGAGTCTTCCATGACGGTACAGCTGCCCTTTCTCATCCAGCACATCCCTCCATCCACAGCTCTCCTTCCTGACTAACCACCCACCTGGGATAGCTCTGATATTTGCCTGCTCAGTTAAAGAAAAGGCTGAGTTTTAGGCATTTTTGTTGTGTTTTCTAAGTCAGCTCCTTAACTCGAACGTGTCACACGTGCACTGATGTGTTCACCACCAGCACCTTTAGTCTCAAGCATCTTAAGCTGTTCTTAGTCCTGATTTGATTTTCAGTTTTCTTTGGTGCTTGCTTTATTTTAGCAAAGCTTTCTCTGGTTAGGTTTTAGTGCTTGTGGAGAGGCTGAGAGGCTCTTTGTGCAGAGTAGCTGAAAATGCCACGTTTGATACCGTAGAGTTCATGGGGTGTTGAAAATTGAGACATAGGTTGGATGTTGGGAAGAAATTGTTCCCTGGGAGGGTGGGCAGGCCCTGGCACAGGGTGCCCAGAGCAGCTGTGGCTGCCCCTGGATCACTGGAAGTGTTCAAGGCCAGGTTGGACAGGGCTTGGAGCACCCTGGGATGGTGGAAGGTGTCCCTGCCCATGGCAGGGGTGGGACAGGGTAAACTTTAAGCTCCTTTCCACCCAAACCATTCTGGGACTCTCTGAGAGTCTTGTGTAGGAGTTTTGATCCGTGTGGGTCCCTCCCAGACCAGGGTATTCCGTGATTCCATCCACGATCCTGGAGTTGTATGAGATGAGATCTGTGCCCCCTCTAGTGGAATTTCAACCATGTGTCCTGGGGCCTGGCTGGCTTCTCCTCTCACCAGGCTCCTCTCATGGCTCAATGTGTCAGCCTCTCATCTCAGCAGTTTTCTGTGTCTAAAAGCCTTCTTAATTAAGTTTTAATGCTTCTCAGAGCTCCTCAGTTCTGGGGTTTTTCTGTTGCTGGCTTCTCATTGCAAAGTCCTGCTCTGCCCATGCTTACGTGAGGCAGTGTCACGTCAGCACCTTGCAATGGGCTGTGGAAAGTCGCTTTAAATGAAAAAAAAAGGGAAAAATTTCCAATTTTTACATGGAATAAAAAGGAGATACATCCTAATGTTTACATTGGAGAAAAAATAAAATTGTTGTAATTTTTACATGAGGAAAAAGAGGCAAAACATTGTACATTTTATGTGGAAAATACTGACGTGCACCAGTTTTTTACCCATGCTGTTGGTCAGATTTCAGAGAAGAGCACTTGAAGCTGCATCTTGTTGCTTTGCTCCCTGTTTTCTCTTGAACTAGTTGCAAAAATTACTGTTTTGACTGCCTAGATTTTCTATATTGATTAGGAGTTTCAAAGAGCCATTAGGGGGGTTTGTTAGCTCATTTATTTTTGACTGTTGGCTATAGTTAGATTGTTAATTATATATTCCAAGTCCTGGTGTTTGTGGCTCTGTCTACAGTCCCGTTCTTGGGTTTTTTTCCCCTTTCTCAGAGATTTTGAGAGAAGTCTCTTGACACAAAGCTAGTGTGATAAACTTGTAAGCTTTAGGAGGCTCATTTGTCTGTCTTTGGTCATAAGAAAGAATTGACAGGGATCATGTGTTTCAAGAAATATCAGGGTGTTGTTTTACCCCCGTGGCAGCCAATCAACTCTTTAATATTTGCCAGCTAATAGGATTAGAAATGCTTCTGTATGAATGGTTTACACTTGCCAGACACGTCTGGGACTGAATCCAATTCCTGATAATTTTTGCCGTTTATTTCAGCAGGAAACAAAGCAACTTCTTAACCCCATTAAATGAGGGGGTTGAATGAGCACTGCAAGCTGTTAATAGGGAGCACTTGATGAAATATCCCTTGGTTTGTGCTGCTCTGGGGCGTTCGAGTTCAGTGGAGCTTTAATGATTTTTAGCAGCTTCTTCAGAGGGTTCACATTAGGTGGGCAACCTGGGATAGTGGAAGGTGTCCCTGCCCTGGCAGGGAACAAAATGAGCTTTAAGGTCCCTTCCAATCTAAACCATTCTGGGATCCTCTGATAGTAAAAAAAAAAAAAAAAAACCACAACAAAAAACCAAATTTCCACCTGAGGATGTTCCAGCCCTCACAGACTTTTCTTCCGCACGCAATTAGTGGGTTTTGACACCAGTTCTGGATTAGGCTGCTTTGTTTGCAAGCTTCTTTTAAAACCTGTTTTCTTGTTTCTGTTTTGTGTCTTGCTGTGATGTAGGGCTACCTTTTGGAGGAAGAAATTGGAGATGGCATCAAAGAGCCTTTTACTCGTTCATTGCACACACTTTAGAAATGAAATTTCTTATTTGTCCACTGCAAGCAGCTACTGAACTTAGTGGTCACCTGTTAGGATTCTTCTGTGATTACTCATTTCCCATTTTCTCCACAGCTGAGTGGTAAAATAATTTAACTTGAATGATTATTGTTATTATGAAAATGCTACTTTATTCTCGAGTTAAATCCAAATACCTCGTTTCCAATGCTTCATTGCAGCTGATAAGCTCACTATTGATTGTAACACAGATGGAATCACAGAATCACTTGAGTTGGAAAAGACCCTTATGATCATCAAGTTCATTGGTTCAAATTTTGTAAGAGGAATGCTGAGTAAAGGGAAAGCCAAAATCCTCCTTCACATTCTGCTGTGTTAAGAGGCTGTTTTTTAACCTTCAGTCATGTCCCACTGAGGTTTAACGTCACATACTGTTGGGAGTTAAAACCTGAATTTCAGGCTGAAATAAAAAAAGAGAAGTTCCATGTTTCAAGGGTTTAGCTTAGTAATGTGCCCAATGATGGAAGATAATAATTCCTTTCTTATTTTTTGGTATTTTGAATAGTTGAACAAGGGAATTGCATTTTAAAAAATAGATAAATGCTATTAAGATCCATTTTGCTTCATATTCCCAATTAAGAATTAGAGATTTTTTTCCTCCCTGCTTATCAGAATGGATTCCATCAATGCCATTGGAAATGATTATATTAATACTTCTTGTCAGCACAGTATTGTAATGACTGTGTACTGCCCCAGGATGCCTTTTTAATGGTTTTAGCCTTCTTGAATTAGCTTGATGTACCATTAATGCGTGAGAATTGCTTTTATTTCTGTTCACGGTGTATTCATAACTACGCATCTTGCCCTGCTTTACGTTCGGATTTTCCCTGACCCATTTAACTGTCGGCCATGCGAGTCTCTGACACCACAAAGGAGCAAATGGTCAAATATTTAGAGGATAATATTTTAATCTCACAGTGCATGAAACAAAAGGGTTTGAGTCTAACTTGGGTTCGGAGTTGAATCTGCCTGTGTAGCTTAGCAGTTCAGCCAAGGGGGTTTTACCTGATCAAGATGGCTGTAACACCTAGAATTTGATCTAAAACTGCCCAAAATAGCAATAAACCTGTGAGTATTGAGGCAGGAGTTGCAGGTATGTGATGGCAGAGGCCCCTGCTGCCTCGCAATTTGCACTTTGCTCTAGTGCTGTGCTGCTGCCAGTATTTTTGGATGCTTTATTTGCAAATTAACTAGTCTTTTATTAAAGAATGTGTCTGCTCTGTGTAAAAAAACCTACCAGGAGCATTTTCTTTCTAGATCCAAATCGTATTTCCCGTTGGTGTTGAACAAAGGTGTCTAAAAGGAGAACTTCACCATTTCTCTGTTAAGGGATGAGAGATGACAAATTAATCCTGGTGCAGCCGGATTGAGGGGAAGGGCCGTCACTTGCCATCAGCATTATCAAGTCAGCTTTTATAGATGTGTTTTCATTAGGAAATGTTAATCAGCCTAACGGGAAGTAAATAAAAGGGAAGGAAATCAGCCCCATCCTGACAGGTGTTTAGGGAAGATCGGACGTTCACTCTGGCACTGGAGGGATTCTCTGCTTGGGGAGCTGGGCCGGGCTGCTGGGGACCCCAGTGCAGGGCACAATGAGGCTGTGATTCCTTTGGCTCCAGGAATTCCTTGGAATTCCTGGGATTTCAGCTGAGGCCTTTGGGAACGTGGCATCTGCGGTGATGAGCTTTTCTGAGTCCTCAGGCTTGGTCACACATGGCCTGGATCAGCCTGCTGGCTCTTTGGCGGACCCCCATGGTTCAAAATCGCTGGGAAATCAATATTTCGGCTGGTTACATATTTGTATTTTCCTGGTTTGTTTGTTTTGGGGGGGGGGGGG
>VZSR01000478.1:264106-300236 GCA_013398615.1 Brachypodius melanocephalos
ATATATATATATATATATATATGTTGGCATTGATTAAAGATATTTAACACCAAGTCTGATTTACAGCTGTATTTTCATATCTTGTAAGACAAGGTTTAAGAAGCAAAGATTTGTTAACCAAGCACTTTGTCCTGTAAAACTTCCTGGTGCTTTTGGTGCCTTGCACTATAGGTTTATATCCTTTTGGTCAATTTGACTTATCTTTTTTGGTCATTGAGGTTTCTCCCAGGAAGTTCCACCACAGGCTGTCAGAGCATGGAGGGGGTTTGTGCTCAGTGCAGAGCAGGAGCTGCTCTCCCCTGGTGTGACTTTACAGTGGCACTGCTTCTCCAGGGCAAAGCAACTTCAGACATTTCTGGCTGCACATGGCCAGGAATTCCCTGAATAAATTGCCATTCCAAACTCCAACATTAGAACTGTCCAGCACCCATTTCTCTGTTACACCTGACAAGTGCGATGCCAAGCTCTCCTTTTAAACAGAAACATAAAGGTTGTTTAGACTACAAAATGGATTGAATTTAAAATAACAGGCACAATGGCCTTAATAGTGGCTACTTACATTAATGTTTCCCATTTGGAAGCATTTGTGGTTAGGGCTTGCTCTGGTAGTTATTACTGCCTCTCCTGCAATATGTAATTGTGGAATAAATTTACTTTTATTGAACCCTTACTTATCCTGTAAACATGGAATATTAAGCTAAAAGGCAGCTGCTGTAAAAATGTGAGCTGCTGTATATCTTAACCTCTTCCACTTGTGTTTTCTAAGGTAAAAGCAAATACTTGCTCTTACAAAACTCCCAATTTTGCATTGTTCTTTTTCCCCCAAGTAGTCAAAACAGGTATTTATTTAAACAAATGTTTATCCCCACTGATGTTTTTCACTCAGCCATCAGCATTCCAGCTCCAACTGAAAGCCATTTTCCATCTGTCCATCAGAGAAGGAAAATTTCCTGCATTCCCTTCTTTTGCACAAGTGGCAGATTTGAACTGGGCCTGCTGTTTACTCGTTCTTGGAGATGCAGAGGAGATGAATGGCCTTACACAGGTTTTTATGAGAAACCAGTCTTGATTTAAATTAGTGGTAATTGGAGGCGAATGTTTGCATCTCCTGAAATATGCAGCACCCCTGTACTGCGATCACCAAGAAGAGAAATGGCACCAGATGTTACGGATCCCGTATGCCTGGAGCCTTCCCTTTTAATATTCCAAGCTTTCCTTGGTTGAAGCAAAGAGCTCAGGAACAACTATATTCCCTGCTTTTGGGAATGAAAAGTGATCAGACTGTTGACACCTTTGAGTGTTTTCCAGGATCCATCTTAGGAGCAGGGAGTGATCAGGTCTCAGCCTAGATGACGTTTCCCTCGACTCATCTCTTGGGTGCTGCAGAGCGCTCTCAGTTTCCCGAGATGTGGAGCTGGATCAGACTCTCACCTTGTGCCTCGAGCTTCTCCTGGGGAGTATTTTCCCTTTAGGTCTCTGCCTTTCCCATCCTTGTCCTTGGATGGGATTGAGGAGGAGCTGAGGTGTGAGCAACAGGACAAGACAATTCTGTCAGTGCAGATCCTCTGGCACCAGCGTTCCTGGTGGGGCTGAGTTCCCAAACGGAGCTCCAGGAGGAGTTGGTTTGTTATGGAGGCACAGCCCTGCTCCTCCCACGAGGGAATTCAGTCCTCTGTGCTCGTCAGCCCCGAGAGCAGCACGGGAGGGCTTTGCCTGGGGAGAATGAGCGCGTGCTGGCTTTCCTCCATGGCAGAACAGGGTGGTTTGTACGGAGATGCGCAGAGCCGGAGCGTGGAAACATCGATGTGCAGCTCAGCTCCAGGCTCTCCTGAGAACCCTGCAGCAGGGAGGGAGTGGGAGATGCTGAGGAGTGAGTAGGCTTTGACTAACAACACGGAGCAGCCTTGGAGATGGAAGTGGCGGGGGTTGGGAGGTTAATTTTGTTGTGGTGCGCTAGGTCAGTCATGGAGGGAGAGGCGTTCAAGCCAAGAGCTTTCCCTCCCAACTCGGAACGGGAATTTCACATGATCTTCATTATCAATGCCTTCCAGCAGCATGCAACTCCCAGTCATTCTGCCTCATGGAATTCAATTTAAATGTATAAAAAATAAGCATCATCCCCCCCCCCCCCGCCCCCATATTTGCTAAATATCAGTTCTCCTTGTTTACAACTCTTAAGTATCCACAGCATATCCCTGTTTATTTGCAAAAGAGTTCTTCACTTCGCACATAAATTTTGTTTAGTTTTTCGTGCTACTGATACATTGCAGTAAAACCTGTCCCAAATTGGTAGCTTGAGTATATAAAAATACAGACAATTCAACTGATTTTTGAAAATAGTTGAAATGCTTCTGAATCCCTGGATTATTTTTGATACGTGCCATAGGTTAAGCTGGTATTCATCTGGTTTATAAATATTTTTCAGAGAGTATTAAATTCAAATATTGTCTTCAGAAGCAGTTTTGGAATGAGACAGAACCTGAAAGGCTTGGAACAAAAATATTTCTGCTTTCTTGAATTTTTTATTCACTTTATAGAACATTGTTGTTCTGATGGAGAGAGGAGCTAAGAAATTTGAGGTGAAGAATGGTCTATTTTGACCCCACCTGTGTCCAGTTTGGGGCCCCCAGCATAACGATGTGGAGTTCCTGGAGTGAATCCAGAGGAGGCCATGGAGATGCCCTGAGGGCTGGAGCCAGGCTGGGAGAGCTGGGGGTGCTCACCTGGAGAAGGGAAGGCTCCAGGGAGAGCTCAGAGCCCCTTCCAGGGCCTGAATGGCCTCCAGGAGAGCTGGAGAGGGTCTGGGGACAGGGGATGGAGGGACAGGACACAGGGAATGGCTTTCACTGCCCAAGAGCAGGAGTAGGTGGGATCTTGGGCAGGAATTGTTCCCTGTGAGGGTGGGCAGGCCCTGGCACAGGGTGCCCAGAGCAGCTGTGACTGCCCCTGGATCCCTGGCAGTGCCCAAGGCCAGGCTGGATGTTGGGGCTTGGAGCAGCCTGGTGCTTTGCTCCTGCTCAGGCCATGTGTTTGAGTTATGAGTTCAGACTCTCCTGAGTTTCTTTCCCTGTTCTTTCCCCCTCCTTGCCCAGACTGTGCTCTGTGTGTGTCGATGTGACGCTACCAACACCCCTGTGCTCACATTGAAGGGAAGAGGGAAATATTTTCCTTGGCTAATTATCTCTCCCGTGTGAGAGCAGGAGCTTTTGCAGACGAAGTAGTTCTCGTTCATGTGTGGTTTTTGTTCAGTTTTGGTCTTAATTTAGGTCTTTACCACATAGGATGAAGACAAATCCATGTGCATATGTTAAAATCTGACCTTTGGTTTGCTCTCTTCACTCGCTAATGTGTTTTAAAATATTTTAATACATGGCTTCCCAGGCTCCAGATCAATAACCCAATGGGTCTGAAATGACTGAGTGCTACGATATTCCCCTTTAATTTAAACATGATTAGCTGATGAAGGTTATGATCAATATGCTAGAGGAAGATAAATTAATTGATATCATCCCTTCAGGATGATAAGAGGCCTATTGGAGGTGGGATGTAACTAATGAAGCTGCTTCTTCATATATATGAGCCATTCTTTATACAATGTATTCTCACTAAATCATGGTTATGCCATCATTCATTTACATGAAAAACATAAGCCACAGACCAGTTTGTTATTAAAATTGCATTCATTTGAGAAGAAACTATGCTTACACTGCCCCTGTCTGTGCTATAATGTAGTGGGGGAAAATAATCTTGGAATTTGCATAATTATCTTTTTGTGCTTTCTGAACGAGACAGGCTGGGTTCTCTTGGCTTAATACCAGTGAGTTTCTGGGGGACTTTTTAAGGAGGTGCCAATAAATGTCACTGGTTTTGGTGCAGGTGTTGCAAGTGACTGCAGACTCCCTGGCACAAGTTTCAGGAAGTGCTTCCCTTTGTGAAGAAAACTGCATGCAAGGAAGCTGAATTTAGTTGGTGGCATTTTGATTAGCCACTACACAGTACCTGTTTCCAAAGACTGAAATTTTGATTAGTTTTTAATTTGTGACTTAAAAGGTAGCAAGAAATGTTATTCTTACGTATTTATGACATAAAAAGTGCTCTTTCCAAAGGCTTTAGCTGAATTAGCAGCATGAGCTGAAGTTCCAGTGTGTGATGGGATGAATTTCTGAAATAGTTTGACTTGTGTATGTTGAAAAATTGTAGGAGAGGTTTGGAAGTTGCTGCATTTCACATCAGTTCTGTTTGATCTTTTTTATTATGGGTCTGCCAAGCCATATATGGAGACGTTAATGGCTCTGATCCCTGTGTCCATTTGAGAAATGCTGCTTTTCCTTCCATGCTGAAGAAAAGGTCTTAATACATTGCAAAACAAATTAGGCATTGTTCCAGCTGTGCTGCTGCTGCTGCTAAGGTATAAAAGCTAAAATTAGAAATCATGATACAGCTTCTTTCCATAAAGAATTTCACTGGATTGTGTGATACCACCAATCCAGGTATTTATTCAATGTCAAGGACCCTTTATCAGTTCTAATATTCCACTTAATCTTTGGTGTGGTCTCCACAGTGGACTGCCCTGGTGCAATGGCTAGTAAAAAAGGGGAAATCCACCTTATTCCTTGGCAGCACAGACCAGATGGCTTCTTTCTGCCAGGAGAATATCCCAAAGAAGGGAAAATGTTTACTACCACAGGATTTGTTAGTGTGGTGTTAGAAACACAGAGGAGGCTTGGTACAGAATTCCTGATACTGCTTTTTGTAATTTTTTTCCCCGAGTCCTCTGATGCTCACCTGGTGGAATGAGACTTCTGGAGTCACATCCTCCTTGTGGAGAACCGAGCTGGAGTCTCCATGGAGCCTCCTGGAAAACCAGCCCCCTTGTTCTTGCCCATGGTCCCTTCCCTCCGTGTTTGGAGCAGGCTTTGGTGGTGGAAGCCCCGCTGTCTGTGTGTTGCTCACCGTGTGCTCTCCTGCTGTGCCCTGCCTCCCACGGGTGCTCTGCCTGACCTGCCTGGGTGTTTTCTTTCCCTTCAGTTGCCCAGAAGATCGTTTCCACCAAGAAGAAGCAGCAGCTCTCCATCGGACCCTGCAAATCTCTGCCCAACTCTCCGAGCCACTCCTCCGTGTGTTCTGCCCAGGTCTCTGCCATACATATCAGCCAGGTACAGATAAAACAAATGCTTGGGAAAGGAACTGATAAGCTGCTTTTCATCTCTGCTCTATTTCATGCCATTTCAAGTGCTCTCTTTGCTGCTCGAGAGGTATTGCAATTTTTTTTTATGCTGTCAGTGATCTGTAGTTTGAAGTGATATTTGAATTTTTTTTTTTTTTAGATTGGCTTGAGTTGAAAAAACAAAGTAGTAAAGCAGAATAATTTGCTTTGAATCCTGCTTGGATTGATAAGCCTGCTTTGATCATTCTCATTGATAGCCAGCAGCCTGCAGGTCTTAGTAGGCCAATCATTACAGTTGCAGGATGTGCTGTGGTTTAACATCCCCTTGCTGTGTTTTTGGTGGTTACTCTCACTCAGCTGTGCTGAGCTGGTGTATCCCAGTGGTTAGAGTGCTGGAATTTTACACTTGATGGTATTTTGAGGAACATACGGTTAATACCAAAATTTTCTGACTTGCACAACTTTTACCCACCCGTGTTGCACCCTACCCTGTGTTTCCCTGGCGATGCCCTTCCTCAGTGTCTTTGTTTCCTAGTGTCAACTGATAATCTCTGGGCATGTGCCCAGCTGGAATGGATATAAACTGAATGATGTCAGATCCCCACAGCCATTCTGATGTGGTGTTCAGTCTAAACTCAAGAATATGCAGGTTATTTTGCAGTCTTGAGCCACCCACGTGAGGATTGGTTTTGGCTATGGACCTTTATCCCACACAGTGCCTGCTTTTTGGCAGAAGGGAGAAACTTCTCCCACTGGGTTATAACCCTAAAGATGCAGGGACCAATTTAGTCTTAACCTGTTAAGTTAACTCTGCTTCAGGCTGAGTCCTGACCCAGCCTCAGACTGTGGCTGTGGTTTTTGCTGATGAGCCCAAAGGGAATGCTGGAGTTCAGCCCCCTCTTTCTAAAGCAGGTGCTGAGTGGGGTGTGCTGCTCTTCAGAAGAACCCTGGCACCTCCTGGTGAAGTACAAGTTGTCAGATGGGAGAGGTTCTACCCTTTCTGGGTTTCCTCAGCTGCTCTGTCTCTGACCAGTTCGTGGCCACAGGCCCTTGAACTCTCCCTCTCTGCAGGGCATTTCTCGTTAATGAAGCTTTTTTTGACGAAGGACAGCAAATATCTGGGAGCTCACTGCTTTCCTTCCCAAGTCTAGTTTGAAGGTCAACAGCAAACACCAAATTCTAGAGCAGTACCATCACCTGTGCAGCAAACTTCTTGCCAGTGATAAGAACTGTTTGGGAAAATTGAGGCAAGGTAGCTTTTGCAATAAGGCCCCCTGGATTCTGTTTCAATGAAAGTGAAATAATGTTCTTTACTGCCTTTGCCAGGTGTCATAATTACCTAAAGGGGCAATTGCATCACCAGTCAAAGATGTCTCTCTTCTGAGACTGATGTCATGCCTAAAAGTAGAGGCCAGAAACCTGTTTCATGTCGTATCTCTTTTGTGCTACACTTAAAGGCAGTACGACCTTGTTTAAGGGGAGGAAGCTGAATCCTTATCCCAGACTTAAAAGAACTTTGCAACTGCAATTCCAAGTTTAAGATGATTTGGGGCAAGATTTGCCATCTCTGATCTTGGCTGGAAGACTGGCTGGTGTCTTGCCCTCTGGAACATCTCTCTTGGCGTAATGATGTTCCTGTGAAGATTTCCTCCAGGAATCAAACCCGTTACCGGTGCAGTGCCCTGCCACTTGCATTCTCCACAGGAGCAAAGGCCTTCAGAGGCAGTGCTTGCACACAGCACTTCATATCAACTCGGGTACTGTTCCATCTCTGGCTGCATCATCCTGGGGATTGAACTCCTGCAAACTCTCCAGATGACTCTGCACTCACAAGCTGAGGCTGTAGAGGAAAAAAAAAAAAGAAGAAGTCTCGAGTGTCACCTTAACCAGGCTAGTCCTTAGCATACCTTGGGGGGAATTCTGCGGCTCAGCACCGTCCAGGGCTGCTGTGGTTTCAGTCTGCCAGGTTGGACAGGGCTTGGAGCAGTCTGGTCTGGTGGAAGGTGTCCCTGCCCACAGCAGGGTGTTGGAATGAGATCAGCCTTAATGTCCTTCCAATCCAACCCATCCTGGCATTCTGTGAAAGCCTTGTCCGTGTGTTGGGGTGCTTCTCTATCTGCCTATCTGGGAGTCTGAGGTGGTGAATGCCTCAGTAAGATCCCCTTCCAGAAAATGCTCTCAGGAATATCTATAGTTGTGAATTTCCAGAGGCCTGTTCCACACAGTAAGGTGCTTCCTGTTCCATAGACAAAATCCACTTATCTTTGTAGTAGATGCTGCTTAATTTTCCTTCTGACTTAAGCGTGTATGTCAGTCAAGGGGAAGGTTTGCCTTGAAAACCCTTGATATGCAGACCCAGCAACCCTTGTAAACACTTCAGGTACCTCTTGTTGGCTTTCAGGGCAGCACAGAATGCATGGCAAGAATTTTATTCTGGAATCCAAGGATTATGATTCATGGCCATGATGGACAGAACTGTTGTATGCTCTGTCAACAAGAGGGATGGTGCAACACTGCTTACATTCTGTCTGCTGCATTCAGGTATTCCAGTCACAGGTCACCGTCTGGCTTTTTGGAACACTTCAGGAGTTCCAAAGAGTTGTTTAGAGGGGAAGAAGTGTTGTGCAGTGGATTGGAGGCCTCTTACTGGCCATAGGGCATCTTGGAATAGGTCTTTAATTTACTTTTTACAGGTACAGACCAGTCCCTTCTGTATCTCTGTGCTCTGCATGTCTGTCCCACTTTTCATTCCCCCATTCCCCTATCCCTTGACAATCTTCCTAGGCATGATATGCTTGTATACCATGCTAAGTCTAATTTCAAAGAAGGTGTTCCCTTTTTGCCTCACAAAACCCCCAGAGGCATTCCTTTTCTCTAAATTCATCCTGGTGCTAGAGGAGTCACTTGTCCTTTACACCGGACATATCAGGAAGGCAATTTTAAGGTATTAACTTAGAAGAAGAGCACCAATAAAAGCAGTCCCAAAGGGCTGTTTCCTCTGCCCAGCTCCTGGAAGTGGGGATCATCTGGTTCCCAAAGCCAGGAAGCTGCTCAGCTCAGCTCAGCCCCACCTTTGGTGCTTGGTGCCTGTGTGTGGGGCTGGATACCCTGCTGAGGAGTCGCCTGCAGCTGGGGCTGCCTTTGAGTTTGCACTGTTGTGAAAACAGCTGGCACTGCTGGTGGTGTGAAGGACTCCAAGCCCTGCTCCAGACAAACTGATGTGCAGATTCCAGCCAGGAATCCCCGGCAGTGGGAGCTTTCTTGGGAACTGCAGTGATGAAGGTGGAAAGAATGTTTTACCAGTGACCATAATTCCTTGAAATCTGCAGTCTGCATATGTTTTCACCCTGGCTGGCTTTCCTGGAACTCAGCTGTTACATTCTGCTGTGAGAGGAGATTGGAAATGGCACCATGTGTCCGTGTCTGCCTGGTCTCCATCCATTCCTCTATGACAGAGAGACCTTACACCTTTGGTGAAGAAATTCTCCTGGTATCCAGTCTAAATCTAAATCTCCTGAGGCCGTTCCCTCACCTCTTGTCCCTGTTCCCTGGGAGCACAGCCCGACCCCCCCGGCTGTCCCCTCCTGTCAGGGACTTGTGCAGAGCCACAGGGTCCCCCCTGAGCCTCCTTTTCTCCAGGCTGAGCCTCTCTCCCAGCTCCCTCAGCCCCTCCTGGGGCTCCAGACCCTTCCCAGCTCCGTTCCCTGTCCTGGACGCACTCCAGCCCCTCAGTGTCCATCCATGTGGGCTGCAGTGCCCAGAGTTGTGTTTTCTGGCCAGCAGTGTCATTCATTCTCCAGGGAGATTTGCATTATTCCTGGGAAGGGTGTGGAGCTTAACATCCACTCCAAAGCTGCAGCTCAGGTGTGGCTGCCACACGAGCCTGCTCCTTACTACCTGTTGCAAATCTGTAGTGATGCATTATTTATGTTCGCACAAGGCCTCCAGACAGTTTTTACTACAACATGATTGTCCAAAAATGTAAATTAAACTACTGAAAGCAAAGTGCAGTCAGCTCGGTCATCCATTATTCCATTGTATGTAAGGCCTGATTATTGATAAGCTTTTTGGAAATATTCTGGAATGTCAAAACTGAAACTAAAAGATGAATGATAATGTATTTAATGCCACATCTGTCACAATCCTTTTGTATTTACAGGGCTGTTTCTAAGTAACCTAATACTTACCTAAAACAAGCATTTTAGATACCTTCCTGTGAGGGTAGGCAGCCCCTGGCACAGGGTGCCCAGAGCAGCTGGGGCTGCCCCTGGATCCCTGGCAGTGTCCCAGGCCAGGCTGGACAGGGCTTGGAGCAGCCTGGGATAGTGGAAGGTGTCCCTGCCCATGGCAAGGAGCTGGAATTAGATGATCCTTGGGGTCCCTTCCAACACAAACCATTCTATGGTTTCCAAGTGTTTCTCTGCTTGTGTTTTCCATTGTTCCAGCCAGTGGCTTATTCTGAAATTTTTATTTACAAACTTGGAAATCCACTGGGCTTGGTGTGTGAGAAGAGAAGCATTGCCTGCAGGACTTCTTTTATAGAAACTCTCTGTGTGTCTTTGGAGAATAGAATATCCAACAGGTTTGTGTTTTCCTTTAGGAGTAACTCACTCCCAGAAAATGAATCACTTAGAAATCCAGGAGACAGCTGCAAAAAATGTAAAATGATGCTATAAAATGATGAAGGATTTAAAAGGTAAAATTTTAGGGAATCCTCCATATTCTCAATCTGGGATGTAGTCTCTAAGGGTATACAACTATTAATTTCAGTTTAAAAAAAAAAAGTTTCCTTGCCACCCTTCTCATCTCCAACACATTCAGTGGTTTGGGAACAAGCTGCTACAGAGACAGGAAAAGCAAATGTGAGGTAATTGAGGCCACTTCTTCCCAGGTTGTTCTTCTCGTCTGTCCAGTGTTACCATTCTCCATTTGGACATAAAAATGATCATTTCAATCACATTATTTCATCTTCTTTGTTTCGTACACATCTCCCAGTTCTGCTGCTCCTTCCTCTGGCATTTAAGAATGTTGTAGGAAATCTCTTTCCAGCCCCACGGTGCTTTCAGTGCCTTCACCTCTGCTCCCTTCTTTGGAAAAGCTGTAGAATCAGAAGAGAACCTGGAAGATGGAGAGCCTTCAGCTGGGTGTAAGGGGTTGTCTCCTGCTTTCTCATCCTCACTGGTTGCAGCTTGAGAGCCTGACCCCCAGGGAGCATGGGGGAAATCCATCAGCCTCCTTCTCCTCAGGAATCCTGGAAATAGCCTCATACCACCTGTCCTCACTTCCTCTAGGAAACATGACTGCTTTAAAGATGGACTTTCCTCCTTCTCTGTGCATCCCAGATGTTTCCTTGCCCCTCAAAAGCTACGTGTGAGTTGTTGCCCAGCGCCTTCATCTACTAATGAGTTTTCCATCCCCAGCAGGCAGAATTTTCCCTGTTGTCCTGCCCCAGTTCCCCATCAGTACATAGAGCATCTCCTCCTTTGATGGTGTTTTTAGTACTCATTTATGTCATGTGCAAAAAACCCTTTTAAAGAAAAAAAAGGACTTATTTTCTTAATCACTTTTTGGTCCTTTCCATTCTGTCTGGTTTCCTCACCTTCCTGCTTTTAGGAATTTGTTACCTTTGTTCATTTATTGTTTTATAGGCTCAATGCTTGCTTTCTTTCAGGACTAGGACATAGCATCACAGTTTTGGCTGCTTTGAATAAATTGGAATGTCTCGCTTATAAGTTTTGTATCTTTGCACCAGTGGCTTCAGCAAATCCTGTGCAGGGCCAGGAGTGAGACTCGATCATCCTTGTGGATCCCTTGCAGCTCAGGAGATTCTGTGATGCTTGGGATATGCTGGGATTTATCCAACCCCTTGGTAGCCATTTTACAACCCTGAATTATTTTCATTTTCTTGATCAGCTCTCAGTGATCTGGTGTCTCCAGACTAGGTTTAACTTCAGCTATGCAGCTCCATGGCACTGGGTATTTTCTCTTAGAATTTATTCTAGTAGAAATCCAGATTTGGAAGGTTTTCCCCAACGTTTTGCCTACTGATTGTACGCTAGAAAACAAATGAAACTGTTGATACCCAGTTAAGGTTATACTGTGTAGAATGAAAATGTGCCTGCCGTATAAACAGAGCTCTGTCTAAGTGTTCAAAAAATAACAGCAGGGGAGATGTTTAAAGGCTTGGAATAGAAATGGGTGGAAAAGTGGTGAGCCCCTGAGCCCTGGCTGCACTTCTGCATAAATTTGGAGTAAATTGGGAGTAAATAAGATAGAGCTGTGGATTGTCATTTCTTGAAAGCAGTGTACCAGTGTTTAAAACTCCCTTTAATCCTTGCAGACCAGTAATGGAGGAGGGAGTTTAAGTGATTATTCCTCCTCTGTCCCATCAACTCCAAGCACCAGCCAGAAGGAGCTGCGGATCGATGTTCCTCCCACTGCCAACACACCAACTCCCGTCCGCAAACAGTCCAAGCGCCGCTCCAACCTCTTCACGGTGAGTCAGCCAGGGATCCCAGCCTCTGCTGCTGCTCCTGGGGGCTCGGGGCTGCTCTGGGGACAGCCTGAGGCACAGCCCCTCAGCTGGGCTGCTCTGGGACACACGGCAGGCATCTGACACGGAGCATCCGTGGGCTAAAAACAACAACAGCCCGGAGCTATCCTTGGGGGTTCTGTTGGACACCTAAACAGGAGCACCGTTCCCTAGAAAGATGGGCTGAGACACTGGAGGTGATTTAGCCTGCAGACCTTAGAGCCCTTTTCAGTGCCTAAAGAGGCTCCAGGAGAGCTGGAGAGAGACTGGGAACAAGGGATGAAGTGATGGGGCTTCCACTGACAGGGCAGGGTTAAATGGGATCTTGGGCAGGAATTGTTCCCTGTGAGGGTGGGCAGCCCCTGGCACAGGGTGCCCAGAGAAGCTGGGGCTGCCCCTGGATTCTGGCAGTGCCCAAGGCCAGGCTGGATGTTGGGGCTTGGAGCAGCCTGGGACAGTGGAAGGTGTCCCTGCCATGGCAGGGGTGGCACTGGGTGGGCTTTAAGCTCCTTCCCAAACCAAACTGATTCCATAACTATGCCCTGCTGTTTCTGTTACTACACAGAATCAGATCACTTTTTTCTTTTCCAGGGTTAAAAAACATGATGGAGGTTAAAGTAACTTTTTTTCTTTCCAAACCACCTGGTTTTTGCTTCATTGAGAGGCCGAAAAACCCAAAATCAACCAAAGACATCCAATACAAAGCTGCCTGGTGCAATATGACAGGTCTTTGTTATGCAGAAGTGGTTTGGGAGATGCTAGTGAAGCCCTGAGTGAAGGTTTCCTTGGATTAAGCCCTCTTGCTGAAAGCTCTGGGATCGTGTTGCAGTTGTAATTGTGGTTTGTAAGCACTTTTCTAACAGTTCACACACAAGATAGCAAGCTCAGAATCCCTCTGGGCTCTCGTGTAACTCCCTTGGGGGTTGTAGCTATGTGTTAGTTGTGTTTAGGAACCCACAACTTCCCCGTCAACATGGAGAATTTATGTATTTTATTCAAAAGTGGTATCATGCTCACTTCCCACATACAAACCCCATGAAACCTTTTCCTCATACTCTGAGGGAAATCTGAGCTCTCCACCTTCAGCAAGTGGAAAGTTTTGTCACTGTTCTGGAGCTCTGAGTGACAGCACAGAGCCCCGGGGATCCCGTGTCCATCCCAACAGAGGTATTTTGATCTAAACCCAGATCTCCCAGTGCTGTAAAGGAGAGGAGATCATCATGCATTTGTGTTTGGGTGCAATTGTGTAGGTGGCAAATAATAAAATGAGTGGCCTGGGAGGAAGTGTCCCAGTTTTGACGCCGGTATTTGATACCGGTCGTGTGGATTTCTTCCCATTGGTGGGAATAATCTGGAGTTTGGTGGGAGAATCCCAGAGTTCCCAACCCCACTAGATGTCAGTGTCAGCCCAGAAACCAGCAGCAATCAGGGCTCTGGGAGCAGAGCTAGGATGCTGCTGCATCCCTGGAAACATCACCCACCATCCCTGGCCGGGCTGAAGGATGCCTCAGGTGCTGCCAGGGCTCCTCTGAAGGTGCTCTTGGCATTTGGGGAACTGGGCATGTTCCACTTGGGAGCAGCTGTACGTTTGAGAGAGGGAGGAGAGAAAAACAGACCCATCTACAGTCACAGGAAAGGTTTGAGAAGAATGTTAAGTCAGCTGTAAAAAGCCAGGCTAAAGCTCTGGTTTGTGATAATTAGTGAGAACCATATTTATTAATATGAGAGGGTGTTGATAGTTGTCTTAATGTCTGATAACTGGGAAAAATAATAATAATAATAATAATTTGCCTTTGCAGAATTAGTCGTGTCTTTTAAGGTGGGTGTAGTGAAATTGTTTAATGAGTTGCCCTGTAATCTGTGTCCTGAAGTACTTAACACCCACTCTGCTGTAACCCAGCTTTTGTGCCAAGTTATAACCTGGAATTATTTAATTGAATAAATAGATAGCCAGTATTTTCTGTGCAGTTATGAACAGAGTGCATAATTAAAATATTTTACTGTTTAGCTCTGGGTTTCTTGCTGTGCTTCTCTTCCCAGTCACTTATGCCTTTATCTCTTACAGAACCAGATATATTTCTGCTTAATCATTGCAAGTTACCTGTTGTTATCTATCTATTAAACAGGTAATCTGTTTAGTGATTTTCAGATCTTCTGTTGTTGGAAGAGGACTGGGCTAAGTAGAAAATACTTGATTCTTAATTACAGTTTTTGAGTTGGAATAGGGTTGAGGGTTTTAAACATGTTCAGTGCATTAGATGCAGCATCTCATCTTTTTGACATTGAGTATTAATGTTTGTTATAAGGCTATTGTTGCAGCAGCTGGTTTTCCCCTTAAGTGACAAGAGATATGAAATATTAGAAGAGTTGATATCCTTTGTTTTGGACAGTGTGATAACAGGGACCACCAAATAATCTTGTATAGGGCAGGTGATGATTTACAATGTGTTTATGAAGTTCACTGAGCAAGAAGCTGATTCTAACTATGGCTGATCCCACATTGGGTGAGGGAATTTCTGGCATAGGAAGGTGCATCACCTTTCCCACATTCAGTGTTACCTGTCTTACATATTTACAGAATTCCAAGAGAGTTTTTCAAACTTAAAATGAGCTCTGTCTCAGTACCTACTGTCAGAGATGACTGTTTTACTTTTGGGGTGCTCTGTAGTGCTGATCTGGGTCTGGTTGTGCCCAAACTCAGATGTGACATCTTGGGTCAAGTTTTATGTGGATTAAGTCTGTGAGCGGCTTCCAGTGCAAAGGGAAAGTCACTCCAATGATGTTTGTGCAGGTGCTTTAATTTTTCCAGACTTTTTCCAGTTTGCTGGCACAAGTTTTAAATAGAACCCCTTACTGTGTAGATGTGCCATCAGAAAATGTCCTAGGAAGTGTTGCTGCAGTGTGGTTTGGAGTGGATTTTTTTCTGCTAGGATATAAGACATATTGTGTGTGTCGTAGGTACAAAAGCATAAAGGATCAGATCTCTGTTTCACTGCACAATTTATCTTTATAAAGAGTGGAGCGTGCAAAGATTCTCCCCTGGAAAACGTTAGGGATTCTGTGATTACCAGCAGCTAGAAGGGAATTTGCCTGACAGAAATCCCTACATGTCTGTACTTTTGGCATTCGCCAGTGTTTTGCACGTAGATATTTCCCTTCCACATACAGCTTGTGATTTCCAGCTGCAGTGACTTTTAGGGAATGGTGATGATTTAAAACCAGAAATGAAAAACAGCGTGTAAATATTCAGCCTGCGTTTCAGAGGCAGGGTCCTTTCTCGAAAAAAAGTCAGATGAAAAAGAAACATTCAAGTTGACAACTCCCCTCCCAAGGATTTGGACACCTTCACTGAGTTTCTTTACAATGTCACTTACAGGCGCTTTGCGCCATTGAAGCTTTGTTTCGCCTCGTATTCTTGGGAAGTGGCACTTTCAGAGGCAGAGATCTGTCTTGAAGGACGAGGAACAATAGTTCTCCTGCACGCTGGATTTCAGCCCTCCCACTTGTTTTGCTTGCTTTCGTTCGTTCTTTGTTTAATTCCCGGGCACGCCATTCCATGGCCCCGAACCATAGTAACTGGGGAGAGAAGCCCGTTCCCGGCAGTGCCGGGATCCCCGCTGCCTCAATGCCTTGCTCGGAATGCTCTTCCTTGGAGTCCTGCCCAGCTGCTCCGGCCGTTCAGTCTTCCTTCCAGCCCTTTGTGGGATGGGGGCAGCGGCATTAGCCATCCTGGGTCCTGGTTATCCTCCTGATTTTGGTGTCTCTTTGCCGGCTCTGCCGTGGCCCCGCTTCTCATTAACTCCCCGTGGTGGTGCCGGACAGCGCCAGTGGGCTCCTTTCATACATCATCGCCGAGTTGAAAAGCACACGAAAATGTTTTCCCCTTTCCAATATTGTGTGAGTAATGTTCCCATTGGAAAGTAATGGAGTGAAGTTGTCACTTGTCAGCGCAGTTATTAAGGAGGATGACTCTCAGGTCTTCTTTTTGTAATAAAATAAATCTGTCAGAATCGCTGTGCCCGTGCGTTCTGTCGCAATAACGGGCTGCGATCTGAGTAACTTCTTCAAATTCCCATCTAAAGTGAGAAAGTCGGAAAGGGAGCGCTGTGACCCTGCTCCTGCAGCGCTTCCAGCCTTGGAGAAAGCCAGGATAAAGCAATTCAAGACATTGGTAAAATTCTCCTCGTGCTAATTTTTCCACATTGTGTTCTGATAACTTTTTCCAGTCACCGGCTTTTCTTGCAGTTCCAACTTTCTAAGCATCCTGAGGCAAAAAAAAAAAAAAGAGTTGAAGTCCATGGGGTCAAACCCTGCATTATAAAATTGTATTTCTAAATAGTTGCTGACGACATTTCTAAGAACCACACAGGTATGAATTAAATGTATGCATGGGTATATGAAATGTTTTTAATGAGGAGATGGCACCTTCATTCTCCTTTGGAGCTACCGTTGGAAACTTCAGAAACGTGTCCTCTGATGTTGTGGGTCTTCAGACAGAGAGGCTGTAACTCTTTAAATCCAAATGCATTTCAAACTAGTGGATGGTTGAAATTTATGGGTGTTGGATGGGAAATCTGTTCACATTTTGGGGTGGTCGTGTACTTGTGCCGATCCAATTTTGAGCCTATATTTACCTGCCAAATTATTTTTTAATTGCCCCGAAAGAAAAGATGGCAAATAAAAAGTACGCGTTTAATGGAGCACAAACTTTTCCTTTTCGCTCTGCAGTCTCGGAAAGGGAGTGACCCAGACAAAGAGAAGAAGGTCCTGGAGAGCAGAACAGACAGCATCGGCAGCGGCCGCGCAATCCCAATTAAACAGGTAATGCCGAAATAGTTGCATTTCTTCCCTTCCCTGCTTTCCGTGGTTGGGAGACACACCTCGGGTCCGCGGCGCCCCCCGAGCGGCGTTTGATGTGCGCCGGTGATGAATGTGGAAGTCACTCACTTGACATCAATTAGGAGAGGTTCCTGTGTGTATTAAAATAGGATCATTAGAATAAGAAGAGGGAAAATGTGACAACAGGCCTAATGAAGTGCAGTCTGCCGGCCTGCATATGGAGCGGGTTTCTAGGCTGTGCTGGCTTCAAAGCTGCCTTTGTAGAGGGGGCTTTGATTGGGCCGAGTGCTGCCAGGCGCAGGGTAAATCAGATCGCTCGACAAGAGCCCCTTGTGATCGCAGGAATAGCCTGATGTGGCCCTAATTTGCTACCACAGACGGACATCTGAACACAGTTTCAGGCTGCTCCCTAACAACGAGGCAATTAGTTGTGATAATCATGGCCGGTGTGTCAGCTGCGCGCTCTTGTTTGTAATTTGCTAATGAAGGGATTGTAACTTTGATTAGGTTCAGTTTCATTTAGACCTTATTATATAAGAGAACGTTTACAGCTGTAATGTGTGGCCTTAATTAAACTTTCTCATTACACAACAGGACTTGAAGCCGAGGATTTGTTTTGGTCTGTTTTTACTAGCCTAGATGCACTTTCATTAGCCTGGAAACTCGATGGTAAATTGTAGCTGGGAACACTCCTTTGAAAGGCAAGAGCGGTGCCAGCCTTGGATGGGAAGTGTTTGGGGAGTGAGCTGATGCACTTTCTCAAATGAAATGGCACTGAATCCGTGTGGTGGAGAGCTCCACGTTCCCATGGAATGCTGCTCACGCAGTTTCTGTGTCAGTGTTTGCAAGCGTTTACTCATGTGTGAGAGTTGCCTTGCTAGAGATGAGCTCCCTTTCTTTTCCACTTATTTTCTTCCCACGCGTTCCTTTCCAGTTGTTTTGGTGCCTTTCCTGCCCTCCAAAGGCTCACTTGGCTCTCCTGATCTTCCCTCAGCCCATGCCTTATCCTGGATGTCCTGTGTGGAGCTGGATTTACACATTTTGGGGTGTTCCATGTTTTTCCTCTACTTCTGGATGCAAGGAGGAGTTGATTTTTTTACCTTTAACTGTTGGCTGTGATTTTTCTTCCTGAAGTTATTCTAAAAGACCTTTTGGGACCATCAGGCAGCAAAAATGCTGTGGTGTGTGAATCTCTAGTAGGCAAATTTTAATCAAGCACGCTGCAATCCAGAAGAGCAGTGTGAAAGCAGAGGAGCTCAGTATTTGGCTCTGCATTCAGGGGAGGAGATTCCAGGCATTTAAAGCAAGCTACAGTTTTATTTTCCTACAGCTTTTGTAAGGTACAGGATGGGTTAGACCGGCTGCAATCCTTTTGGGTAATGCTAATGAAACAGAAGTGCAGCTGAGAATGTAAGAGTGAGGAATAGATGTGCCAATATTTATTCCAGGCATACGTACTGTTCTTGCCTAAAATGCTGCTGTATGGAATTAAATTGATTAAAAGTACACTCGCAGGAAGACTACTGTAAGATAAACACTGTCAGTGTGATTGTGCCACAGCATGTTGTAAAGGAATATCCCTTACAATATCTGGAATTTCTGTGTGGAAAAATTCTCCTTGCGGCCCTGCTTGTGTACCAAATCTGGCCAATCTTTTGGGAACCTGTCCTTCTTGTTACTCATCCCAATTATTTAGTAATTTCATTTTGTCACATACAAGCCATTACCCCCAAATCCTTGATGTGCATCCTCAGCAGATCCATCCCCTTCTTTGGGCTTTGGGGATGGAACTTGGGAGGTTCTTGAAGTGCTGTAGGATTTCACACTCAGGTGGCAGGAGGAGGAATTTTGGAGGCCTGGTCAGTAGAGGTGGCTCCAGGTTCAGTTGCTGATCCAGCCATGTTCTCAGGGGGCTCGACAGGTGCCAGGTCCTTGGAGTTGTCTCTGAGGCAGCAGAAATTCCTGCTAGGAAAGCTGGTGTCTTTTATTTCACCCTTAACTGGAATAAGACAGAGGGATGTGGAAGGGAACTTCTCAACCTAAAAATCTTTGTGCTGCTGTTCTTCTAAGGATGAGAAACCCCTTCCATCATGGTGTTTTCTGAGGCAAATGGAGTCACAGAGTCATTAAAGTTGGAAAAGCCCTCTAAGATCCCTGAGTCCAGTGTTTAAACAAGCACTGCCAAGGCCACCACTAACCCATGTCCTCAGGCACCACATCCTCACAGATTTTAGATCCCTCCAGGTGTGGGGACTCCACCACTGCCTTGGGCAGCTTTGCCAATGCCTGCCCACGCTTTCTGTGAAGAAATGTTTCCCAGTATCCAACTGGAACCTTCCCTGGTGCAAACTGAGGCTGTTTCTTCTTGTTCTGTCTCCTGTTGCTTGGGACACATGGGAATAGAGGGAGAAATCTCGTTTTAGGCTGCAGCATTCCCAGGATTGTTGTGGGAGAATAAAACTAAACAACAGCAACAAAAAAGCTCCACAAAAAAAAAAAAAAAAAAAAAAAAAAAAAAAAAAGGCAAAACACCCCAAACAAACAACAAAACCAAACCCAACAACATCCCACAAACAAATGATAAAGCCTCCAGCCAAAACAAGTACCTTGGAGGCTGGAAATGTTCTGGTTTTGAGGAGAGGATGGACTCTCTCCCAGCACTATGAAAGAGTTGCTGATCATTCTGGGACCCAGGTATGGACCTGCACAGCTGCCAGTAGATTTTGGGCAAAAGAAGCCAAGAGTTGCAACCTGCTCCTGCATTCCTGTTTTTGGTGCCTGAATCCCTGTGAGTTTAAAGGAAATCCCTGAGAGTTTGGGAGGGTTTGGATGGTGCCCTGAGCAGCCTGGGCTTGGGGAAGGTGTCCCTGCCCATGGCAGAGTGTTGGAATGAGATGGACTATAAGGTCCATTCCAACCCAAACCATTCCAGGATTCCACATTCCAGGATTCCATGAATGAGGTAAATTTGTGAACAGCCTATTTCCTTCCAAGGAAACACCTCATTCCTTCAAGGCTTTACCCTTAACTCAGAGCAGCCTGATCAAAAAGAGTTCATGTTCTTACTCTCTGTGTCCTTTCTAGATGGTAATGCTGATTTTTCACTAAATTTGGGTTTATTGGGCTAAGCCATGTAAAACTGTCCTGATGACCCTTCCTGCTCCCAGCAGAAACACAAAATGTAGCCAATGGAAAGCAGGCTTGTTTTTAAAGGGTGGCTGCTTGCTTCTGCCAAAATACTCTTCAAATGAGTGAAATTTTGAGAGGGCAGATTTCCTGGGCAGGTAACCAATACCTTGTGCATGCAGCCATATCAGCATGTCTTAAATCCCGAATTTTTAGCAGCTGCTGAGAACTGGGAATGTCAGAATTTTTTTAAAAAGTATACAAAATTTCACTTGCATGCTATTTAAAAATCCTGTGCCAATCTGACAGTCAGAAAAAGTCTTGAGCAATATTGGCTTCAAGTTACAGTCCATAGGAAGTTTTGTACTTCTCAGAAGGAGGTGCTTGAACTAAGAATATTTAAGCTGTTTTCTGTAGCATTGCTAATAGTACTTTTAAACGAGTGGCTCACTGTGGTTGGAGAATCCTCCCTCCAAACTCATTTATTGTGGAAAAGAAGTCTTGGTCCTGGTAGCCTGAGTGAATATTTTGAAGAATATTTTGAAGCACACATTGGGCTGCACGGTTTCAGGGAATTGACTTTCTAGGATGGGAGGTTTTGTAGTGTTTGGGGAAAATTACTTTGGTTTTTGTGGGTTTGGGAAATCTTTATCAGTAGGGCATATTCAAATTAAAAAAAAAACCGCACACAACAAGAAAAATAAAAGCAAGAAGCTCAGCTCAGCGGTGAGGGGGCTTGTCATGTATTAATTTTTCATTGCTGTGGAGAATTGTACATACATAATCACTTGATTGCAGTGGGAGTTAGCGAGCTCCTATGGTGTCATTTGCATAAATCTTGTTAAGTCAATGGCAGTTAATGAAGTACAAATGAGCCTGGAGAAGGTGACATGCAAATCGTGGGTGGCAGATGGGAGGTCTGTTTTTGGGATGGCAGCTGTGTGCTCTTTCTTTTTTTTTTTAATTTTTTTTTTTTTTAATTTTTTAAAATTTTTATTATTTTTTTCCCTCTGCCCTGCCCCCATTCCCCCCTCCCAGACTGGAGTGTAAATAAATATGTAAGAGCTGGCCTTGCCTTCCTGCTCCCAGCCCTTCTTCTCTCTGCCCTTTGCACTTAATCACAGATGCTCACATCATTATATGCTCCAACTATGTAACCTTGACTGTTCTTTTACCAAAAACTGGCCAAACTCAATGTTTGACACATTTCCTCTGCTCTTGGCTTACCCTGGGAGGTGCTGTACCTCTCGTGCCCCCAAACTGCTGCATCATTTAGGGATGGCAAATCTGAAGCCTGGATTAGAAATAAATGTTCTAATGGTTGGTGCTGTATTGATGACACAGTGAAAAATTTGCCATCCATGACTTGCAAAGGTGAACTTCAGAATCCATTCCCTTCCCTCAGTTTGCAAATGGCTGGATTAATGGAGAAAGGGGAATATCTTATTCAGGCTTTACTTTTAGGTGATATTTCAAATGACCTTCTTTGCCTGCCAGCTTGGCATATTTAAGTACATTAAAGTAATCTTAATGAAATTAGGTATTTTGTCTTTTTTTTTTTCCTCCTCCCTTTACTCTGACCTAAAAATGGCAAATATTTTTTATATCAAGGCATGGGGGTGGCATCACTGGTTTGCTGTTCATGAAGAAGAGTTTGATTCCTGGATGCACAAGTTGCAATTTTCCCTTGAGATGGGCATAAACAAAACTGGGACTTTGCAACAATCACCTGACTTTTATTTTAAAAATCATTAAACTCAGCAAAGGTAATTTTGAAGATGCTCTCATCTACTGTCAAACTTTGCATTGAAAATTGTCACTCCTCCTCAGCTCCCTACAGGTGTAGATCAGTGTTGCCTCTGTTTCACTGGTGAATTTTCCACTTCCTCAGAAGTAGGTGATTTCCTACTTCCTGACCTCATTTTTGTTCATTTTTAGCCCTAGCTGGGATGTTTTTAAGCACCAAATCCTGCCTGGATTATCCTGTTCCCTTGGTCCTTCCATTGAAGCAGTGAGCTCATCCTACCTGAAGCCCGTTTTCCCTAGGAGCCCCCTGAGCTGTCTGTGCTCTGCTGGAGCGTTCCAGCAGGCAGGGCAGTGTCCTGGAGCTGGGCTTTGAAGGGAGGGCTCGTCTGCCACGTCTGCTCAGTCACAGGGCTGTCCTCAGCCATCCTCACTGCCACACGATCACCGCAGCGCTCGGGGCCAGTGTCACATCCGAGACTGCCTGTCCTCACCAGCACTAAATGCTCTTTGCAGCAGCTCTCCTGGCTGCACATGTTGGCTGGGAGTCTACCACAGGAGAGAACAAATAGGCAGTGATCTTAGCAGCTCCTTCTGCTGAATTCATCTGACTTGACAGGGTGAAAAAAGCGATCTGGAGGAGCACGACAGACAGATGATGCCACAGCCAGTAGGGCCAGGGCTTATCTGATGGCCTCTCTCTTCTGTCTGGGTTCAGCATCAGCTTGTGCTTTGAAATAAAAGTGGCTGATGCAGGTAAGGGCCAAAAGCGTTTCAGGAGGAGGGTGGCAGCAAGTGTGTGGAGGGCACACACAACCCTGGCTTTCCTGTCCTTCTTTCCAGCTGTGTGTGTTTCTGCACTGAACCCATTTCACTGACACAGCCCCAGCCCCCTGTGCTGCTGCTTCTGCTCCAGAACAGAGAATCCCAGAATGGTTTGCACTGGGGGGACCTTAAAGCCCATGCAGTGCCACCCCTGCCATGGCAGGGACACCTTCCACTGTCCCAGGCTGCTCCAAGCCCTGTCCAGCCTGGCCTGGGACCTGTGCCAGGGGCTGCCCACCCTCACAGGGAACAATTCCTGCCCAATATCCCATCTAACCCTGCCCTCTGGCAGTTTGAATCCACTCCCCCTTGTCCTGGCCCTTGTGGAAAGTCTCTCTTTCCATCTTTCTCTGAGGCTCCCCTCAGGTCCTGGGAGGAGCATTCTCCAAAACTCCTCCTGCTTTGAGTCTTTCCTTCCTGATGCCCAGGTGGGTTTGTAGACTGTTGTTTGCCAGCCAACGTTGGGTGTCTCCAAGGAGCAGCTTTGCTGAAGTCAGGACTGAGATGATTTACAGGGAACTGGCAGATGACATGGTTTGATTTATTTATCTCCAGCATGAGGTGTAATTTCCTCTGTCACACGTCTGTCTAATCACAGTAATCAGTCTCCAGATCAGCTTGTACAAACACCAGGGTATGGTTTTGAGCCAAATACTCTTAGTGCTGAAATCTTCTGTGTAATTCCTCCACAATTGTTTATAATCAGAACATACACATTTTGCTGGCTTTTTTTTTTTTTTTTTGTTAATTAGCTGATTACCAGTTATAAAATGTTTTGTACTCGCTGTGGTTCTGTAAATTGTTAACTGGTCGCTACCAGTATAATTAAATATTTCAGAGCACTTGGCTGTGGTTGCACTGAACTGTGAAGAAATAATGTTATATAGCCAATCAAAAAGAGATACTTGTAAACTCATTTAAAGCGTCAGAGTGTGTTAGGACTATCAGGGTGATGCTTATTGCAGGAGAAATTAAAGATACAGTTTTGTGCTAAGAGGCAATACAGAAATTAGTTCCTGAATTAGTTGTTAATTGATTTGGTAATTCCCTGGGGTCTGCATGCTCTTTTTTCCTTTTTCGTTGTTGCATTCAGTTAACAGTGACTATTCCCAGTGCACTTGAAATATTTTTTCCAATTAGATCAAATGTGCCCTTACATCAGAAGAATGGCTTCAGCTCCATGTACCTGCCTGGAATAATGTTTAATTTGACTGTGAAAGCCAGGTTTGTGGGTTTTTCCAGTTGATGAGTTTCAGATACCATTCCAAGAAAAGCTGTAGTCCTTGGGATCTGGGATAAAATAGCAGTAAAAAGCTCTCTTGGACATCTGGAGCCGGGAGCTGTGGCTGTTAAACCCTTCCCTTGCCCGAGGATCTGGTTTCCAGTCCAAGGGCATGGCCCCTTCTGCCCCTTGGCCACAGCAGGCACACCTGGGCACGAGCCTCAGCCTCTCTGATGGAGACAATTCCTCCTTCTCCTCGTGCATCCATCTGTTTGTCCCCCTGGATCCTCCCATCTGCTTCCTTCTGCTTTCTGGAGCCCACTGGTTTCCCTTCCTGGGATGTCTGAGGGTTGCAGGAAGGAGCTGGAATTTGGCCCTTTGGCTTATCAAGACTGCATGTCTAATATATTTTTCAGAGTCCCTAAAGTAAGAGTTTTCTGTTTCATATCTTATAAAATGTCATTGTTTTATCTCTAAATACTTTAAACACCCAGGACTGTCCTACAGTCACAGTCCCAAGCATTCTTAGTCCAAGGTGAGCCCTGTACAGCTTTACTTGAGGATCCATAAATTAAATATTAGCTATAAACTTTTCAGAGAAAATAACTTTCCATTTTTTTTTATTTCCCATGGCTGTGGCCTGGAGCTAAGGGTGTATTTAAATATTCATTCGTGTTGATTTGGGCAGGGGGCACACAATTTCAAACATAATATTCCATTTATTTGTGTGACCCAGCCTTCAAAGTGAGCAAAGGAGAACAGTGCCTTTTAGGACAATGATGGAAAGTAGCCAGATCACCAACTTTAAAAACAGAGGGAAATTTCACATTTCCTAAATGTTTGATAAATGTGTTTCCTAAATGTTTGATATATTAATGCCATAAGGGGTCATAGATTGCTTATGACTGTCAATAAGGAGTGTTCAACTCCATCCTTATTTATCTATTCATTTATTTTAAACCCTATCCAAATGCAGTGCCCTTGATGTTTTGTGAAAGAGACAGGGACAGAGCTGTGGATTTGAGTAGCAGTTGATGATTTCCTAGCTAACACATCAGGTGTAATTGTAGTTCCTGCTCATCCTTGAGATTCGAGAGGAGACATTCCAGCTTTTGTTTGGAATGGGGTGTTGATCAGGTTAAGCATCCTTGAAGAGACTGTGGAAGGAGAATGGAAGCAGGCAGGAGGAGAGTGCCAGGAGATTGTCAGCCTCTGCAGACATAGCAGGGAAAGAGCTTCTCTTATCTAAAATACCATTTTTTTTAAAAAAAGGGGGAAGATCCCTATTGTATAGAGGAGCAGGTGCTGCTCTTTAGCATAGACCAGTCAAGGATCTGTTTTCCAGTGTTCATAAGAGAAGGGAGAGAGTATTTGTATTTTTCTGAGGCTCTGCCATGAACATCCTCCTCTTGTGCCTGGTGCTGGATGCCAGCAGAGAACAGGCTCCCCCGAATTCCAGGATTTTGTGTCCAGTACCAATGCACTGAGAGTAGGGCTGGAGCCTACAGCAAGCCAAGCAGTCTCTCTAGTGAGCCTGTGGAGGGTTTAATACATTTGGGATGTTCTCATCCTCTTCTGTGTGCTGGCTGTTGCAAATTCTGGAGTGTCCCCAGGACAGAATGTGGGGAAGAGGTGTCAGAGTGCTTCGGTGGAGAGAAGGAGGGAATGAGCAAAAGCAGTGGAGGTGGAAAAGGGAACATCAATAAAAAGAGCCATAATATGACTTTAAAAACTTTATTGGAATTTTCCAGTGCTGAAATGGTGTAATATATCAGGGTGGTACGTCAGTGTGACATGCAGACTGACAGCACTGAGGGATTTCACTGTTGCCCTAAGGGTCTGAGCTGGCTCCTGGCCAAACCCTCTGACTCGAGGTGGTGCTTCAATAGTTGCATCTAGAAAATGCTTTACGGGATGCCGTCTCTTTATTTGAGCCACCTTCATCTACCCAGGCAATCAGAAAACCCCCACTAAAGGATGGCATCAGTCAGTGGCTGAGAGCATGAGTTTATAAGCACAGGATCAGAATCTGCTGAGCAGGAAGGGGCCCACAGGGATCATGGATCCCAGCCCTGGCCATGCACAGACACCCCAACAGTCCCACCCTGGGCATCCCTGAGAGCTCTTTAAATGTTAAACGTTAATTGTTCAATGCTCCAGGAGCTCTGGCAGCCTCAAGGCCGTGCCCATTCCCTGGGGAGCCTGGGCAGTGCCCAGCACCCTCTGGGGACAGAACCTTTTCCTCCCATCCAACAAAACCCCCTGTGAGCTCCCAAAACTCCCTGCAATCCCTTGTGTAGCACTGCATGGGGGGACATCTCCAAATTAATCAGGAGAGCAGGAAGAACTGGCCTTTGCTTGTTTTCAGTGGATGAGATCTGGAATCACAATGGTTTGGGTTGGAAGGGACCTTTAAGGATCACCTAGACCAAAACCCCAGGTGAGCAGGGTCACCATCCCCAGGGCCAGGTGCCATCCAGCATTTTGGGCTTGCTCCAGGAGCTCCAGGAGGAGGCCTTTGTTCCAAGGAGCCTCCGTGCTGCTCGGAGGTGAATCCGTGCACATCTGGGCTGCCTTTGGTGGCTGCAGCTCTTGCTCCCAGGGCATGAGGAATTAGTCCTGAGAACTGACACAGGAAGATGAAGTAGCAGGCTTATGACAGTTAGCAAGTGAGGCTGCCTGATAGACTTGGGCTGACACTATGATTATTAATACATTGGAAAGATGTTTTGGGGATTCCACCATATTTGTCTGGTTGCCAGCAAAACGTTGACAGTTGCATTGTGGTTAATAAATTCATTTAGATTTATAAGCATTGTTTACAGAACCTGTTCGCCTGCTGAAACTCTAACAGCATCTGTTCCTTCGTACTAATTAACTGCTAATTACGAATGAGCTTTGTGTGTTTGTCAGTATAACTGGCTCATGCATTTTGTAAGGAACATTAACAAATTGATTTACATAGTGGTAAAGCAATCAAAAGAGTAAACTGAACAGCACGCAGTTAAAGCCCTTTAGCCTAATTTTTTGAACAAAGCAAACTTTGGGCATTCTGAGTATTTTCATCATTCTTCTGCTCCCATTTAATTGTGTGGTAATTGTGTGTGAATCTGGATCGGGGGTGTTGGCCCAGCATCCCTCGTTTCCTGTTTTATTTTGTGGGTTTGTGTTTGTTGTTTTATTTTAAAGCATTGGCACTTCAGTGTATAACATGTGAGGAAATATTTTCCCAGAGTATAGCTAACCAATGGCAAATTAAAATCAATAAGTGGCATGAAAAAGGAATATTGCTTGGGGAGAACTGGGGATGTTTGAAACATGGGTACTCTGACTGTGATTGGTTTGGATATTTTAAATATGTATGGAAGTCCTCGCACTTTGGTTTAAATACTGTTTTCTCTAAACCTGCTTTTATTCAGAAAAATCCTCTGACTACAGTAATTATCATCACATCTTTAGAATGTTCTCAGCAGCCAGAGCAGATGTTGGTACTTAAATATTTTGAATTTAAAGGGAATAATTGGCACAGGTTGCCCAGAGCAGCTGTGGCTGCCCCTTCCCTGGTAAGTGTTCCAGGCCAGGTTGTATGTGGGGGCTTGGAGCAACCTGGGATAGTGGAAGGTGTCCCTGCCCCTGGGACAGGTCTTTAAGATCTTTAAGGTCCTTTCCAACCCAAACCACTCAAGGATTCTATAATTAACATGCAATTCTTACAAATAAAATCTCAGTTTATTTTGCATGAGTTAAAACAGGGAGAAAAATCATGTAAGTTGAATGTTTTGTTTATTGTGAAGGATCCTTCACGTGGTGATAAATTGGGGGTGTCATGATCAGATGACCTGGATAGATTTCAGTTAGAGACATCCTAAAGCTGTAAAGCTTGAAATGAACTTTGTTACTGCTGTTAGGGAGAAGACAAAAGTAATGCAAGCACACACTTTGGGGTTTAATTTGCCTGGCCAGAAGCTATTCCAGTGAGGAACAGACAGGGTGGTTTTATACAGACTAAAACCTGCCAGGAAAACTCAATTGCTTTTTTGATAGAATTTCCAACTAAGTGCATGAAGCAAACACAGCAGATGTAAAATATTTGGATCCGGCCTCTCTACATCTTAATTGAGAGTTTGTCCAAATGTGTGTGGCTAAGAGCTGCCATGTGGTCGGATCTGGTGTGTGGGGCTGTAAACAAGCCCTAAAGCCAGAGCGTGGTCTGGGCTGACTGGAAGGGAACTCAGCTTTGCTCAGCTCTGGGGACAGTGCCACGTGTGTGCTTGAAAAGTGTGCCTCCATCCTTGTTTAAAGAACCAGGAAAACAAGGGCAGTGTGGGAGAACGAACTGGAATGGAACCTGCAATAAACCCACCCACTCAAACTTCAGCTGCTTGAACCCAAATTTGGAAGGTCTTCTGCTTTTATGTGCTTCTGGTACCTCACCAAGCCCCTTTTCCAGCAACCCCCGGGGACAGGCTCCTGTGCCTGGAATCAAAGCCAGGATCTGACATGAGGGCCCAAACCCACTGTGGCTGCCCCTGGATCCCTGGAAGTGTCCAAGGCCGGGTTGGGCTTGGATGGAGCCACCTGGGAGAGTGGAAGGGGTCCCTGCCCATGGCAGGGGTGGGACTGCATGGGCTTTAGGGTCCCTTCCAACCCAAACCACTCTGGGATTCTGTGGTTTCAAGATTAATACCATAGCAGAAAACTGCTGAACTCAGGGGGCTGTCAGACCACAGAATGTTCTCTGCCAGGAAAAATAAAAGCTCAGTGATTTCGGTTTTCTTTGAGAAAGAGGGTGTGGATTTTCTTTTAAAGAAGGGGAGAGGCTGTTGAGCAGTGAGATTATGTAGGTAGATCTGAGCACTGAGCCCATTTCTTTCCCCTTTATAACTAATATGAGTCTTTGTCACAAAAGAAAAATACCAAGACGTACCATTTGCAAAAGGGTTTATAGTACAGTATATCACCCTATTATGAATGACAGCATTTAAATGGTTGGGTAGAGAACTGCAGAACTGCTACAAATCAAGGAGCTAGATTAACATCTGATGCTCTCTTCTCTGTGAATATTTCGGGGGGAGGGAAAATTAAGAAATCTTCAAGTGCGGGAGGAATTGGAAAAAAAATCGACTGAAATTACCAAAGTGGTTGAATTGTTTAGAAATTCTGCTGTCTGAAGTGAACAGTACATTGGGAATGAGGAGAATTGAAGGGCAGGGGTTGTTTAAAGTGGCAGATATCATCACTCAGGGAATCAAAATTGTACAGGCTGTTTCATGGCCAAATTAAAAGCAAAACAACTTCCTCTGTGGAGGGAGAGATGCACTGGAAATCCTTGACTAAAAGCTGAGCTTTGAGCAAACTGGGTGAAAACTCTTCTTCAGGATGCAAACTGAGTAAATGCAGAGATAGGTATGGTTGGTGTGTTTCCTGTTAAATAAATACTCAAGTCAGGGTCTGAAGGTCTGGAATGATGTGTGTACAGTGACTATTTGTGTGAGGCAGGTCTCCTGAAGGATACAGACTTTCACATTTCCTGTGCCGTGTCAGGCAGATGAGCTGCACACCCCCTTCCCCCTGCTGTGGCAGGAGAGATGTGTGTCCATGCAGTGCTGAAGTGTGCCCAGCGTTCTGAGAATTGACATTTTGTGTTTGCTTAAGCCAATGCGAGGCAAGGAACTACCTGGGAACATTTTATGAATTTGCACTTTACACAGCAAGTGTTGCTGTGAGTTGGGAATTCGTGGCAACACTGCATTTGTAGCTGAGAAATAACAGGTGCATGGTCACTGTTGTTGGTGCTTTAATCTTGCAGCATAGTGATTGCTCTGAGTAATTTCTGATACAGATGAAGTCATTCATTCCAATTCAGTGACGCTTTTTAATGTTGACGTGGTGCTTTGAAGCCAGAGGTTTCTTACCTGTCTGTGCAGCACACGGATTCCAAGCTCCCTGTTTTCTGTAGCAGCTGAAGGCAGACAAACTCAGGGGGCTTTAAAGGTAAGAGAAGAGGGGAAAGAATGACAGTGGGATGGAAAACAGAACTGGAGGGACAGAGCTCAAATGGAACGTTGTGCTGCTGTGAGAAGCAAGATCTGTGTTAGACAGGTAGAGAAAGGAGGGCAAACGCTGAACAAAGACTCTGCCGGAGATGGGAAGTGAGAATAAAAACCAGGTGATGTTCTCAGTAACATCAGGAATCTTGAGGGTCTCTGAGAAAGGGCCCAGCAGTCTCCAGAGGTGTTGGTTCTGGAGGTGCTGGTGTCTCCAAGCAGGAAGCACCATGATTGATTCCTGGCTGGAAGTGATGCTTGGGTGCCTCTGGAGCTGATGCATTCATGCTGTCAGAGTGCTGAGCTTTTCCCTGCTGGAGGCAAGGTATCACTGTTGGTCCAGAGTAGTTCTGGGGGTCTTAAAATGTTTGCCTGAAAAATGACAGCAATTTGAAACCACAGAGAGTAAAAAAGGTGCCTGGTTGGCTTTCCTTGGCTCTTGCTGTCTCCTTCTCCCACTCCAGCATGGAGACAGGTGAGGCTTGGAGGAACCCAGTCTAGTAGACCTGTTCACAAATTCTGCTGTGTGGTTCTTCTTTTGTTTGGGTTTTTTTGTTGATGTTGTTGTTTTGTTGTTGTTTGTTTTGTTTGTTTGTTTGTTTTGGGGTTTTTTTTTGTTCTAGGGAGGGTTTGTAGATTTGCATTTGGAATTTTTTCTGGTGGGTTTTTTTGGTGGTCAGTGAGCATCCCAGGTTTTTCTGTTAAAAGCAGAAGTCAAACATAGAATCACAGAATGTTTTGGGCTGGAAGGGACCTTAAAGTTCATCTCATTCCATCTCCTGGAACACTTTCCACTAGAAGGATAAATTGCATGAGTTTTTACCCTGCCTCATCTGTGGGATAGGAACAATGTGTGCTATGCTGGTACCAAGTGCAGGTGAGCTCCTGCTCCATCCTCCAGCAGAATATTCCAGCTGCAGTCTGTTCTCTTAAATCAGGGAATTTCAGTCTTGCAGGCACATATGAAACTTCACAGAACCTGTGAACACTTCCTTGGTGTTCCTGCCCCTCCATCAAACTTGGTTGATATTGAACTTAAAGCTCTAAAAGGCTGGCAAGGTGACTTGAGCATTGTCTCTTAGAAACCTGTTGAAAATGCAACCAGAGGCATTATTTTTAAGTGCTTTTGGTTGGTGTAGGGCTGATGACGAATATGAAATGTTTGCTAAAATGGGGAAATGATCAGCCCTTTTAATAACAGGGGCTTTCTCCCTCCCTGCACCTTTTCCTTGCTGACATCTCACGTTCCTTGACTCCTGTTCCCTGGAGATGGAGACACTGCTGTAGGAAAAACAATCCTTGGCTTAAGTGCAGAAAAGCGAGAGCATTAATTTGAGATGAAAGCTTTATTTACATTTCTCTTTGGGTTTATTGTTTGCTTTGACCAGCATAGCCAGGGTTGTCTTTCTGCTGTCCAGGCACTCAGGTATCTGCCCTCCTTTGTCTGAGTGGGGTAAGCACTTCGCCATTCTTTTCCTCGCCCTCTGTTTCCACATAAAAAGGTTTCCATATAAGTGCAGAGGAGGGGTTTGTTCCTTGTACAACTAGGGTTAAATAAAATTCTAAAGTAAAAATAATCTAAGACAATTTAAAAAAAAAGAGGGTGGGGGGGTGAGACACCAATCTGCACAGAGCAAATCTCTCTCTTTAGCCCCAAAAATCTGTTTATGTATGTGTCTAACAGCCTGACAGGCTTCAGGAGTGTGTTGGGCAGAGTCCTTGATTGTGGGAGCTCTTGGTCAGAGCTCAGAGGGGCATCCATCCTTCCCTTCTGGACTGCTGTGCAGGGAGAAGGCACCTCCTGTGCCCTGTGCCAGAGGTTTGGAAGGACAGGAGTAGGAAATGGAAGTGGCTGGTTACACCTGCTTTCCGTTTCCTTTAATTATCTCCCCACAGTGTGTCTGTCCCTCATTAATGGGAATTGTGTCTCGTGCTGCCTGGGAAGAGCTGGCCCCATTAAACCAGTTATAATAGCAACAAATTAATGCTCCCCTGCCCTTTTTCCTGGACTGGGTAAAGGATAATACATCAGCACAAACTACTTGGACATACCACAATTTAAATATTTTAGCAATATCTTTCTGTACTTATCTGACCAATTTTCTCCCAACTTCTTGGCAGCGTTGGTTTTCCAGCATTGCTGCCCAAGAAACGTGGCTTTCCTGGTTATTTAGATTTGAGTTTGGTCCCCTTTCAGCTGAAAGGGATCCCAGCAGTGGTGGCTCCAAGTAAAAATGACTTTGTTCTCTGCTATGTTAAATTGGCTGGTTAATTCTGGTGTTATTTACCCTGTAATTCATTAGTTTTACTCTACCATTGGCAGCTGACAGGCTGTAATTTCATGCCTTGCAATAAAAGATGTCTCATAATCTGCTTCATTTAGCAGCAAGAGAATTTAATGAAATTAACTGCAGTCCTAATTATGCCAGTGAATACTAAAGAACTGCTATCAAGTTTCCTCAGAAAAGGACAAGGTCCACCTTATGAAGGATTTAGAATATCATTTCCTGGGAAAAGTTGCAAATGTCTCCTTCTATTGGCCAACAAGGGCCAATTACAAGTGCTGATACGACTTTAATGAACTAGTTTGTTCTGAGGATATCTCACAAGGAATAATAATCTTCTATTTTTGAGCAAGTTTTTAGAGGTTTCTCTCCTTAGAACAGCTGATCTGTGAGAATTTGGTGTTTTGAAGCCTTTCCCCTGTCTTTTGTGGTGCCTTATTCTGAGGGTTAGGAAGTGAGGAGGAAGCAGCCCAGGTGTGGGGTGAGGGGAGTGGGGTTTGGAGATCCTAACCCAGAGCACATCAGGGAATTTGGCTGTGATTCACTGGAAGTTCATGGCTCAGTTACACAAACACCACAATTTTCTGGAAGGAGATCTCAGAAATCTCAGGAGGGAACACGGGAAGGCTGGGCTGGATGGGGCTTGGAGCAGCCTGGTGTAGTGGGAGATGTCCCTGGCCATGGCAGGAATGAGATAACTTTAGGGTCCGTTCCAATCCAGACCATTCCACGAGTTCTGACATGGCCCAAAAGAAGAAGGATTGATCCTGAGGAGCATTCCAAGGGCTGAGGCACATCTCTGTGATGTTCTCCAGGGTTTCTACTGACCCACTCTTGTTGTTGTTGTTGTTGTTGTTGCATGTTCCTGACTCTGCACTGCAAAAGCCTTTCTCTGCTGGCTGGCAGCGTTTCCTTGGTTCCCATTCCAAGGCTTTGGGTGATGGATTTGCCAAATGCACTCTGCCTGCCTCCCGAGCACCGCCACACTCCGACAACAATGATGTGAGATGTAACCGCCACTTTATGGCTTAAATGGTGTTAAATGTAGTTAATTGGAAAAACTTTTAACTGCAGAGCATTTCCCTGCGAATAGCCTTCATAATAACCATCTCACTATAAAACGCACAACGCTTTGCTCACAAGGACAACGGGACTATAAAGGTGAAGTGTATTGATCAAATTACCTGAGATAATAAACTTCGGATGAATAACTCCTCTATTGATGAATGGGACAAGGCTTCCTTTTTTTCCCTAATCCTCTTGGTGTGATGGGAAGGCAGCTGAGAGAACAGTGTTGCGGAGCGTGGGGCTGTTTCAAGCCTAGTTTATATTTTTAAGTTAAGGAGCTGTGTGAAAATTGTTGATGGAAAATGGCATTGGATTTTTTTACTGTTTCTGTTTCTTTCTTTTAAGCTGTAATTTGTTGAAAGCACAATCATCTTCCTTTAGATAAAAAGTTATAGGACCATGTAAAAGTGAATATGTATGGAGGAAGAGACTCAAAATGGTCATTGTTTGCAGCAAAGCTGGATGAAGAGGGAGCAGCAGTGAACTGCTCCGTTACACGTTGGTGAAGAGGGAGGTCAGAACACAGCTGGATTCATGCTCGTGTCAAAAGAGGGAAGAGTTACAGCCCCAGAAAAGAGGGAGAAGTGTGGTGGAAGGGAGCTTGGAAGCAAATGAGAGGCTCTGGGTTTTGTTGCTTGGTGCATACTCATTCCTTTGCTGTAGAGATTTCATGGGATTCTTACAATTATGGGAAACAAAGGGAAGGGGATGGGTGTATCTGCCTTTCCCGGCAGCTTGAGTTTGGGATTTGACCAGAGGTGTCAGCTACCTTGGCAACTTCAGATAAATAGCTCCAGGTAAACCTAATGCAGACTTTCTTCTGAATATTTCAGAATACAAACAGAAAACTATATTTTTATTGAAGGTATACTAATCACCTGTAATTGTATTTATTGGGTGAAGGATTAAGTGAGAGCTGCAGGGAATGGGATTGATTTAAAAACTTTGCTAATGGACAGGGGAGTTGGAATGAGATGATCTTTAAGATCCCTTCCAGCCCAAACCATTCTGTGATTTTGGAATATCTTAAGAATTGTTAGTCAAAGTGTGGAGGGACAATACAAAGGTGATTCAGGCATGGGTGATTTTGCAGTGTGATATGTGCTGCCAAGTAAAAGGACTGGAAGTTGAAAAGAAGTTCAGAAGAAGTTCAGAAGATCACAGGGATCTGATCAGCAAATTTCAGTGGGAAAAACTCAACCAGTAAAGCATGGCATAAGCTTTCCAACTTAATGCAACAAGGGAGCAAGGAAGTCAATATGAATTGGACTTGGAATTGGTTATGGTGAGGGAAGGTATGAAGTTGATATTCAGAATAGCACAGAAGCTCAGGGTGGGTGATATTATTATTTGTCATGTTACCTAGAAGATAAACAAAGTTCATTTAGCTGTTCCATGGGGTTATGGTGTTTAAGAATTATTTTCAGATTTTGAAAGGCTCCATCAAAGCAGACAGCCTTTAATTATAGCTGAATTTGTCTTTGTGATACCCTTTAAAATCATGAGTCAGCAGTTTGAATTGAAGTTGTTAAATTATGGAGTGAAAAAGTCTGTCTATGAAGTTTGTATGACAACATGTTTTTACCTTCTTTGGGAAGACTTGAAAGATGGAGCTGAGCAAGGTGGGATATAAGGAAGGCCTTGGGAGTCAGCAGGACAAACCAAGGAAGTGAACCAAATGCTGGAACAGGTTTCAGAAAAGCACTGCCACACCTAAGCATCACAGGAGTGAAGTGAACTATTGGAGACCACATCATTCACATCCAAAACCATAAGTATTAGTAAAATAAATCCAATTTAATAAGGTAATAACCAAGACCATATTGTAAGACTGAATAATAATCATCGTCAAGGCCAAAATATTAGTTGTTACTACTACTACTACTAATGTCTTTGCAGTGAAGGGCTTAAATAATGTGTGTTGCTCAGCCTGATTATTTATAGACTGTGTTGATTTATTTCATTTGGTGCATATAAATGATGGAAAAGTGACCTAAAAGGCCATACACCATGAGTGAACCAAAATCTTGTGTCATTAATACACTTTACAGGGATTTGAAATAGGACTTAGTGTGAGAAACAAACCCAGAGCCTTGTTCTACAGAGTGGAAGAAATTATTCTTTAGAAAGTTCTGATGTGAACCATCATGTGAGTGTCGTCACCTTGTTTCATATAAACATTGATAATTATGGATATGCACACATAAAGGTGAGACCTCTCTATAAAATATGTAAAGAACATTATCCTGTAGAAATGGAAAAGCCAGAGCAAAGGGCAGCCGAAGCAAAACGTGGATTTGAGAATATCCGTGGATTCAAAAGGTGGGAGCGAGACAGGTCTGCAGCTTTGGAAAGAGATTAAGAGGAGCCTTCTTTTAATGGGCAGGATTGATTCCGCAGGGATGTTTGAGCCTGTGTCAGGCACGAGGCTTGGGGGCAAGAACTCGAGCTGGAGGAGAGGCCAAGCACCACGGGAACGCGGCTGGAATCTGAGCAGTGATAAAACAGACATTTTTATTGAGTTACATGCAAAATTCAGCTCGTGTTATTAGCTTGGCTGAGGGGTTTCAGAGTTCATCGTTCTCATTTTCCTGGCTACCTTCAGACTTTGGAAGAACAACGTTCAGCTGGCACCGCTGAGCTGCGCCACCAAACTTTCAGCACCCAAAATTAAAAGCTCCGTTGGAAATGTGAAGCAGATCAGAGGCGCGGGGAGGCAGGGAGTTGGTGTGGAAAGGAGCCTTTGATGTCCCTGATGCCCATTGTTTAATGCCGGGGGCTTGCTTTCAAATGCCAATGCACAGCATGGAGGCCTGGCCCTCCCACGGCGCCACAGAGGGTGCGCTGGGTGGCAGCGGGGAAAGAAAGGAGGGATCTTCCATCCTGCCGGCGCAAAGCCGACGGGGACGAAGGCTTTTGGAGATCCTTTTTAAGAAATGGTGCGGCAAAGTGTGCAAACCCAAAGCCGGCGTGCTGTGCGTGCGGGTGTGCAAGGGAAAGTTAGCAGTCAGTCAGGTTTTATCTCTTAATGAATAGAGACTGCTGAAGTAAGGGTTAGGTAATTGAGTTTATAATTAATTAGCCATAACCCTCATCAGATAAAGCAGTTGTCGAGATTTTTTTTTATCTCCTTTCTCTCCCCAGGGCCTGCCCTTCTTTGTCCTTGCGCTGACAGCCAGCACTTATCTCGGGCCTGCTCCATCCCGTGCCCGTCAGCCGCTCCTCCCCGGGGCCGGCCTTTGGTGGTCAGCCGGGCCCGCATTGTCCTGCCCGGCC
>VZSR01000478.1:308581-346110 GCA_013398615.1 Brachypodius melanocephalos
AAAAAAAGCTGCTCTTAAGTGGTCTTCCTGATGTTTCTATGGAAACACTACAGTGTTGGGAGAGAAAGTTAAAATTGGGTTTTAAGCTTTTCATGGCTTTTCTCCCCTTCCGCTCCCCTAGCCAGATCTCTACTTTCTGTAAAATGCGATAAAGAGAATTTCAGGTAGTGCCTGCACGAGGATTCCCTGTTTTCCATCGCCCACCCAACGCTGTTTGTTTCTCGAGCGAAGTCAGGGTTTTGTTGCCTCCTTTTTGGTGACCCTTCAGCCATTCCCGAACGTTCCCGCTCTGGGAGCCTTTCCCACCGCTCGTACCAGATCCGCTTCCCAGCGCTGCTTTTCCTTTGCCCAGGGTAATGATTGCATCCAAGTGCATTGCACCGGTGTCAGGGAAACCACAGCTGCCAGTGCCAAGGGGTTAATAAACCAGCTACTGCAGATTATTAAGGGCTGGGATTCTTTTTTCTTTTTTTCCTATTTTTTTTAGCAGTCCAGAGTAAGCAAACAAGTCTTGGAAGGCAACAGAGGCAGAAACTACTGCAAGGCGGGAAAATACCGTGATTTTCTTGGTGCTGTGTCCTGTTCAGAGAGGTAAACTGGGGTTAGAGTGATGAAAGATGTGCCAGTGCCTTAAATACCTGATTGCATTTTGTAACACGCTTGAATATTCATCTCCACAGGAAGGATGTGTGATGGCTGTAACCGTGGAGTTGGCAGTGTGCTGTTGATTTTATAAAGTCTCGTTTTAGAAATAGTCATGAAGTAGGGCTGAGGAAAGAGTACCCCTGTCCCAAAGCTGCCAACTGAAGGAGAACTCAAGAAGAGTTGGAGGAACTTGGGTGTCACCTGCTTTGGCAAAATCCGGAGGCTGAAATACTGGAGCAGTCAGTGACCAAGGACAAGTTGGATGGAGCTTGGAGCAACCTGGGATCCTGGAGGATGTCCCTGCCCATGGCAGGGGGTGCAATGAGATGGTCTTTAAGCTGCCTTCCAACCATCGTGTGATTCTGGGGTTAAAAATAAAGGTTCAGTAACAGCAGACACTAAGTTTGTTCTTCCCATTACCTTTGTCCTTAGTGCTGCTGTTCCTTGCAGGAATTTGATGACTGTCCTTCGCTGGAGGTGGCAATCTTAGTTGCTGGTGATGTGATGACCTGTAAGAGTTGCTTAATCAGCATTGGGGTTTTTTTCAGTACACCTTTCTAATTTTCTTTCGTAGCTTGTGTGCAGAGAGCTTGGCAAGTAACGAGTTGCAGGTTGATTGTCCTTCAAGTTTAAGCAAAGCCATTATCTTTTGCTCCCCAAGTCAGGTGTTAGATGCTCTCTGTTCTTTGTCTTCAGATGGAAATCGTGGCTGATCAGCCCCAGCATTAGGTAACCATTCATGGAGTAATTACCTGCTGCACAGTCACTGCCTCGTGTTTAGGGAGCGTTAGGAGAGAATTGGGTGCAATGTTCTGATTTCATTTTCTCATAAAGGCGCATAACATAAATTTGAATAGTTTCTGCAATGTGGGAGCATCTTTGTAGCAAAACTCTGCTGCTGCTGTGCCAGTTTATAAGGGAGGTGGGAGGCGTTTTCCATGTGCACATCTGTAGTAAGAACATACAGGGTTTTGGGGGTGTTTTTTTGGAATGTCATTGTTAGATACTGAAGTTGGAGAATGTTTGTCCTCTCCTGTTTTCAGAACTCTTCAGAACCACTCCAGGCTTTTGTAGCCTTTTTGTTCTTCTTGTTGTTGTGGTTCAGTTGGTCCCCAGTCGTGCTCTTGCACTGTGAGAGGTCACAGAATCCCAAAATAGTTTTGAGTGGAAGGGACCTCAGAGCCCATCTCCTTCCACCCCCTGCCGTGGGCAGGGACACCTCCCACCATCCCAGGCTGCTCCAAGCCCCAATGTCCAACCTGGCCTTGGGCACTGCCAGGGATCCAGGAACAGCCACAGCTGCTCTGGGCACCCTGTGCCACGGCCTGCCCACCCTCCCAGGGAACAACTCCTTCCCATTATCCCATCTAGCCCAATTTCCCTCTGGCAGTGTGAATCCATTCCCTCTTGTCCTGTCCCTCCAGGCCCTTATTCAAAGTCCCTCTCCCTCTTTTTTTATGAGCCTCCTTTAGGTATCAGAAGGGAGAGGGAAGTTTGCTACATGTTTCCAAGTCCAAAAACTTGAACCAGCTTCATTTCTCATTGACCAGAAGACCAAGCAGCATTCCTTTAAACTCCTGGGGGAAAAAAGACTTAAGTCTGGGAAACTGAGAAAACAAGTTACATTTTTATGGAGCGATTCCCAGTACATTGGGCGTCTTCAACCATTCATTCCCTAGAGGATTTTAGGTGTAAAGAGAGAACAACCCAGGCTAGTGGAAGGTGTCCCTGCCCATGGCAGGGGGTGGAGTGAGATGAGCTTTAAGCTCCCTTCCCACCCAAACCATTCTGGGATTCTCTGGCTCTCTGTGGATCAGTGATTCAGTCATTACCAAAAGCTTCCTTTGGCATGCAGCTATTGTTTGGAGGTGGTACAGTTTTAGCCTGTGTCTGCCATGTGCTGGAAGAATGGACTTTAACATCAGAAACCTGTTACAGATAAATCTTCTGGAAGCAAACAATATCACTGAAGAATTAATCTCTTGTTTATTATCAGAGGGTCCCAGTGCTGAAGGACAGACTGTGCAGAGTTGGCTGGTCATTGAATCCTGGGGGCTTCACCAGCATTTCTTCTCCAGGTTAATAGATTTACAGGGAGTGGGTGTTTTATTGACCAGCGTTTGTGTGTAACAATTAGTTTGTAATCCTGACTGAGTGGCTGCCTTCAGAGTTGTTTGAAGGAAGAGTTTTTTCATGACTGAGAGCTTTTCTTTTCTGAACAGGATGCACAGGAGCTGTAGAAAATTCCTAGCAGTGCTGGCTGCTAATCATGGCTATGGGGACTACAGACCTGAGTGGAACATTAGGAATTTGTATTGTTAATGATGAAGTGTGAGGTTACCTGTGTCATTCTGTCAGAACAGCATCAGGGAAACAATATGGGGTTGGCTAAAAATTAGGGACGGGAAGAAACAAAAGGCTGGCAGAAGGTTGCACCTCAGCCATGGCAGTGGGGTAAATTTATGAAAGAAAATCGAAACCTAAGTGGAATCGTGGCATGGTTTGGGTTGGATGGGATCTTGAAGTTCATCTGGTTCCAGCCCCTGCCTTGTAGGTACCATATTTCCTTTTCCAGAAGGTCCAGCCTTGGCTCTGCAGACTCCAAAGACCATGTTTAAAGCTTCTCACCTGCCAGCATCATCAATGCAGCATTAAGCCACTTCAGGGGGTCACGTTTTGAAACACCGATAATTTGCTATTTAAACATAAAATATTTCTACAGAACAAAGTGATGATTACTTCGCTGCTGAGTCGTTATTTAAGCAGGCAAGGTTTGGAGCTCACAGAAGGCACCCAGAGCAGCCAGATTTTGCTGGTTGCTGTGTATTACATGCCCTGGTCCCTTGACCAGTGCTGGATGTGTTGGTTTTTTTCCACCTTAGCTCCAATCAATCCGAGGCTGGCGGCTTTTCATTAGCTGCTCCTGCTCCCACGGTAATGTTGGGATTGCAGAGCCTGCTGGCAGTCTGTAACTTCCCCGGGTGCCCTGGAGCTCAGCAGCCTAAGCTGATTGACTCAGTTAGGGCCCCAGTCCCTAACAGCAAATGCAATCAATAAATCTTTGTTGGTAAATAATTGCTATCGAACAGAGTTTTAATATAAATTTATGAGTGGTGTTTTATCACAGCTTGAGGCTACAGCCAGCCACTGAGTGATGGATTTCAGATCACACTTGCATTCATTACATTAACTTTGTAAGTTATTTAAAGCTTGTACACTTAACATTGCTTTTGGCTTGCAATGACCTCCTGGGAGTCGACGTAGCACACACATTACTAATGGAGAGCCGGCTCCGTTTGCTCTGTGGATCCTCCAGCAAAACCCAGGGACTGAGCTCGGTGTACTCCACTTGGAGCCTTTTTCCTCCAGCTCCTTAAAACCACGAGCTGGAGGACTCCCCATTCCTCCCTTAAACACGGAGTTGCAGTTTTGGAGGGAAGGTGGTAAAAAAAGAAAAAGAAGCAATTTGAGGTGTGAAGTTCTTCGTGGTTTGTGTGGAAATCGGAGGTGTGAAATTCCTAGTGTTGAGTCTGGAGCCTTCGGGTCAGCTGCACCCAACTGCCCATGGAGGGCTGCGAGAAATGAAAGATTTCATACAAATAAGGGAAAATAGCATTGCCCAATTCATAATGATTTGAGACAGGGATTATTTAGACAAAAAAAAAATTGGGTTTTGGAGTAGAGGATTGACTTAGGTTCTTACTGCATAGCTTGGGGACCCAATGGGATTTCTTCCAGTGTGCTGTGTGTACATGGGGACTTTTTTGGCAGTGACTGGGGACGTGCCCAAGCTGCCTCTGAGTTGCTTTGGAGGTACCAGGGGTCAGCAGGAACCCCTGGATCTCATTTCCTCGGCACAGGACCTGGTGTGACTCAAATGCAGCCATAATGTGACTGAAGCAAGGGGCTTTTTCCCCCCCTCCCCCGTTAAATAACATTTCCTTTCATAGGTGGGCTATTTATTTTTTTTAGGTGTAACTAACGTTAAAGTGCATTTAGAACTGATCTAAACTCTGATTCTAAGACCATTTCTACAGACCATTCTGTGAAATTACTACAAAGTGGTGGCCTTGGGAATAAAAACTGTGGTTTATATGGGCTGCTTTGCTTTATAGCACTTTAAGTTAGCTCCTTGTATTCAGAGCAGTTTGCTCTCCAGGTACTTCAAGATACTTCTAATTATCACATAATGTGAAAATGATTCTGTTTGCCAAAGGAATGCCTGAAGAAAATGGATTGGGAAGTCTGGTTTGTTAGTTAGGCATAAATAGGTCCATCATCCATATTCAGTTCTCAGCTGAGCGGGTTGGTTTTTGGTTGCTTTTTTTACATCAAAGCACAGAGTTCTGCCTTAAAACCATAATAAAACCTTATTTTGAATAATTTTCTTTTTTCATTTAGATCCAAAACCGGAATGCCATAATTCATATTTAGATAGTAGCAAACCTTTAAATAGTAAAAATCACGACCATGCTAGATTTTTACTCTTCATTGAGATTGTAATTGGCATGAATTGAAAATTATGTAAGTAATGACATGTTTTCTGTATAGCAAAGGGGCAGTTAAAAGGTTATGAAATATATACATTTTATTGGCTTCAAAACTTGGGCAAAAAAAAAAGAGGGGAAAAGAAGAATCAGCATTGTGATCCTTGCTGCTTTTTCCCCATTAGAAGGTCTGAAGAACAAACCAGTGCAGGGAAGCAGTAATTTTTGATCCCCTCAGCACAGCACTAACTAGAATTGGGTCCCCCTAAACACCAGCACCGTGCTGCAGGTGAGGTATAAAAGATGGGAAAGGTGAAGAGACAGATCACCTCCCATAGACAAACAGGAGAGTCAAAGGCAGAAATAAGCTTTCATTTTTTAATAGAAGAAAACAACGTCTCCAGGCGCTGGCAGGCGGTAATTGGGATGAGCAGGAGCTTTTGTGAGGAGGCGTTTCAGAAGCCCCATGCTCCTTGAAAAAGTTTGAGTTCTGGCAAGGAGCAGCACAAAAAAATACAGACGTGTGACCCCCAGACAGGCAGAAAGTTGGGAGTTTGGATCACTGTGCTTTCAGGTGTCCAGCATGAGCTTTTTTCACAGTCCCATCCGCAGAGTGCGTTGAATTTGGGAAGGGTTCTTCTCTGACGTTCTGTCCCAGCTGTGTGGCCAGGAGCAGGACTTCTGCTTGGGTGGAGCTGAGCCCTGTGCCCTCCTGGCTTTGGGATAGGGTCTGCAGAAGGATCACTTCATAAAGCTGCAGGTTTAATGGGGAAACAGAGAGTGGAACTTGGTTTCAAGGTTTAAACCACTTCTAACAGGAACAACTCCATGGGGGTTGGAAGCACCGTGCTTGGTAGGGCATCTTTCTGTGTTCTGTTTTCCCCTTATTTTAATTGCCTTGTACAGTGAGAAAGGAAAAACTTGTTTATAGGGATTAGGGAGCTGGAGTTTGTGTTGGGTGGATTCCTGGTTGTGATTTATTGGAATGGATGCGTGTCCACTTTGACTGGAGCTTGCTCTGTGACACCAGTTTGTCCCTGTGGTAGATACTGACCATAGGATCTACTTTTACTATTACTATTACTATTACTATTACTATTACTATTTTATTTTAATACATTTTTATTGTACGGTGTTACTTATTTATATATCTTAATATACTTATTATAAATACTAAATATTTATATTTTAATAAATTACTATTACTGGACATCCCAGTAAGGCTTTGCCCAACCATGATACTGTCTGGATCCATTAGGAACTGCCTTCTGGCTTGGGTTTGGAAATTAGAATTTCCTAAGGAAGTGCATTCTTCATCTAGTGCCTTGAGTGTTCTACAGCATGTGGTGTGTTATTTTCCCAAGTGAATTCCTGTTTTGCAGCTGGGAACAGGTCAATGTCCAGTAGCAGTTCCTGTCTGTTGGAACACAGTGATGACTTGTAATCTTTGCTGTTGATAAGAGGTTATGGCTGCCCCATCCCTGGAAGTGTTCCAGGAGGCCAGGCTGGACAGGGCTTGGAGCAGCCTGGTCCAGTGGAAGGCATCCCTGTCCATGGCAGGGTGTTAGAACCAGATGCATCTTAGTGTCCCTTGCACCCCAAACCATTCTGGGGTTCTGTGATTGTTGGCATTCATTCCTGATTGACTGTGGTGGAAAGGTGATTCCCCTTGCCCAGCTGCTTTCCTCTCCAGTCACACCTCTGGCATTAATTTATCCAGGATTTACTTGAAGCAATTGGCATTTGCTCTGGTTTTGTTCAGCTGCTTTTGCCTGGGATTGGGGTTTCTTTTGCTGGAATGAGTAGCCAGGAGGGGTTTCCATGGTGGTGTCCCCTTTGTGCAGAGGTAATGAGAACACAGATGTGTGCTCTTCTGTGGGCAGGGCCTCCCCAGGAGCGTGCTGCAGGGAGGCCACGCAGCAGGATCCTCCCTCAACCTGGAGCTCATCCTTTATTTTAGAGAGTAAGGAAAGGCATGATGTCTTCATCAGCTAGGAATCCATGTGGGTCACACTAAAATGTGCATTCCTGAGGCATGGAATTCAGTGAAAAAGGGGGGTTTTCTACTCATTGGACAAAGCCAGTGGAGGGAATGTGCACTGTGGGAGAGGCAGAATTAAGAGTGTAACTTGCAGGAGAAAGCCTCTCTGAGAATGCTCACAGTTACTTTTCTCTCTGTCGGTGTCTTAGGCAGCTGTGTTGTCTGGAGAGTGTTTCACCTTTTCTCTCTCTCTGCCCCCACCAGGGGATGCTGCTGAAGCGGAGTGGCAAGTCCCTGAACAAGGAGTGGAAGAAGAAGTACGTGACCCTGTGTGACAACGGCGTGCTGACCTACCATCCCAGCCTGCACGTGAGTGTCCCTGCCCCATAGCCTGGGAATGCCCAGCCCTGCAAAGCTGGGCCTTGCTGAGACCACTCCAGTGGGGCAGCTTCTTCCTCCCCCTTCATTGCCTTCCCTCTCAAAGAATCACCATCTGAAATAAAACCCGCTGCTGCAAGTCTGAGTGCACTCCACATCCTCTGAATCCACTGGGCCTGAGGCTTCCTTGCATCCCAAGAGGCTGCTGGGACTGTTTAAAGCCTTTATTTCCTGCTAATTCTTTTATGGACTTGCTGTTGATCCCAGGGATAAAAAACAAGCGTTTTACAAGGAAAAGTTTCCTGGAGGTGGTAAAGAGGGAGGAGAGGGCTTTGTGAGTGTTCAAGGCTTGTGGTTTACTCAGGAGTAATTCTGAGCAGCTTTCTGGAAATGGCATAGCCATTAAAAAATGTTCCATACAACTTTTCCATGTTGAGGCATCTGTCCCTGTCCCAAGGATGCTGTCTGTCCCTCAGAGTGTGTGGCACAATTCCTAGTATGGATTTGGGGGTGGAAGGAGCACAGAGAGCCCACTCAGGACTAGCCCACCCCAGAAATCATGGTGTGACCCTCACCAAGGTTAAATAATGTAGGTGAGATATGTATATATAGATATATAGAGATATATATATGAGATATAGATACATGAGACGTAGATATTAGATAGACAGATAAATGTGGTTTTATATAATATCTGATCTTGTATTTTATCATCATCCCACATAGGAAAATGAGAGGGTTGCCACTTGTAATGTTTTTAGGGACAGTTGTTTCTGAACCTATTGGTGGCATCTTGAGGTCTCCCAGGCACTTTTACATTAAGAAGTGAAAATCAAGGTTTTGATGCATTTTCTATAAATTCTGGGGTTTATAGACCTGCACCTGGAACTGGCAGGAAGCTTCTGCTCTAGATGGGTGGTATCTGAGGTACATGGAACCCTAGAATCATTAAGGTTGAAAAGCACGCCACGATCATCAAGCCCAGCTGTAGCCCACCACTAAACCACATCCCCAGGGGCCACATCCATGTCTGGGCACACTGATGCTGTGCTTGCCCCCACTTGCTGCTCCCTGTCTGTGGAATATTAGCACTTTTTCTCTGCCTTGACACAAGGTTTTATAGTCTCGGGTCCTGCCATAATGATGCTTTGCTCTGGTTTCTGATGCGATGTCCATGTCTCTTAAAAATTACGTGGTAAATTAGATGACAAGTAGCTTCAAGGCATTGCTGCTTCCCATCAGAAACCTTGTCCCTCAGCCCCGTGTTCTGGAGCAGGGTTTTCACTGCTCCTTTGTGTGATGTACTTCACGTCTTTCTGCCCAATTTGGTCACTTTTGACTAATTCTGCTGTGAAGTAGCCCTGAAATAGCCAAATCTGTGCTGGTATTGCTCCCAGAAGGGGAGCACGGATACTGTGTGTGCCCCGTGGAGCTGCCAGCTGAGTCTGCCTTGAGCTGTGCTGGTCATCAAGCAAGGAGGAGGCTGCTGTGTGTGCCCTGGCCCCTTCCTGGCTGCTGGAAAAGGCTCTATTGTTCCTGGCAGGGCCATGCACGTGTGAGTTTTTCATTGCTCTGGCAGACAATGGAGAAACTTCTCCTCTGCAGGCTCCCCCGGAGCTGCGGCGTCTCCCCCAGAGTAAGAATCCATTGAGGTTACACGTAATTACTTTGAGATTAGAGGTAAATCCTTCAGAGATTAGAGAGAATCCGTTTAAAGAAGAAGTAATTACCAGCCTGTAATTGTTTCCCTCTGTCCCCCACCGTGCCCCCCCACCCCAAGAAGAAGGTGCTGGGCTCGGTGTCGCCGTTTTCTCCTTGTGTGGATCGGAGGGGTTCGTGGCGGAGCCACAGATATTTTCAGTCAGTCACACTCCCAGTACACTTTGTGCTAGACTTTGTTGGCAGGAATGTTACAATTTCTTCTTGGGCATTGCCAGGTGAGAGCATCTTCCCCCAAACAGAGCTCTGATGCTGTGTTTCTGGTTTGGTTTCACTGGTTTTTCTTTGTCAGTAATTTTTTGTTCCTTTTTTTCACAACAAAGTGATGAATTTTTAATGCTGTGCTTGCATTGCTGGGATGATTGCTTACATTATTTTGAAAAATCAGGGCCTTATTCCTACCAAGTTTCCCATTAAGCAGCAGTGAAGAAAAGAGCTTTTGTTAGCCATTTAAAGTCAGTTTCCTAAACTTGTGTAAAGCCTGGCTCTAGTCAGATTTAGGTTGTTTCAAATGTGCAGGTCATTTCAGTTAATCAAAATGTTGCCCTTTTAATTCTGGAGTGAATTTTTAATTGCAGTGAAAGGTGGGCTGGCCTCTAGTGGTGGCAGAAGAAGGAAATTGAGGAGATCATTTGGTCTGTCCAGCCTGTGGTTTGAGTCAGAGTCTAACATGTTGTGTTGGAAGGACCAGTTACAGTGTTTAGTGGCTGAGAGTGAGCACTATGTTAAATATTGCTCAGGTTTGGCTGCAGGGTGGATCAGCTGTCTCTGCCAGATGCATTTTGGTGGCAGCTCAGGCACAAAGCAGTGGCTTTAATGTAGAAAACAGGTATTGCAGAATCCAGCCCTGACATCCTCCTTGAAAGCACTGCCTGCAGAATGAAAGGTTTGGAGGTGGGGAGGGAGAAGATCAGCTGAGGCCCTTTCTTGCAGAGGAGGTGTCCCTGGGAGGGTCAGGCGTGTTTGGCAGGGCAGCGTGCTGAAAGGAGCGTGGCACTGTGCCAGCCTCGGGAGGGACTCCCGGTGCCACCGGGCTGATGTGGGACACAATAGCAAAATCCCTCTCCTTTCTTTGCAGGGAAGTGGGGGGAGAGGAAAACGGGGGAAGAAAAAAAAAAATCCCACGTGTACATAAGCACCCTACTGTTTCCTGACTTGGTCATGTCAGGTTTTTTCAAGAGCCTCAAACCTTCCCGTCCCTTGGGATGCCGAGGAGCTCCGCCGATAGAAAATGGTTGGGGATAATGAGAGAGAACTTTGACCCTCAGGCTTCAAAGTTCACCAGAGCTCCCTATTCATCTTGGGCTTCTGGAGCAGAGCTGTGGAGTGGATCGCTACAATTCTGGCCGGCAAATTCCGTGTCAGCCTCCCCAAAGGGTCCCGGGGGAATTTGCCGAGGCAGCTCGTGGCTTTTTAATGGTGGGATGCCGGAATGCATCCACCGGGATACCTGCTGGGCAGCACTGCTTCATCTGAGCCTTGTCCCCGTGAATAGCTGATGGATCTCAGCACTGGCTGCCTGCCACGGGGCTGCCAGCGTGCCACAGGTCAGCCCGTGACAAAGCTTTAGCTGGGGATGGCCATTCTCTGCTCTTGTCTCTTCACCATCACTGTGCCTCATTTGTGAAGAGAAGAAAAGGGAGAGAAAAGGCTGAAAACAGCTCTCTTTTGGTAAGGGCAGTTTCCCCCTTTTATGTTTAGTTTGGTCTAGATCTGATTTCAAATAAAAGCACAGTGCTGGGCACCTTAGAGGGAAAGAAGAGCTTCTTAAATACGTGAGAAAGAAGGTGCGATGCCCGTCTAGAACACATCTGGCACACAAACCCCAGGTACCTGCACAACAAGGTTGGTGTTTGCTTGCTGCTACCTTTAACCTTCATCTTCACTGGTCTAGTGTGGTGACCTGGGGGTTGCAAACGTGATGAAGGGGAATATCTGGCTTTATCTCCATGAGGGAGGTGTGGATTCACCTGATTTGCTCAATTTATCTAACAGTAGCTGTGGTTCCAAATTCTCCCTTAAATACAGTGCTGGCTGGGTGAGCAGCCCACGTAAGCTTAGCAGTGTTGTTCTATCCTTAAATAAATGGTATGGTTTTTTTTAAGAAAAGACAACATTTCAGCCTGGTAAGGAGTCAGATCCAACACTGAGCTAAACTTGGCACAAGAGCTTCAGCAATGCATTGTATGGGCACATCCTCTCACAGGACCCTACAGATGCTGTAAAATCCCTTAAGACTTGAGGTGTCATTTCAGCTTTCTCTGCTTGGCCATTTCCTCCAGAAAAAGCAGATGGTGAAAAGCAGGAGGCTTTTGAGAATGTCCTCTGTGTTGGTATCTGGAAGTGTTGTAGCTCCGTGCACTTTTCTCAGGCCCCCACATTTCTCTCTCTCAGAGCTGCAGTTGAAATTTCTGTTACCAGCTCTTGTGCTTTTCCTGAACTGTTTGGAAACAGAAAGCCTGCTTGCAAATGCAGGATCCCATCTCCCCTCATCCTCGAGAGCAGTGTGGTGTCCTGTGTGGCCAGTCCTGCTCTGAATGTAAAGCTGGATATTGGCTGGCTCTGAAGGGCCTTTTAACTGGCATTTCCCATGAACAACTAATCCTCAAAGCAGCCTTTAGTAAACAGAGACTTGGACTGACAAAAGGACCCTGGAAGTGCTCAAGGCCGAGCTGGAGAGGGTTTGGAGCAGCCTGGGATAGTGGAAGGTCCCTGTCCATGACAGGGGGCAGAACAGGATGGGCTTTAAGGTTCCTTCCAACCCAAACCATTCTGGAGTTCTGTGTTACTTTTCACGTGTGATGGAGCTCTCCCTCCTGAGAGAGCAGTGATCAAAACAAATCCTGCAGTTTGAGTATTGATGAAGATAAATCTGAAGCTTGTGTAAGATTTTTTTGTAGTTACTCTTGCATCCACTAGCATGCCTAAAACATTGGTTAAGATAGAAGAAAACAAATGATAAGAACAGTTAAAAATTAAGAGTATAGTAATTTCTGATTGTTATAAAGTGCTGTAGCTGTACAGATCACTTCAGTTCCTTTTGAACTTCCTGGGAAACTTCTTCATTGTCTTAATCTGAAAGATGTAATGGAGTGAAGATAAATTTGGGAGAAAAATATAAAACTGAAGATCATAGAGCCACAGGATATCCTGAGTGGGAAGGGACCCACAGGGATCTGTCCAGGCCTCTGTGCCCTTGAGGGAGTGGGCACTCAGCAGTGGGGCAGACACAACTGTGCTTTGGCAGAGCTGCACGGGCTGGAGCAAACACACATATCTGTCTGCTCCTTCTTCAGAAAGTCAAGGAAAATTCTGAGGATCAGAATGAGTTGCAATTTAAGAGGCGAAAGCCAAGCTATTAATTAATCAGGGGGGGTTTATAAAATTAGACCTTCCTGTCCAGCCAAGCTAACTGCCGTGGGTATAAATGCTTCGTAAATTACTCAGGATGGTAAAACTCTGGTTTGTCTTTTACAGCAGCTCTCGTTACAAAGGCTGAATGAGAAGTGAAGTGCAAGGGGAAGAATTTTCTTAACATTTTATGCAAATTAAGGGATCCATTTGCAAAAAGAGCAACATTTTGTTGCTGTTGTGTTCCAAGTGCTCCCTGACTTCTGAGGAACACTGATGGAGCTGGTTAACACCACGGTATAGATACAGGCAGTGCTTTTTATTACTGAAATTTAATGTTCTTGATTCCCAACGTGAAGCAAACAGATTTGTGATGACCTTCCTTTTGTCAGGACCCAGCGCTTTAGGATGATCAGTGTTTTCCAGAATGCCTTCCCACTCCTCTGTTCTCCTCAGAAAATAACATTTCATGGCTTTCCTTCAGATTAACCATGTATTAGGAAGCTGAGTGATCTTATGGCCGTGTTTATATGCGAGAGGGGGGCACAGCTGATTCCCCAGGAGCGTTTGATGAATGCATCCCACTGTGGCTCATATCCAGTCCATCCGCGGCTCCTGGGAAAAGCGGCGAGGGCGAGAGGAGTTGGGGAGGCCTTTCCCTTCCTCGTTGTTGTTGCTCCTTCTTAGGTGTGCCTGTGGCCCCACACGGAACCCAATCAAAGGGCGATTTATGTTCATTAAGGGCTTGTCAAAACTGAAAAATTTTCTAATCAGCGGCGGCGTGGCGGCGGCCCCTCCATGGCTGGGAGTGTCGCCTCGGCGGCCGCGGCTCCGCGCCTCTTACAACTCTAGGCTAGGAGTGTGCTGATGATTACATTAGGCTAAGCTGCGAAGTAAATGAACCATGGCTTATTTAGGTGCAACTAGCTCCAGTGTAGTCCTGCCCCGCAGGGCACTTTATAGCGTTTTATGGCTTTAAAATTAGTGTAGCTTCCCATTTGCTGCAGGGTGCTGCATGTTATGCCTTTGAACTCAATAAGCAAAGGGAAGGGGGCCTTTTGTTTTTTTTCTTCTTTCCACCCCCCCGCCCTTCTCTTCTTTCTGCAGTTTAGCAATTTTGTTTTGCATCTTTTCCAGACGGCGTTCTGCAATAAAAATGTCTGACTGCCACAGAGAGGCACAAAAGTCAGGGCTCCATCCAATTTCCCGGGTTTGGGGGAGAAGAGGATTTGGTTGCTGCTGAGGGTGAACAATAGGTTTTGTGGATCCAGTAGGTCAGCTCACAAAATTGGAATTGTCTTTTAAAAAATACGCTGCACACAGTCTTTAAAATGCCACCCAGAGGTGCAACCATAAACTTCCTTTTCCATAATAATTTTTATTACTCCTCAGATCAGGAAACACTATTTCAACCTCAGTAAGTGGAGCCTTAGGAGTGTTATGTCCAATTGAACAGTGGGGGAAAACTGCCACAAAATGAAGGTGGATTTTACAGAATCACAGAATGGTCTGTGTTGGAAAGGACCTTGAAGCTTATTTCGTTCCACGTGCCTGCCATGAGCAGGAGCACCTACCACTATCCCAGGCTTCTCCAAGCCCCATCCAACCTGGCCTTGGTCACTACTAGGGATAGGTTAGAAGCTCATCATCTCTCCATGGGAACCAGGCACGGATCTGGGGAGGATTCTTAGCCTGGACCTGTTCCTAGTGATGGAAAAAACAGGCTTTTGAGAGATTGGAATAGCAGAAAAGGAACAAAAAGAAAAAGTTTGATATTCATACCTGTGCACCATTATAGCTTTGGAAGGTCACTGCTCTCAGAGAGTCTCTCATTTCATATGTGGTGCGTTGGCAAAGGGTGGCAGTGGCACAGATGGAAGAAATATGGGGAGACCTTTTACATTTTAGTGTTGTGACACGTGGCTTATCCCAATGTGAGCTTGGAAACCCCTTTGCCCAGTGTAAAACTACAACCCTAGTGAAGGGCTTTCTCCCTCTCCACCACTCTTGTATTATTTGAAAACCTTCAAACTCCATAACGTTTTTTATATCCATGTGTTTGATCGTCTGAGCCGTGTCTTTAACTTGAGGATGGCTCAAAGAGCACAACCAGGCATAGGACAAGGGGGAACGGCTTTGAGCTGAAGGAGAATGGGTTCAGATTGGATATTGGGAAGGAATTGGCTATTGTTCCCTGTGAGGGTGGGCAGGCCCTGGCACAGGGTGCCCAGAGAAGCTGTGACTGCCCCTGGATCCCTGGAGGTGCTCAGGGCCAGCTTGGACTTTGGCATCAAGCTGGAGCCACCACATACGCTGGGTTCAGCCTGTCGCCCTTGGTGGAGTGTCTTCTCCAGCTGTGAGAACCATCAGAAATCGTTGTGATGCACAGCTGTAAATTCAACAACTGCTGCCATTCAGAATCCAAAGGGACCCCCCAAAACGGCGGTGTCTCTTTTTGGGAGGCTTGTTTAGAAAACACGATCATGCCCCTTTGCTCAGTTTGCATGTCTGAAAGGCTCCTGCTCAGTTAATTGGTTAAATTAATTTCTGCTGTTGTAAACACAGAGCTGCCACATTAAGAGCAGAACTAAAGTAATTTTACTTTACATTATTCTGTGTCGTGGCGCATCGTTCCTTTCTTTTACTCAAGGCAATTCATTTTGTGAGGCTGTCAAGTAATATTTGGTGTCATCTTCAGTCAATGCAGCTTTTTTGATTTTCCCCTGATATTTTAACAGTTTATTTAGTCCTGTAGATAATGGTCAATGGCCTTGAGTAGTCAAATTAACACCTCGTAGCGGAGCGGTAACCCGGGGAGGAAAAGGGATGAGAATCGACGCGGGGAGCGCGTTTTGGGGGATTTATGGATTGATGGATGCGGAGGCAGCCTCTGACTAAGATGGAGCTGCCAGTTAGTGAGTGCTGGCTGCAGGCCATCATCACCTGCCCCGTGCCTCGAGACCTCGGGGAGACCTCGGGGAGACCTCGGGGAGACCTCGGGGAGACCTCGGGGAGCCCTGGGAGCCCGGGATCAGCGGGACCGGAGACGGCGCCGATTGGATTCCATCCTGCGATTCCTGTAGGGATCTCTGTGGGAGCACGGAGGCACTGATGGCTGGTGTTCCCCTGCCCCGGGAGGAGGGGGAGCCGTGTTCAGCCGTGCTGCTGCCAGCCCCGGGTCCCCCACCACAACTCTCAGTTGCTGGCAGGTTTCTCTCACTGCACCTCATTTGCATCTGGGACATCAATTAGCATGTTTGTTGAGGCTAATTGAATGAAACTCAATCATAGCTCTTAATTGCTTGACTATGTGAAAAGAAATCACATTAATGCAGCTAATTAAGTGTATGGCAATAGATGCAACATAATTAGGAGCGAAATGTAAAAAACAAGCGACGGCGGAGGTGCGGGGGATCGGGGCGCCCACATCTCCTCTGTGCCACGTGTTTGGGGAGGGGTCCCTCTGCTTCGCTGCTGCCTTTCATTCTATTTTTTTTTTTTTTAAATTTTCTTTTCCCCCTGCCTTGCCAAATGATGAACGCGGACAAGTTGAGAAGGAAAATGCAAATGGATTTGCAATTACTACTTTTTCAAGCTGTTGAGGGGCAGAAGATGGCACGTCTGGGGTGGCCCACTGTTGAGTGGGCTCTAGGGACTTGTTAAGTGCTGTTTAAAAGTACTTGGCTTTGAATTACCCTCATGCCTTGTTAAAGGGTTTTTTCCCCTTTTTTCTCGGATCAGCATTTTCTACAACTAACATCTCGGGGAGTTATCCCTGTACTATTTGCATATCAAAATCCAGCTTGCTGTCTTCTCTTTAACGCAGCATATTCCAGATGACAGCAAGGCCCTCATCTGTTCTAATCTGATCAAACCCTCCGTTGTGCCTCTGAAGCCCCGGCGTCATTTTGTAGTTTGAACTTTGGTTCCCCGAGCGGGGATCTGACGGGGCTGGGAGCGAGGTCCTTGCCCTCCCCTCCTCGGGGAGACCCGTGCGCGTCCTGCACACGATGAAAGGGCCTCCATTATTTACATTTGATAGATCCCCATAAATATTTAAGCTGACATTAATACCTAGCCGGGCATCTGGTGTTGTTTGGGCGCTTCGCTCTGACGGCGGCCGCAGCGCGGCGGGTTTGTGTTTGCCAACACTGCCTGGCTTCCTTCCTCAAGTGGTTTTGTGGCTCACCTCAGCCTGGCTTACACCCAGTTAAAAGACCTTTAACAACACCCTGCCACATCTCAAGTCGTGGGATCACACCCACCCTTCACCCGAATTGGATCCAAAACCCCCTCCTCCAGTTTTTCTTGTACGTTAAATAAAACTACTAGAAAAGAGCACGTGCTGAGCTTTAGTCACTCTCTGATTAAACCTCACTTTGGAGCCCACAAGCAATAAATGCTCAATTATCTTCTGCTTATTGTATTTTCATTTATGAAGACGTGACACCCGAACAAGAAAGTTCCGCCAAGTTCATAATTTATGAATGAAAGGTGTTTGTTCTCCAACACCTAGTAAAGGAATTTTCCTCCGTGGATTGCCTTCGTTTTTCTCTTGGCAGCAGAGTTCTGTCTCCTCTCCCCACGAATTGTTCAGACCCCACCTTTTCCTGTTAACAATTCTCAGACAGCTTGGGAAAATTAGCTGCCATGATGGCTCAGTGTGAGGGTTTTATCACTGATTTATGTTAACTATGAAGAAATTATTTCTGGCCCAGATTTTTGGTGGGTTTTTAGCAGATGATGATGTTTTGTGTAGGTGCAGGAAGGGTCATATTCTAAGGAAACAACGTTGGAATTGCTGGAACCTGACCTGCTGGTGCCCTTTGGTAACTTTGGTGGCTGCTGATCCATTCCAGCCAAATTTGAGGGAGAAAGAGATGAGAGCATAAAACACTGGCAGGGAGGAGACACCAGTAAATGTGCCCAAGGAGGGACACTCAGCCTTGTTGTCTCCTTCTGTTCAGGGACCTTTAGCTGGTGGATTCCCACACATGGCTGTGTTGTGAATCACCTCTTTTCCAGCTGGTAGTTGGAGGATCCATGAGAAAGCTCCAGACTTTTGGGGTTAATTGTGAGAAGTGTGAAAGGGATTATCAGGAGCATGGAAGGAAGAGGAAAAACCATATGGTGGGTGCTGGCAGAGGATGTAGGGCTAAAGCCTTGTGAAACCAGCTTTATTGATTCAGTCGCTTCCAGACCTCCCTGTCTGATGTTGGGTTTTGGGGTTTTCCCTCTCTCTGCAGGATTACATGCAGAACGTCCACGGGAAGGAGATCGACCTGCTGAGAACCACTGTGAAGGTCCCTGGGAAGAGGCCACCCCGAGCCACATCAGCCTGTGCCCCCATCTCCAGCCCCAAAACCAACGGCCTCTCCAAAGACATGAGCAGTTTACACATCTCGCCAAATTCAGGTGAGAAGAGACCTTGCTGGGGGGGAAAAAATGGGAGGAAACCTGCATTTCCTGAGTCTATAGGGAATTACCATGGACAACTGGGATAGAGATGGATACCTCTGAGCAACTGGAAGTGTTCCAGGCCAGGCTGGTGGTGCTCAGAGCAGCCTGGTGTCGTGAAAGGTCTCCCTGCCCATGGCAGGGGGTGGAATTAGTTGAACTTTAGGTTCCAGCCCAGATCATTCAGGCATTTACAAATCCACTGATGGGGAAGTTTTTAAGCCCTGGCTGCTGATCCGTCCCCCAGGAGAGATTCAGGGTTTCTGAGCAGAAACCTTCGGTGTCTGTCTTTGTGTGTTTGTTACCTTGTACTTGTCAAAGCCCTACATAATTTCACAGTAATTAACATAGGGGAGGAATTTACCTTATCTCTTCTCTCATACTCAGGAAAAGCGAATGCTGTGTGATCTGAAAGGGCTTTTTAAGGCTTCCTGGTGAGATCCACAGCCCTTCTTTCCTCTTTTAGTAATGTTCAGTATTATGCATTCTTCTAACAGCAAGGTTCTTCTCTGGAAAGCTGTTTTAATTCATTGATGGAAGTGGTTTATAGCTCCTTCTGAGCTCTAAACAAAGATGTTTATTGTTTGCTGAAGTACTTGTCCATACAGCTAAGTGGATTTTAAAAAATTGCGTTAAGGGAAAACATTTGAGACGATTTATCTTGCAAAATGCACAGCTTGTACAAAACATATAATGGTCTAGTGGAAGTTCTGTCAGCATGTTTGGGATGACATCCATAAAGTGCCAAGTGCCTTTTGCATTTATGGGTAACGTAGACACCTCCTGAGTGTGCCAGCCAAACCATCCCCACACTGCTGTCCCTGTGCAAAACCCACTGGGATGAGCAGCCCTGGGACTCCTGGAGATTCAGGTGTCTTGTCTTGGACAGTAATAATTATCTGTGTCTCGTGCTTCATAGAATCAGGCTGGTTTGGGTTGGAAGGGACCTTAAATATCATCTAATTCCAACCCCCAGTCCTTCAAGGCAATGCTTTTTTGACACATTCCCCTTTACTAGGAGAAAACAGAGAAGTGGTTTTTTTCCTTCCAACTGTGGATGGTACTGTTTGAGATGGATTTTTACAGTGGTGCCACTGAGCAGACACCCCTGGAGATCTCAGGCTGGGACCTGAGGTATCTGAAGCCGTGATTTCATCAAACCCTTTTTCATGGAAGGGAGAGTTCATAGGAGAAAATTATTTGTTATATAGTTTGCTGTATAACTTAGATGACTGGGTGTGAGGAGTACTTTGGTTTTCAATATGCTTCCTAATTTAGGGAAGCAAAGTGCTGGACTGAGTCAATAAATGCCAGGTGAGACGTTTAAATAAAGGGATTTCAGCTTCTAACACAGTTGAACACAGTCAAAAATTACTTGATAGCTTCAGAGGAGCACGTTTCTGGAAACATATTTAGAGATCTGTAAGAGTTTAGGGTTTCTAGCATGGAATTTACACCTTTTGGCATCCTCTTGGATTGCCAGGTCAGAGGGAAACTTTCCATGACAGTTTACAGCAGGCAGCTCTCACTGTGTGTGTGTCCTGGGCAGCCTGAGGTTTGATCACACAGAAGGAAGTCACTTATGCCAGAAATTCCAAGTGCTGGGAAATTTGGACGGTGAATTTCAAACAACTCTGTGGGAATGGTTGGAGCTTCTCTCCTCCCTCTTGGCTTCCTCATCCTCCTGCTTAGAAACACTGAAAGACTCTGCTGTTGTTGATGTCTGGTCAGCATCTGCTGCTTGTTACTGGCTTAAAAGCAAACATAAAAAGGAGCTGCTCATCAGTTAAGAATGATTAAAGGGAAGATAAGAAAAGAAGGGAAAAAGGGCACTGTCCCAAGCCTGTGTGATGCTTGAAAATTGATCACAGGGCTGAACTTGTCACTTACTGGTTGTCACTGGGAGGTTTCTGCACATGGACCTGCCACCTGGAGGAGGTTTGGACCAAACAGGAAGAATCAGCACTTACTGATTTGATTTTCAAATTCACTGTATTTTCTCTGCTTCACATTACTTCGTCCCCAGAAGTCTAATGCTGCTTTTCTTGGATGATGCTGTTATTTGACACTTAAACACTGCTTGGAAGCTGCCCCTTAAGGATGGATTTCAGTGCCAGCTTTGCCAAGAACTCTATGGATTAAATGCCAATCTGATTGCCTGTAACTGATACTTTAAGTTCATATTTCTGCAAATAGTTTTCTCTGAGTGTAATTTCTTGAGATTCAGCTGCTCTTCTGATCCCGCCATGGTCTGTGAGGCAGCAGAGCAGCTCAAGATGCTCCTTCTTCTCATCCCCTTCCCTCTCTAAAACATCTTTGGACCTCAGTGACTGATCAGACACCTTTAATTTCCTCCCACATGGAGAGAGTCATTCCCAAGGTGCTTCCCATGACAGTGCTGTGAGCAGAAGAGAGGGAATGAGGCTGATCAGGGCAATACTGGGAATCTGGGAAGGACAATCTCTTTGGCACAAACTCAGTTCCAGTTATCAGTTCCAGTCCTTGAGAGCTGGCGTTTCAGAGATGTAAAATATAAAAAGACCTTTATGAGAATATGTGAATTAAAAACCCTCCAGATTACTCTTCCCTCCTGGGTTTCCACTGGCACAAGGGCTGGGAAGAATACTTCTCCCTTGACGTCGAGTCACAGTCCATTGTCACAGTGATGGTGGGACAGTGAACAAACTGGAAGTGAAACTGCAGTAGGAAAAAGGAATTTTTTCTGTGCTCTGTCAGAAAGCAGAGAAAGGAGTAGAAGGTTGGGCTGCTCCTGCTGTTGCAAAGCAAAGCACCTCGCCTAGAAAAAGGTTGACTTTGATTTGGTCTTTTCTTGGAGGTGCAGTTTGGGGTTCATTGTGTAAGAACTGGGATTCTGTGTGGCAGGTTACCCCAGAAAATCCAGAGAGGTGTGGGGTTGTTTTTGCTGTGTTATTTATGTTGTGTAGACTTTGAGTAACAGGTTGTTAGCTGTGGCTTTAGGGAGCAAAACTTGTTACACTCACACTCACACTTGTAAGCTAACCTGGTAGGAATCTGTGAGTTGGGGGAAATGGATGTTTATTTCCTTTAATCTAAAATTATGCCACTTCTGTGGTACTATCAATCCAAGAAAATGATGGCAAACGATGCTGAAGGAACTGAAATTTAAATTAAATTTCCATGGCACTAGTTGATGCAGCTCAGTTGGAAGTCCTTCAGAACAGGGTAGTTCCTGGACTTGCTCAGTTCCAGCTTTGTCTGAGAGCTGTGAGCAGGGCCAGAGTCCTGTCCATGCCACAGGGTCCTGTCCATTCCACAGGGTCCTGTCCATCCCACAGGGTCCTGTCCATCCCACAGGGTTCTGTCCATCCCACAGGGTCCTGTCCATCCCACAGGGTCCTGTCCATCCCACAGGGTTCTGTCCATCCCACAGGGTTCTGTCCATCCCACAGGGTCCTGTCCCTCCCACAGGGTCCTGTCCATCCCACAGGGTTCTGTCCATCCCACTGGCCAGTCTCCCTGCCCTTCAGGAGCTGGCTCAGCCTGGCTTTGGAGCCAGGAGTGTGTCCAGGTTTCATTCACTCCTGAGTTGGGTTGGATTTGAGCAGCTTGACCTGAAGGTGAACTTACTCCTGAAATCTTTCCCAGGAGTCATTTATTTCTTCTCCTCTCCAAACAACCCAAAGCCTGAGCTGCAGCAAGAGCCACTGATGTAGAAAGTTCACGTCTAAAAATAGCTTATGGTGTAGAGATAAATTGTTTCCTGATTAACACTTCATTTAAATAATTTGATGCTATTAAATTTCCTTTAAAGTGGTGACTGTACAGTATGTGAAGAATCCCAAAATGTGTTAGTTGCAGGGCCATCGTTAAGCGTGCTGGAGATTGTTATCTGCTAACTGCTTGTGACATTTCAGATGCTGCAGGAGCGGCAGCTCCACGTTCTTACCACTGTGAGGTTCCTGTCTGTTATTAATTGTGATCATCTATCAAATCCTCAGTGGGTTTTGCAGATCGTGTAATAATCTTTTTTAATTGGGGGTCACCATGAGGATTCAGATGTTGTGGCCAGGCCGAGGATGAGTGAAATCGTTCATCGAGCCAAGAGCTCGCTCACGCGGGCAGTTTTTCCAAAGCCCGTGGATCTTGGGTGCCTTTGCAAGTAAATGCTGAACCTTGTCCTGAATTCCGGAGTCTGCTCTCAATTCCCTGCTCGGAGGTGGCTGAGGATGACCTGGTGTGGTTCCCACAAGGCCAGAGGCTGGCTGTTGGGGGTCACTTGTCCCTGATTCTGGAGAGGGCGAGGGGCGCGAGGTGACTCCCCCCAAACGCTTTCTGCGCTTCCGCTCCGAAGTTTGCTGCGTCTGCCACAGGTCACAGATGCAAGTTTGGGGCTCGCTTCTGTCATTAATCACCCCAGTCAATTTTCCATCTGGGTGGCTTTGCTGCTGCTTCGGTGATATACAGCTGCAGCGACGGCAAGGAGAAGCTGGCAGCTCGCTTGTTCCAAGGGAAAAAAGCCCAATTTCGAGTGCATCCGAGATTTCCCTTTCATCCCACTAGAGGGGGATCCCTCAAGGTCATTTTTCTCCAGTTCCTTTGGACTAGGATTTGCCCTTTCCAGAACTGGAGGAATACAAACTTTGGCTGTTAGTACCCTACATTCCTTAATAATGGGAGAAAAGGAGCAGGGCACATACTAGCAATAACGAAATAAATATTTGATAAAATAACTGTGTTAGTTTAAATATTGAGAAAAATGAGTTTGCTGAGATTTTTCTCCTCAGGGGGAGAAAAAAGGAAAAAAAGGAGCTGTCTGAGGATCCTTTCTGGAGGTGAGCAAATCCCCAGTGATGGTGAGGTGGATGAAGGGCAGGAACGTGTCGTGGAGCTTCAGGCAGGTGACTGGAGCCCGCAGTCAGTGCCTCTTTCCCTCTGGATGATTTTGATGCCTCCATGGTGCTGTATCCTGGATAGAGTGCCAGCCCTGCCTCGTCCACCCGGTGAAATCCCGGTGTCTTGGTGGTCACATGGCGCAGCACAGGCTGGTTGGATGTTCAGACCTTTGCAGGATCGTCTGTGCCTTTCCCCCCGTGATTTTGAGACATTAAAGCCATCGGGAGGGTTGAAGCTGATTTACAAAATGGGGGAGGGGGAAAAAAAAAATTCCCAAATGTGTTTGGAGTATTGAACTGCCGTTGACATCTAAAGTCCCAACCATGCTGTTTTCCTCCACACTCCAGCAATCAGGACATCCAGCAAACCCATAAAAAACCAAACTAATAGCATGAATATTCAGTGACCTAGAATACTAATTATTGTCATGAATATTAATGTGATCGGACTTGCTTTTTCCTCTTCTCTTTCTCTCTGCCTCGGTTTTTTTTTTTTTCCCTCTATTTTTTTTTAATTTTTTTTTTCCACTCAGCCGGCTCTAAAGATGGACCATAATGAGAGCATTTAAGAGAGAGAGCGCTCTCCGCCGTGACAGGGAGCGGGGTAATAAGGAGAGCTTGATTAACGTGGTGCACTTGGGGGAGAGATGAGAAGATTCACGTGGGCCTGTTGTGGGGGAGGCAATGAGGCACCGGCGGCTGTGTTGCTGCTCCCTCAGATTAATGAGGCCTAAGAGTGCATTAGGAACAGTGACAAAGGTTTGATCTAATGGGCTCAGTCATTTTTCCTTTGAGTGACAGACGCACAGAAGTAATTGGCTGTGCAGAATGGCAGCTCATTGGCAGTACTTAAGGATACATTATCCCCGTTGTGTGGCCCGCAGAGGCTGTTTATCAAAACTGCTCACACTGCAGACATGCATTCACTTAGCTGCTGTTACAGTGGCAATAGCTATTAAAAAAAAAAAAAAAAAAAGGGAAAAAACAAGTCACCTCGCATTGGTATCTATTGTCTGTTTTGCGAAAATAAAGTTTCTTTGTTCTGTTTCCCGAGGAGGAGGTGAATGCCAGCAGTGGTCCCTCCCCGCCCCAGGATGCTCTGGCAGGGTTTGGGGAGGGCTGGAGCTCCGCGAAGCTCCCCAGGTTAGCCCGGTGCATCCCTGCGCAGGTAGGACCCGCCGCCCCCTCTCCGATCCCACCATTAATCATTTCCAGGGACGGGCCAAGGGATTGGGAAGCGTTTTACATCCTTTGCCTCAGGGCCCTGCACATGCTCTGCCCTACCTGCCTTGGAATGCTTTGGATCTCTGCTGTTATTTTTTGGAAGTTAAATCCACGGTTCCTGTCGGGATCCGCAGCCGAGTAAGAGCAGCACAAAGCAGAGGTTTTGCCAGCAGTACATTCACCTCTGGGTCCTAAAGCTGCAGGCCCTGAACGAGCAGATAACCTCAGTCAGGACTTGCCCAGAAAGCCAAGCATACCTTGTTTATTACTGTTACTTGTTAAAAGTACAGAAAACTAATAATAATAATAACAACATGCCTGCCAGGAAGGGAGAGCAGGCTTTGATCCCAGCAGAATAAATAGTCGGGGATCTCGAGCAGAAGCCTGCAGTGCAGATCTTGGGTTTAACTTTCCTTTAGAAGAGATGTCTCCTCTGATGACTTAATTTTCCTCCACACTTGCTGTGTTGCTTTGGCATGCTCTGAGAATAATAGCTTTCCTCGTTATACTCCCAGCACCACGTCCTTCTCTGCCAGGATGTTTCTTGGCACTGCCTTGTTTGTTCATTAGCGCTGACCCCGCTCGGTTTGCGCGCCGCTGATCGAGCCCGGTTCGGCAGGGATGGAGATGGGAGGGCTTCCTCTAGGAATAGCTGCTTGTCCTTAGGAATTGTGTTCAGCAAGTACATGCTTCTGGAAAAGGAAAAAAAAAAAAAAGGCCTTAAAACTAAGTAAAACTGAAAAGCGAGTTTGCTGCTGCAGTGTTGAAAGTGCGTGTCGGCATGTTGAGGGAGAGCTCCAGCACTGGAACCAGTGTGCTCGGAAAGATTTTTGTCACAGAGTCACAGTGGTTTGGGTTGGAAGGGACCTGAAAGATCCCTGTTTCCACCCCTTCCTCTCACTGGTTCCTGCTGGATGTGTGAGGAGCCTCAGGTAATTTCAGGTGCTTGATAAAGCCAGGGCAGAGACCGTGTGCTGCTTGCACACTGCCGTCAGGATAGAACAGAACCCATGGCGATACCTGAGGCAATTTTACCCCCTCAAGGAACTGGCTGTGAAATTCAGAGCTCTTCAGGTGCCACAGTCTCCTCAGAACGTGGCCAGAGACCTGGGCAAGGCCTGGACACCTGGGAGAGGCAAGGAGCCATAAGGAGCTGTTTTCCCAGCTTTGGGTGCAGCACACAATCTCCAGAGCGGGCACAGAAAGCAGGATGCACCTGGAAGAGATGGGTGCTGAGGCAGAAAACTGATGGAACCCAGGAGAGCCATCCCCAAATGCTCCTGGTGCCCAAGGTTCATATCTATGAGTGAAGGAAAGGCAGCAAGCCCAGCTGGGATGGTCAGACACTTCTCAGGAGAGCTTTGTCCTCTGGAAAGGTTTCTGCACAGCTCTGGGAATCCATTCTGAGCATGATGCAGGGCTGGGCATGGGAAGGGAAGGTTTCCCATCTTCTTGCAGCCAGCAGTGGGGCTTCTCCTTTTTTCTTTCCACCCTGAAGAGGCTGGAGGGAGCAGTGCTGGGTGTGGGTTTGGAAGGGGCATCCACAGCCAATCTAACCTACTTGACAGTGCCTGCTGCTGAATTAGAGGGCATTTCAAGAATAGCCGGAATTCCTGCAACACAAATTGACCCAACATGATTTGAAACAATTAACCCTCTGATATCAAGAGTCAGGATTTCCTGACCCACAACTCTAATGTATTTTTCATTAGTTCTAACAGCTGGTGAGCACAGCCCTCTGGCCTTAAGAGGTTTATTTTATTTCCTTCTCTTTCTTTCTTTTTTTCTTTTTTTTTTTTTTTTTTTTTTTTTTTGGAAGAGAAACTCGCTATGAGCATGAGGAGCTTGGCAGAAATGACACATGATGAAGGCAGAGCAGTAGGGCTGCAGTTTGTCTGATTCAGTCTTTCTGTGCAGCTCCCTGCGAGTCTCATAGGCTGCTGCTTCATGGAAAAATACAGTTCTGCTTCACAACTCCTGCACTGGCTGCTCGTATCATAAATCCAGCAGTGGATTAGTTGCACTTGTGAGTGTAACTTCTGGTAGCTGATTTGTTTGGAGGAAATCACAGATGTGTCTGCAGTGGGGAGTGGAAGTCATTTGTGCCCAGTATCATTTGTGTCACTTGAGTCTCACTTCTCAGGGTCTACTTGTGAATTATGTTCGTTCTGCATTTGTAATTAGTGGGTGGTGTAGTTGGTGAAGGCTTGAAGTGATGTGTCTGTTCCACTAAACGGTGATGATTCACAGGATTATGAAGTTAAAAACCAGCAAAAGAGGGATTGCAGACGTGCTGTCCCTCGTACTGTTCCATTACAGGAGCAAACACGGCCAAAAACAGGAGTGGTTTATTTTTGGTTGGTCAAGTCACTGCGTATGTGTAAGACTGCATTTCTTTGGACCTTAACTGCGTGTTTTATTACAATTTTTACAACTGACCCTTTACCTTTTGGCTTGTACCTGCTAGACACACCCTGTTCACATCTCATCCAGTCCCGTGCTTGTGTGAATCCTGGTTATTTTAATTTCATTTCTGAGCCTTGCATTTCTGCTCCGTTGTTTTGGGAGTCTGAGAGGGCTGTGTGTGAGGAGCCAGAGTGACTCCCTTGTTCTTCTCCTGCCCCAGTGTGTGTTTCCCTCAGCTCCTCCACACACAGCCACTCCTGGCTTAATTCCTCCTGCCTCCACCTGCTCTTGGCAGCGATTTACACCGAACAAATGGGTATTTAAATGGGATTTTGTGTGAGCACGCTCACTTTTCTTAGGGCCTCGTCTGCTGAGCAGCGGCCAAACCTGGAAATTACCTTGAATCTTAATTTGGGTAGGTTTTGTGGGGCTTAATTGTTTGAACGTTTTGTAAGCGCGGCCGTAACGGGGTGTTTTATAACATCAGAAAAGATAGTTTTAATAAAGCTGTCTAGAGCTAGAAAGAGGAACTCTTTCTTTGATGCTCCTTTGGTAGATGAAAACATTTTTGTTCAATAGGAGACCAGCATCTTTTTTTTTTGCTCATTTGAGACAAGTTCTGGCAACATACTGATATTCATTCAAATATAAATGCCATATTCCCTTTGAAATGCAAATTGTTTAAAGAAAAATAGCATATGGTAGAGGTAAGTACCTTTTCAAATCAGCTCTCACACTTTAGGGATGTGAGTACAGCTAAAATTATTCTTTGGAAAGAATCTGGAGCCTTTGACACATTGAAGCTTGAACTAATCAAGGCTTCCCAGTAAGCATATACACATATCCATATCAAGGAAACAGTGCTGAGAATACATGGATTAGCATAGTAATTTAACTGCCCCCTGCTAATCAACTTAAGCAACCAGCTGATGCATGTGGGATGCATTTGAAGAGGCAACTCTTTCACAGCTCCAGCGTGGGCCAGGTAGCAGGCCAGGGGCTTGGGGTGGATGTGGGTGAAGGTGGGTGTCTGTCTGTGGATGGAGGAACAGGATGGACAGGCTCCATGTGCCTAACCCAACGTGCAGGCTTTGCTTTTCATGGATCAGAGAACCATGGAATGGTTTGGGCTGGAAGGACCCTGAAATCTCCTCTGGTCCAACCCCCGTGCTGTGGGTAGGGACATCCTCACTGAGTACTACTGGCCTCCTCTTTTTCACTGCCTCCTGCCTGCCTGCTGAAAGTCTGAGGTGGCTGCTGCTGTCGAGGCTTTATCCTTGAGAAAAGTTAAAGGACTTTTGCCGGGTCTGGTTTGGGGTTTGCCCATTGTAGGTGGGAAGAACTGCGGGACAGTGTTGGAGAAGCTCTGTGTGGCACACACAGCGTGCAAGAGCAGCTGTCCTTGTTTTGGGGTGGCAGCATTAGTGCCTGGTGTGGGATTCGTGTCCTGCAGTTGGGCTGAGGAGTGGGAAAATTAGCGCTGGATTGAGAAATAATGATTTTTAATAAGGTTCTAAGTAACCAGTTTGTGCTAGAGCTGAACACGTGGAGGAGGGGGACAGGAAAAGAAAGGCACACTATTTTCTATAGCCTGGCCCTTCTGGTATCTACTCATGGCTTGATGGTCTGATATGTCCTGAAAACACACACCTTGCTGTACCTGGACAAAGTGGGATTCATTCCTGAATAAACATTCTCCTAGGGGCTGCAGGATCAAGGTTACCAGGCTCTGGCAGTAGGAAAGAGGGAGCTGGGCTGGCTTCATCACAGTGCAGTACGGTGTCACATGAATGCTCTTGGCACCTGTTTTGTGCTAGCAGCCCACACCTTTGAGGGAGGTGCAGTGAAGAAAAGTTCTTCTTCGGTTCCCAGAATGAGTCACTTCTCAACAGGTTCATGTCACAGCGTGGCGTTGGACTTTCCTCAGGTGAGATTGAGCTTTTGGTGCTGGCATGATGGCATAGGAATCTCGATGTTCTCTTTTCAAGGTTTTGCTTTTGCATCATGGTTAGAAGGTGATTGGAGGCTTGTGTTCAAAAACGCCTGCACTAGGGGGAAGATGCCAGCATAAAAATATTACTGCTTGTCTTGTGTCTGTTGGCCTAAATCTCGAGTTTGTAGAACCCACTGGGTCTCAAACTCGTGTCACTCACATCAGCCATTCTCATTAATTTGGTGGATCATCAAAATTATTTATTCATATATTTTTCTGGATTGTGAAAACCAGAGGAAAAAGGGATTTCAAAGCAAGCGTGACAGAAGTTGATTTGGAAGGAGAGGTTTCTTTTGAGGTTTCTTTTAAGACAGCACAGCTTTTGTCAGCTCATGTTTTCATTTTCTGTTGTTTTAAAATACTGAATTACAGTTTAGTCCTCTTCTCTGTAGTCTCATGCCTTGGGAGGTCCCAACATGGTTCCAAAACCCACCTTAGACTTTGCACAATTAAACAAATGAGTTTTTCTGTCTGTATTTGATGTCTGCAAAGCAGGGATTGCCGGGCAGAAGTTCTTGAGGGCTGAGTGAGTACATTGAAGACACAGACACTGTGATGGATCTGTGTTAAGGACTAAAGAGGAGATTTTGTCTTGGGAAAGGGGAGGAGAGAAAGGGACAATTATGCCAACTCTAATAAACACAAAGTAGTTCACTAAGCTCTGCTGTCTTCCCAAAGGCTGCTCTGGGAAAAGACATAATGATAGAACTGGGAGTCAGGAGATCTGGGTTTTATTTTCAAGTCTGCCACAATCTTCCTTTGTGGCCCTGGGTCATTTAACCTCTGAAAAATGGGGGAAATGATAGCAGATAATTAACAACCTCACAGGAGCATTGAAAATTAATTCATTAATTTTTCTGAACTCATCAGTAGAAGGTGCAATGGAAATGCAGAGTGTGAGGGTACGTTCTGATATTGCGTCTGCTCCTTTCCCTTTGCATGTGTTTTTTAAGAGTGTTCTGCAATCCATAGAGGACCTGTGGGGCACCTTTAGAGAGCCTGCCATGAGGAATGAAACTGGCACTGTAAATTCTTTGTGGCCTCATGATATGCAAGGCCTGTGCTAGAACGGAATAAAACGTGCTCGGAACCCAAAACCGTGGAGCAGGTTTTGGCCCGTAGCAAGTTGTAAGTAAGACCATCAGAAACCCGAGTTTCTGGAAAGGTTTTAATTGTTTCTGCTCTAAAAAGTACTCAACCAGATCCCACTTGTCCTGTTTTATGGTGAGAAACCTGTCCCTGTCACTCCTCCTCTCACACAGCTCCCAGCATTTTAATGTCCTAGGGCTCAGTGATGGTGGAAATGCAGAAATGTTTACAGGGAAAAAGCTGTCCTTTGTGTGTCCCCCCCTGTGTCACCTTCCTGACACAAGCCCCAAGGATGATACCCCAATTCCACCGTCCTGGGCCTCAGTGATGGTGGAAATGCAGAAGTGTTTACAGGGAAAAGGCTGTCCTTTGTGTGTCCCCTTTTGTGTCACCTTCCTTGGATGAGCCCCAGGAATGATTCTGGCAGTCAGTCCAGTGTCTGCTTCGTGTCACGATGGTGTTTTAAGATTAAATGTCCAAGAAAGTTGTTTTTTTTTCCTTGCTCTCTCAGTGCTGGCAGTTGTTTGCTCCCCATCAGTGTGTTCTTGGGGGACATACCTGTGTCAGGCATTATTTAGAGGTGGATTGTTTGTGTAAACAGTGGCTTTTAGGAATAAATTGATTTTCTGGGCGCAGTCTAACAGAAAGCGTGCCTGGTAGCAGGGTGGTGGAAGATTGTGTTTCCCAGAAGGTGAACGAACAGAATGAGGTGATACCATGAAAAATTTGGCTTTTTTGTCTTCCTGGCTGGATTTGAGCTGCTCTCAGGACCGTCAGCTGCAGCGCTCCAGGGAGGGTCGCTGCCTGGGTGAAGTAACCCCTGTTCCTGCCCTTGCTGAGATCCCCCATCCACGCTGATGCAAAGCCCCTTTTGTCCTCTCTATTGACACGATTTGTTTTCCCTTTGTGCCTAGGGAACGTGACTGCTAGCACATCTGTGTCTCAGATGGCCAGTGGGATCAGTCTGGTGTCCTTCAACAGCCGCCCGGACGGTATGCACCAGCGCTCCTACTCGGTCTCCAGTGCAGATCAGTGGAGCGAGGCCACAGTCATTGCCAACTCTGGCATTAGCAGTGGTAAGAAACCTGCACCTGGGGGGGCTCAGCGGGGACTTGGGTGCTCTTGCCTGCCTGCAAAAGGAAAAGTTAAAAAACAAATTAAATTATGTTTCGTCGACCACCCCGTTGTGATGTTGGGTGCAGCGTTCCGAGGGAAAATTGGAATTAGGGAAAAGGGGGATGGATCCATGCAATGCTTTTTTTTATGGGGGCACAGGGTGGCAGGATGGGGGGGAATGGCTTTAAACTGAAAGAGAGGAGGTTTAACTTGGATATTAGGGAGAAATCCCTCCCTGAAAGGGTGGTGAGGCCCTGCAAAGGTTGCCTGAAGAAGCTGTGGCTGCCCTGGAGGTGTCCAAGGCCGGGCTGGATGGGACTTGGAGCATCCTGAAAGGATTCTCTTTTTTCAACATGAAGAGCTAGTGTAGTTACAATACTGCTCAATTTTAATTTCAGGTGCATAATCACAGGATCCCAGAATGGTCTGGGTTGGAAGGGACCTTTGAGCCCATCTTCCCCTGCCATGGCCAGGGACACCTTCCACTCTCCCAGGTTGCTCCAAGCCCTGTCCAGCCTGGCCTTGGCCACTCCCAGGGACGGGGCAGCCACATCATGTGTGAAATTAGAATTGTTTGCTTGACACTCAGATTCCTTGCCCTGTGTGATGGGTGTTAGCAGTAAATGACCCTCCCCATCTTCTCCTCAGCGTGTCCTTTCTCTGCTGTTCTCGTGCTCCATTGCCTGCACACTCCTGGCACAGTCTTAGTGTTTCCTCTGTGGAGCATTTAACAGCATTAAAAGGAGCAGACACTATTCCTGGGTGGTGTTTTGGGATTATTAGATTGGAGCAATAATTGTTTGGAAAGGGTAGATGTGATATTTGCTACCAGACATGGGTGGATGGGTCAGGAGAAAAGGCAGGAATGCTGTTCCTGATGGCTGTCCCTAAAGTGGGAACAGTTAGGGGAATATGGGAACCATTTCACATGTCCCATATATATCTCTGTATCTGTATAAAGTCTGAGTATAGCCCTGAGACCATCTCTGAGTTTTCCAGCGGCTCTGGACAGGTTTTTAGTGCCACCTTAGGAGGACAGAGAGTTTAGAATCGTGATCATCTTGTTTCAGAGTGGCATTAACTATCAAATCCATGGCTACCAAAGCACAGGCTTTTTTTCTGGAGCTGCAGACATGGAGGCAGCACCTTCAGGAGAACTTGCATTTAAATGGTCCAGATTTTGCCTAAGACCTTTCTTGCAGGAAGACAGGGATGTTGTGAAGCAGCAGCACAGAGAAATAAATGCTTCAGCCCTGTTATCTTCTGTGTCCACCCACTCCTGGTTAAGCTTTTGGGGGAGGCAGCATTGTCCTGCATGGATGCTGAGCTGGTTTCCCACTTAAAATCATCTATTTTCTGCCTCTTTTTCCTGAGCTGCTTTGTCATTTTAATCCACCTCAATTCCACCTCCCTTCCAGAGGGTTAGTCCAAAGTTTGGGCTTTTTTGTGCCTTTTGTCCTGTAGCTTTTCTGAGGTAAGATGAAGAATGTTGGGTGCTGGCCCTAGGGGGAAAGCAGGAGCTGTGCCCCTGACACCCCTGCAGGCAGGTGAGCAGGTGCCACCCCTGTGCCAGGTGTCCCAAATGAGGCTGCAGGGAAGAAAATGCTTCAGGATTCAGTGAGCTCCTGCAAGCAGCGTGGAAAGAGAGTCTTAAAAAGTAGAACGAGCAGCTAAATCCCTGCCTTTTGCCATCCCCTGGGCTTCAGAATGCTGTCTTTGCTGGACTTGCCTTTTGCTGCTGCTGCTGCTGCCGAGCTGGTTTGTAATTCCTGGCGAAGGAAACCTTTCCTCCCAGCCCAGCTCTGCACTCCCCCATATGTGCAGTCACTTTTTCTGCCTTGACATTCAGATGGGATTACTGCTGGCTCAAGGGAGATGACAGCCAGAATTACCTGTGAAATACCTGTTTGGAAATTGCAGGTGACTGCTGGGTACTCCTGAATAAGCCTACCCCCAATAATTGCTCGCAGAGGTTCTAATATTTAAAGAAAAAAAAATTTAAGAGGTTGGTTTTTTATAAATACAGAGGGGAAATTGGATTAAAAATGAGTTTTAGGCAACTAAGGGTCAGCAGACTCAGAAGTGTTGGGCTAAAACTCCTACAAAACCTCAAGAATAATTGATTGCTCTGAGTGTATCATCTTTGGGTAAGCTCAGAGATGAGGCCTTTATGTTGGCAAGTTGACGCATGAAAAACCCTTTTTAATTTCTGGGGGTTTTTTCTCCGGTAAAAGATTTTTGAATTTTAGTCATAAAAAGCTAATACTGTGAAAGCAGCAGGTATGGCAAGAAGCTAAGCATCTTTTGGAATTCAAATGCCAATGTACTGGAGAATATGCCTGCTTATTGTCACGTGGTTTTATTGTAGACAAAATAACATATTGGGATTCAATTTTTCTCTGCACCTTTTTTTCACATTAAATTAATACTTTGTGTGGCTCCAGAGAACTTTTCAAAGTCTTCCAAACCAGACCTTTGGTTTCCTGGGGCTTCTGTCTTTCAAGCAGCTGTGAACATCTCCTAATTAGATAAATTACTTTGTAGTGGGCAGAGCCACAAAACAGGAGGTGCTGGTTAAATTAAAGGGGAAAAATAGAAAAATCCATTCTCTGAAATGGAATGCCCCACTGCTTTATGACTATTACTGTTGTAAGGTTTTACATTTAAGTACCTGAGGTTTAAAATTAAATGTCTAATATAATTTGGCGCCGGTAACATGAAGCCCGCGAGTGCCCCGGGAGGAAATCTCGACAGCTTAGTTTGGTGTTTCAAATTGCTGCGTGCTGGATAGTGAGCAGCTCGTGCTGCTGGCTCACTATTTAGCTCACTCCCACCTGCTGTTCAGCATCATTTCCAATGCAGGAACATATTTGCCTTGAAAACTCCTGAAATTTCAAAAGGCTGTTCCAGCAGCACATGAAAAATTAATTCTTTTTGCCTTTTTTTCCTCTTCCTTTTTCTTTTCCCCCCACCCCTTTCTCCTCCATACTCTTGTAAGTGCTTGACAGAAGTAATTTTAGCAGCCAGAGAGAATAAAAACTGGGGGCAGTAAATCCCTGTCCAGGAACCTCTTGTGTGGATTCTTTATGGACCCAGAATTGATCTGCGTGTCAGATCCTGATGTAGTTTCAACTGTTTATCACCCTAATGGTGCTAGAGAGACCATGAACATCAACTTATAATCCCCCATGAAAGAAATTGGTGTTTGCAGTCAATGAAGGAGCAGCTCAGCTTTATTGATAGATTTGGAACAATTACTGCTGCTCCAGCTATTGGCCCAGAGGTTTTCCTGGATCCCACTGGAAGGCTGACATGTTTTTTCCTCTGATAAATCTTCTCCTTGGTGGTGTTTTTTTGTTTTTATCACCCAGAATTATCTGAAGTTGCTCACTGCTGGGGAGCAGAAGGATTTCTGGTCTCAGGGGAGCCCTTTGTGGCCTGTTGGGTGTTAAAGTTCTCTTCTGGACTGTGCACCCCACAGTTCCTCCCCTGTAGATCCAGCTCTTATTTCCATAAAATCACAACATTTTTACAGCTGGAAAAGCCCTCTAATATGGAGTGCAACCCTTAACCCAGCACTGCCAAGCAATTTGGGCATCTGTGAAGAACAGATTGGGGCCATTTTGGGAGTCTGAACCCCATCAGAAGTTTTTGTGGGGTCAGGAACCACAGGCAGCTGCCTTGCAAAAGTCAGGTTTGTGAGGCATCCCTCTGAGAAGACCAAGGATGCAATTCCCTACCTGAGGATGAAGCTGCAGCTTGGCTCATCCTCTTTTTGAGTGTTTCACCATTTGGCTTCTGTGCCCTGAGACCATGAGAGGGTTCAGCCTTCAGCTGTCCTGGCAGAGCCCTGCAGACAGCACTTTGCACGGGGCAGGCACCTCTCCTCTCCGCACCTGTAAATTGTCATTTGAGTTCCAGCCCGGTGTGAAATCCTGCCGTAAATCAAAGATCTGTTTAAATATCATCCACTTAGGCTTTATCACTGTACAATTGCTGGCACGGGCCATTGGAGCTGGGCTGTAATTTATGGGAGCTGTAATTCCCGGTGTCTCCCGAGTTTCCAGCAGTTTGGTGTTGGGGTTTATTAATGCAGAATTGAGTTCTCACTGTGCCACGGGGTGTGAGAGGTCGCTGCAGTGTTGATGTTAATGCAGACCTTGCAACTTGCCTGACTTGTCTGATCCTAAGTGCTGGGAATGATTAAATGATGGAGCCTTCTGCTCTGCCTTGGAAAAGGAAATGGTTCAGCTTGCATCTGACATCAGACAGTACCATTTAGAGCTGCTGGAATTCCATGGGCAAGTTCTTGACCAGGATCAATTATGTCATTTCAGAGAGATTCATAGAATTTCAGAATTATTTTTGGTTAGTGTGTACAGATGATTTGGGTCAGAAGAGCTTTTTCCTCCTTTTCAACTACTGAAATTGTGACTGAAAAGCAAATATAGATTTATTTCCTCCTTTTTTTCCTTTTTCCCTAGCTGCTTTAGAGCTACCCTGGGCTTTTCTGTAGTTCTTACTGCTTAATATAATAAAATTCACCATGTATAATATGTGCACATAGTTTACATTATCTTACATATAGGACAGGAAAGAAAACATTCTTCTACTTTTCATACCTTTTTGTGATCCACAAATTGCTTTTGGCAAAATATTTCCAGAGGTAAACTATTGCAGCTCAGCAGGGCAAACTCTGCTAACAACAGCTTCTTATTTCCTTTGCTTTCTCAGCATACCTTGAGGAAACTCGGGTTATAAAGTGCTACTTTTTAAGAATTTCTGGGAGACCATCCCCTTTCAGCATGAGGCTGTGTACTGAGAAACTCCCAGTATTTTAATTTACAGTGCTGCTGTTTAAATCCTGGGCTATACTCTTGCAATTCTCCAGCTGCTTTTCTTGTTGAAGATCCTCTTTTTTCTGCTCTCCCCCTGATTTAAACACAAAGAATTCTTGCATTCAGCAATTAAATCCTGCTCTTGATTCCAAGATACATGAGTTTGCATCCTCAGGTAATTTGACATCGGCAGCCTGGTGCTGATTTTAATGTTGCTCACAGCCTGGAGTGCCAAATGTCTGTCAGCAAATTGTTCATGGGACTAAATTAACTTTTTGACTGAACTATAAAGCTCTGGGTTTTCCCAGCATTTATTATGGATGTTTAAATACGTATTTTGCATTTAGTTTGGCTTAGGATTTACACTGAAATAAAAATGCAAGTGGCATGTTCTTTATAATAGGGCAAAAAAGGTGATTTATTTCTGATTACTGATGTTGATTAATCTGATTTGATTGTCTGGCAGTGTTCAGTAAATCAGTGCTTTTTCTGCCTGTAGCTGGGCTGGGTTGTCACACCTTCTCTGTTATCCCCACTCAGGAGGGAAAAAACCCTGAAGCCAAAGCACTTTATTTTTATTCTTGGAGTTTAAGCTTTGAGCTGACAGAATGGTGAGGAGAATGAACATTGTCTTCATCAGCTCTTCAGGCCCCTGTCCAAGAAACACCTTCCAAAAGTCAGGACTTCTCAAGGAAGGAAGCTGGATACCCAGCATGGCTCTGTGTAGCTCAGACATTTGACACATACAGCTCTTAGAAGTCTGCAAAATGTATTGTCTTCTCTAGTTTTATATTAGAACCATTATTTTGAATCATTCGATGGAAACATTTTTATGTAAGGTACAGTATTGAAGATGATCACACCCCTGGACAAGGGAAATTCTTCACCAGGGAGGCTGTCCTGTAATCTCCCTTATATTTAGAAAAGTGTAACTTTTAGAGGTTTTTATTTTGCATGTTTGCAGTTTAAGGTTGCTTCAATCTGAAAAGTTCTGCAAGGAATTAAATGCATGAGCTGGATTCACACAATATCCTGCAGGAGGTTATGGACATTGAAAATGAAATTGTGTTTGCAGAGAACGTTATGAATCGAGAGATATGTTTTAAAGTAAACATAGAGGAAAGACACAATGCTGCAAGAGCAGAATGTGACATTTTCTAAATTCTTTGGTTCAAGTAGTGTAGCTCACAAATTTCATAAGCCCTGTGCATTCTGTATTCGAGGAGTTGATGAGGAAAACTCAAAGAGGAAAAGAAATAAGCTTCCCAAATCAGTGGGCTTTTATTTTTATTAATATTTTTATCTTAGTTTAAATAAGCTAAGTTTATCTCATAATGTAAACTCTAAATGTATTTAAAGTTTTGCAAAGATTTAAACGCAAAACTGAGAAAGCAAAATGTTCACATATACCCCCACGGGAGCAATTCCTGATTTGAGGATTTCCTCTTTGCACATCCACACTCCAGAAGTTCCAACAGATGCCTGTAATAGTTACAATATTCTTGTTTATTGCGTGGCCAGGAGTGCAGGGGTCTGGAGGAAGAGCATGAAAGAAACGCACTCGGGGCTTTTATTCCTCTGGGAATTTCTCCCCAGCCCAGATCACAGAACATGGGGTTTTTAGGGATGCTGTGTATTCCTTACCTGTGGAATCCAACACTTCACAGAGTCTGGGTTTTTTAGGGATGTTGTGTGTTCCTCACCTATGGAATCCAACATTTCACAGAGCATGAAGGGTTTTTTAGGGATGTTGTGTGTTCCTTACCTGTGCAATCCAACACTTCACAGAGCATGGAGGGTTTTTTAGGGATGCTATGTGTTCCTTACCTATGGAATCCAACACTTCACAGAGTCTGGGTTTTTTAGGGATGTTGTGTGTTTCTCACCTATGGAATCCAACACTTCACAGAGCTTGGGGTGATTTTTAGTGATGCTGTGTGTTCCTTACCTATGGAATCCAACACTTCACAA
>VZSR01000478.1:365850-418296 GCA_013398615.1 Brachypodius melanocephalos
AAAAAAGAGAGGGAGAGGGGGGAGGTGGAAAAAAAAATAAAAAAAAGGAAGAGCAGAGGAGCTTGTGAAGTATGACTTCCTATCCCAAGACTCATTGGCTGCGATTGGTAGCGCTTGACAGTAATGATCTTATTACAGTACTCTGGACCTTGAAGAGATTCCGGGAGGGGAGCGGGGGCCACGTAATCGAGTGGCGTTGAATATCTGAATATTGCACGGCTCTGATCACACGCTGATTGGGCACAGTTTTAGCCCATCTTCCAGTCAATTATGCACGGCCCCTCGTGCTCCTGTGACAGCCAGCAGCACTGATGGCTGTTGTCTGGGGCTGGGGGGGCAGGCTGGCAGCCAGCCAGGCCTTTGAAGTGCAGTCATTCCGGGAGAAGTGCTTTTTACTTGGAATTGATTACCTTTCTTGGGGTTTGTGCTTAATGGCCAAACTGCATTGGAGAGGGCTTCAGGTGAAAAATGGCCGTATTAGCCATTTCGAGTAGCTGAACTCCTAGTCAATTTTTCGCTTTCCCCTGTTTCCATCTAATTTCTGTTTAATGATGTAGCGTTTGATAATATTTAAGATATTTCATTCCCGCTTGCCGCCGAGCACACGCGTTGAGCTCGTGTTGAACGACAGCGGATCGGCGCTCGGGTCTCGGGGATTAATCCAGTTTCACCTCCAGGCTGCCAGAACGTGCCCTGTTTTGGCACCTGTGCCAGGAAACATCGGGATCGTCCACGAGAGGCATGGAGCCGGCGTTCCCAGGCTGGATTGATCCCGTGATGAGGAGAAATCCGTGTGCTTTAAAGGAGGCAGAGGCTCGGTGGCCGGGCCCTTCATTTGGATTCTGGGCTCTCAGAGGACGATGAGGCTGCTGTTTATTTCCCCTCTATGGACAGCCCACATCTCCCTTCATTCAGCCCCCTTCAAATGAAAATAAAATCGTTAAAGCCGCTCCTGTCGAGCTCTGGGCGCCAGAGGAGGAATTGCTCAATTGTCAGTGGTGCTCCTTGCTCAGTGCCAGCACTCTCTGCTTCCTGACATTTGAATATCCTGCAATTCCTGGCTTTGGGATGCGTGTGTGGTTCAAAGAGAGGGGAGCAGCACTTTATAGTGAGCTGGGGCACAGTGCTGTGTTATCCACGCATCAAACTGAGAGCTTATGTTTGGAGTGTGCCCTGACAGGGGATGGGAAAACGCAATTAAAATGCTCAGGTGTCACCCCAAATTTTTATCTCCATTAATCAGTGTAATTTTCCTCCACCTGCCTGAAATTCTTGCAGTCCTGCCGGCTCCCAGCCTTTCCTGGAGGTGTTCCTGTCCCTAAATGTCCCCCTCATGGTACTGCCCCTCTTCTTCTGCTTCCCTTTTGTTTGGATTGTGGGTGATTTTCTTCCCCTAAAACTAAGCTCAAATTGACCACCCCTTTAAAAAGCAGCTTTAATTTTTTTTTTTTAAATTTTTTGTCTTCTTTAAATCAGTCCTCACCTCCCACATAGGGGCCAGACCAGAATCCACAGCAAAAAAAAAGTCATCTTGGTGGGCTTTTGCTCTTTGAACCAGAGCTGTTGGGTTTTGTTCCAGTGGATTCGGGTTCAGCCGTTGTGAAATTCCAGATCCTGCTTTGGGGGGGATTTGTGCCTGTTTTGTAGTAACATTTTACAAATTCCAGGCAGCCCAGAAGAATTATGGGGATCTTTTTTCCCCTTCCTGTGCCAGAGTCTGGCTCTGGAGCCTCTTGCTGCATCTTTGGTGCCCAAGTGGTGAGAAACCTGAAGGGCAGCTCCAAATTTTCCCTCTTGGGGGAGGTAAAATTCTTGGAAAGGTAAACTTTCCAAGGGGAGAAGTTCTCCCTCCTTGTTTCTGTTGACTTTCTGGCAGTGTGGGCTCTGTTTGAGCCTGCTGCCTGTGGGAATACGTGGTTTTCCCAAGGGATTGCTCACGGGGGGCTGCAGTGGTCCCACGAGCTTTTCGAGGTGAGAACATTTTTAAAAAGGATATTTTACTGTTTAAACCCTCTTTTGACAATTGTTGGTGATGCTGACTGGTTTGGGATGATGGTAAACAAAACCAAAAGGATCCAGCCCGTTCCCAGACAACCTGAATGTTTAAACCAACAAATTTCTACATAAAAGGGCAGTTCATGCTTTACTTCACCTTTAAATTGGAGGCAGTGTTACTACTTTGGGCTCAGCATCAGCATTGTCACACACATAATCACTTTGTGCTTGGCTGGCCACCGTTCAGTGCGTGGCTTTGAGTGGGCAGTCAGGAATAACTGTTTGCATTTTTCTTGTGAATAAAGCCCATTTGACGGTGAGCTCTGGTGTTTATCACACAGGAGTGACCCAGCAGTCTGAGCCTGGCAAGGTGGATGTAGGGAAGGAAGTCTGGCAGCACTTACCCAGTGACTAATGTACATTTTCATCCCAAAACTAAGCTCTCATCCATGATAATAGTTCCCATTTGGAGCTCTCTAAAATGTCACTGAGGATTCCTGAAAAATTATTTTCAGAAAGACCCCACTTGCCAGGCAACATACCTGAGTTTCACAGAATGCTTAAGAGGCCTCAGTGTTTAATTAAATCAGAACAAACCTAACTGTAATAAATCATAGATTAATCTGTGCTTAATGTTTTTAATAATAAGGTAAAATGTAAGTTAATGCTCGCCAGATAAAGACTCTGGTGTGAGGATCCATAGTGATTATAAGGAGAATGTGAAAATTGATTAATTTTTAGTGATTTGTCAGCTGGAATCTTTGTTTCTCAGTCTCTCTGTGTACAGTTAGACACTGGTTTGTCCAGGCAAACTCATTAATAATTAGGTCACCACTGCTTTTGGTTAAACTTTGGATCCCAGCTGTGAAGTGAGGAGCTGAGCTTTGGTAACCCATGGAGGAATGGGATGTACTGGGACAATGGGGAGGTTTCCCTCTCTGGAAGGGGTTCAGTTTATGGTGTGATCATAGACTTTATCTTGTTTTATTTTATTTTATTTTATTTTATTTTTCATTTATTTTATTTTTTAAGAGTCGGTCTACGTAGAATCCCAGAGTCACAGAACATCAGGATCTGCTGCTACAAAATTCCATATACACAAGGTTTTAAGTGCAGCATTGTCATTTATTACTAAGTAAAGAGTACAGGATATGCCCAGAGCTGTTATGACATGAAAAAATAACTGTGGAGGAGGTTAGAAATAGGTCTTTGCTTTTCTCTTAAACATATTGATGATTACCTGCTGCCTTTAGTAATAAAAACATCAATACAGTTCATCATTCTTTCTTTAAGTTGTGGATATTATTGAAAAGCTATTCCCAGGGGAACAGCTGACAACACTTTGGAAATACCTGTAAATAATCCATTAATAATGAGCTCCTGAATCATGGATAATCTATCCATAATGAACTTTGCTGCTTCCCCACATAGCTTTTTAATTTTTTTTTTCCTCAGGAAGACTTCTTTCAGTCTTTTTATTTCCTCCACAGCCTCTGAGTGGAGGAGAAGTTCCTTTTACATATCATCAGGCCCCATAATTTGTCATAATGCTACTCAATGGCTCGTCTAAAAAATGTGAAAGGACACTGTCAGGGTTGTTAGGCACAAAGTTTAACCTGCAACACTTGTGAAAAAAGGAAAGAAGAAAAGATTGACATAAACTGTCCCCCAGAGCCAGAATAAAATCCAAAATGGTTTTTTTGAGGAGCAAAGGAGCCAGCACGTTGGATCTCTTTGAACCTCTGCCTGTCAGAATTGTGCTGGGCTTTGGTCCTGCTTGGAGGAGGGTGCTGAATATCCAAGGAACATTTAGAGGATTCATGTTCATTCCGGTTATCCTTCCAGAGAGAAGCAGATCGTGGAGACCCCGCGAAATACAAAGGGTTTTGTCATTTCAAGGCAATGCCACACTCCCACCTGTAGGAATTGTCACCTCCTGGCTCTTAGTCCCTGCTGGGTGCTCATTTTTTTGTGGGTCTGTCCTAACACCTCGACTCCAGTTTGAGGGACTCCACAGTTTGATGGACAAATTCAAAGTGAATATGGAGGGTTTTATCATCTCTTCATTTTCCTGCCAGAAAGCCTTGTGAACAGAGGTGATGGAGGCTTTAATCTTTTAAGGTACTGCCAGACAGCTCTGTGGGGGTAACAAAGTCCAGCCACTTCTGCAAGGGGGCAGGAGGGATGGACAAGGCTGAAATGGGAACTCTGGGAATGCTGAGAGATGAAGCAGAGGAAATTCCCTCCAAGTGCCTGTTTCTATCCCCACTGTGCATCTCTGGGGACAGGTTTCATGATTTCCTCTCATTTTTGGGGTGAATCTGCTTCCCTGTGCTACACCAGTCAATGAGCTGAGGTTCTCCTCTGTGACACTGACAGTAACTTCAGAGCATAAAGTGATTACTCACTGTTTTTCAGCTTCTTCCCATTCCAAGCAGGAAAAGCTGACTGGATTTGGCACAGGATTTTTAAGGGTTTTTTGTGTCCTCTCAGTGACATTGCAGCTCAGCTGGGGACAAAGTTCTGTCCCCCTGGGGGAGCCCAGGGGTGGTGTCTAGCCAATAGCTCTGATTCTCTCATGAGCTTTTGATTGCACCTTGTCTTACCTGTCTTCTCACGCTCAGTTTCTTTACCAAACCCATTTGTTCTTGCCCACCAGATGTGGCCACTAAAGGCAATAATCTGGATCAGCCTTTATGATGTTTGACTGCACGGTGTTTTGGCAGGAGTTTTGGGTTGGTGTGTTGTTTTTGTGCCATTTCTGTACCTGCAGGTTAACTCCACGTGGAAAGGTCACACCACTTTGAAGGGATCTTGTAGCAGTGGGAATGCTGCAGAGAACTGGAAAAATCAAGAGAGGATGTTATGCTTGTAGTTGAGAAGAGGGAAGGGATCCTGGAGAATCTGTGTGTGATTTAACCTCACACTGATCCGGTGTGAAATCCTGGGAAGGCTGGTGTGTGACATGGTTAGAAAGTCATTTCCATTGGCAGAGTGACAGAGCTGTCCGGGTCTCTCTCAGGAGATTGGCAGGGGATAAAAGCTGAGCACTTTTGAATGCCACATTATCACAGGTACCTTTCAGGAGCAAATACACCGTTATTCCTGAGATCACAAGAGGCAGCTGTGAATGGGGTTTTTTTCCTTGCTTCCCATGGGATCAGTCACCTTCATAGTCCATCTGCATTCCTCCTGCTACTGGGAGTGCACTCTGCAGGATTTTTACTGCTCCAGAGGTCTTTTAGGCCTTATGAGGAAAATTCTTGCTGCTTCTACTTCATCAGGTCCTCTTATCCCCCTGTCCTCTGAGTGTTCTCCTGTGTGCAAACTGAGCTCTTGTCTTTCTGTGGCCAAGCCAGAGATTCATCTGCTGGGGCTTTGTGTTCTCTGTCCAGGGTTAGATGGGATATTGGGGAGAAATCCTTCCCTGGCAGGGTGGGCAGGGTGGAGCTGTGGCTGCCCCTGGATCCCTGGCAGTGCCCAAGGCCAGGTTGGACACTGGGGCTGGGAGCAGCCTGGGACAGTGGGAGGTGTCCCTGCCATGGCTGGGGTGGATTTTTATAGACATTAAATGAATTTTTGAATGAGAAAAATGGCAGATTTGGGGTACAAAGCTGAAAAGTAACCCCAGAGAACAATGCAGACTCGTGGAAGCTCAGCACTCTGGGGGCTGCTTTTGAAGGAGTGGCTTGATAAAACAGGTTTGACTTCTAGGAGAGGATCAGGATGCTGCTGGTACAACCAGTGAGATAAAGCTGCTGTTGATATGCTGCTTGTAAGTTCAAAACTCACTCATTTCTCAGTGGGGGGAAATCCTGGCCCATTCTGCCCTGAAAGCAGCCCCATCCCTCTCTGCCAGCTGAGGGCAGGATGGGATTTGCAGTGCACAGTGAATTCCACTGCAGTGTAACAGCCTGGACAGCTGTGGGTGATGCTGCAGCTCGGCTTTGGCCATCAGGAAGAATCCATAAAGGATTTGGAACCCTCTGGACTCATTGATGCCTCGGAGGTGTTGAGGATCTCATCTCTTGTGGAGCAGGAGGAGTGTGGGATTCACTGGGGTCTGTGCAGCCATTTGTCACACAAATAACAGTGCCAGTGCAGTGAAATGCTGGAAATCATTTCTTCCCAGGATGGAAACCTTTCATCAGGTGTGTCACCTCCGTGGTTCAGTGAGCCATCAGTGCCAGGTGTTGTGCTGGGGCCAGTTAGAAGTTATCAACTCAGAGCTGTGCCTTGGGAGGGAGCCTGTGGCTCCAGCAGCTGATGGGAATTCAGGAGTTCATATTTATCCTGGCAGGCCACAGGCAGCTCTCACTCAGGGCTTTGCTGGAAAGGTGAAAGGCAGCATGACTTTGGTGCAATTCTCTCAATTCATGGCTCAGTCCCTCAGCCATGTGCTGTTGGTGTGGGCCCTGCCTGATGTGTTCAAGATATGCAAATAGCAAATCCCACCCTCCTGTTCCCAGCTTCCTTCCAGAGCCAACCACAGCAGCTCCCCAGGGATTGCCAGCTTTTGGAAAAAAAAATCAAATTACAGAAGTCATATTACAGGGATGACAACCTTCATCACCAACCTTCACCACAACCCTGAGCTGGATGGATTTGTGCAAAGATCTGGGCAGATTCTGGCTAAAAGGAAATCACAGACATCTTCAGCTTTGTGGGTTTTACATTTTTCACTGGTATTGTGCAAATCAACATCAAATCTGAGGAGTCCCACCCAGGACAGCCACAGGTGGTAGCAGCTTCCTGTGGGTGAAGCCCTTGGAAATGCAATCTGTGGAGAGGAAACAAAAGGTTGTCTCTGTCCTTGGGAAGAATTCTTCTGTTCCCATTGGGGGTCTCAGTACTTACCCCAGCCCTCTTCCTAAACTGAGACTCCTTCCCCAAAGAGGCTGAGACCTGTGCAGTGGGCATTGCTTGAGCTGGGAGTTTGGGAAGATAAACTGGGAAGTTTGTAAACCCCTTATGAAAATCCCATTGCTGGCTTTTAGGTGGCTCTTTAATTGTGCAGGCTCTGAGGAGCTCTAAAATGCAAGGTAGTGGATTTATCCTAAATTGTTTGGGTTGGAAGGGACTTTAAAGCTGATCCAGTGCCACACCTGCCATGGGCAGAGACACCTTCCACTATCCCAGGGTGCTCCAAGCCTCATCCAACCTGGCCTTGAACACTTCCAGGGATCCAGGGGCAGCCACAGCTGCTCTGGGCACCCTGTGCCAGGGCCTGCCCACCCTCCCAGGGAAGGATTTCTCCCCAGTATCCCAATTTCTCTCTGGCAGTTTTAAACCATTCCCCCTTGTGCTGTCCTATTTTCTGCTGACACAGCTGAGGTTTTGGGTGCTGTGGGTGCACCCCTGGGTAGGAACTGGTGCCCCACTCAGGGTTCCAGTGAGCCCTCCATGCTCAGGATGCCCTCCTTGTACTGAAGGACCCAACATCTGCAGGTCTCTGTTTCCCACAGGGTGATGGAGAATCTCAGGCACAAAGGGAGATGCTTGTAAAGGTCTTTTCCAGCCTAAATGATCCTGTGGTGAGCTTCCTGTCATAGCATGATCCTTCAGGTTTATAGAGCAACAATCAGCACAGCTGGCTGGGTGCTTCCTAGGGAAAGGCCTTGACACAATGAATCTCTCCAGCCAGGATTTTTCCAGTGAGGAATCCCTGCTCTCACGTGAGAAACTGCAGCACAAGCAAAGCAATGTGCTGAACTACCCACACCTAGCACTGGCACGTTTTCACAAGGGATTAAATTCACAAAGAATTCGTGGTTATGTTACATATGCACATATCTGGGGCTTGTGTGTTGTTGTGTGCCTCAGGTTTTATCTTCCTAGTGTGAGCCTACCTTTTGCAGTAGGGTGGATGATGTGGATTAAAGAACGGGAGATGGGAGCAGTAATTCTGATTTCTGTTCAGTAGTTTACATTTCAGAGTGAGTCAAAGCTGGAATATCAAAGTGACACTGATGCTTAACCTGGGCATTGGGAAAATCAAATTCTTCATCACTTGTATCTACAGAAAATCTCCAGGAAATGGGAGCTGGAAGAATTTCATAAACCTTGGTGCTCCCTGGGTCCCGGCTCAGAAGTTCCCTGCATTCTTCCACCAAATCTGCTTTCTCTTCAGCCTCCCCACACAATGCTTTTTTCCTGCTCCTCTTGCAGGTGCCCTGAGAGGGGTTTGGTGAAGGTGCATTTGCTGTCAGGCAGGAATTGCTCCTGCAGGGAGCTTGGGCTGGCTGACCCTTCCAGCCCGAGCTGTTCCATGGCAGTGCCAGCTGTGCCAGGAAGGCTCCCAAAGCCACCAAGGGTTGGATGTCCCATGGAGCAGGGTTTGTTGTCACAGGTGTGGTGTCCCTGGGTGTTCCCTGGGATCCTGGGGTCCCCTCTGGCTGCAGGGTGCACGGCTGGCTCCTCCCCGGGTCTGGTTTCCAATGGCACTGACCCCATCGAGGCAATTGGGTGGGAATGGGGATATGTGAAATTCCAGAGGGTCCAGCAGCCTGGATCAGATGGACCAGGCTGCCCAGGGAAGTGGTGCAGTGCCATCCCTGGGAGCATTCCAGAAATGAGTATTTGTGGCACTTTGCTGTTGGGATTCATGGTGTTTGGGCAAACGTTGGACTCGATAATCTCAGAGGACTTTTCCAGCCTTTGTGATTCTGTGAAATCTAAATGTGTACCCCCAAAAAAGGGGGGGAATTCAGTGCAACAGAAAGGGTATAAGAAAAGATTGTATTTAGGGTTGAGGCTCAGATGTAATGGCACTCACTGCTTTGTTATAAATCAAAAATAAACCAAGGTGCACTGTACATCCTGGATAGCTCTAGCAATTAATTAATGCCTGGTGAGTACAAGTTATTCCAGTCATATTTCCCCTTGTAAAAGGCCTGAGAAAAGCACTGGAATGGAGTCAGGAGCTCTGCTGGCTCACTGCTTCACTCACCTGGAGTAAATTAATAAAGATTTCTTTCAAAAAAAAATTAAAATGCATTTAAGATAAATTTTCAATGAGCACGTTTGGGAGGGAGGATAGTTTAACATTTGAATTACTAGAGTGGGGCAGCTGGGGTTTACAGAAAACTGTCATGTAGCATTAAAAGTGAAAAACATCAATGGTGATCTTGACAAATCCCATTTTGCCAGGGAAATCTTTTCGTTTCCTCTGCAGGAAAACCTCTCACGGTTGTTTTGTGGGTTTTTTTAGTCCAGATGTGTAGAGAACAGCGGTGGCAGGGTGACAAACTGATTCCCTTAATTCCATAATAGCTCAGCTGGCCTGGTGAAGTCAGCCAAAATTGGAGGAACTAACCTTAGGAATGGGTGGCTGCAACGCTCCCAGGCAAGGGCTTGTTTGGCAGAGCTGGAGCTGGGGGTCTGCTGATCACAGCCAAGCCATTCCAGTGAGATAGCAGCAGTCAGAGTCATTAAATAATTATACCTTTGATTAGCTGCTTTAACTGTTCATTGCCTTTGAAATATGATAGTATAATTTAAAGCTTTTATTAAAAGACAATTTTTCTAGGTGGTTGAAAAGGATTTTTTGTGTGTGTGTAGAAAAGAGCCATAATTTTCTGCTTCAGATAATGAAAAACTGAGAAAAATGTTTCCAATTACCATTTCCTCTTTGTCGATTGGAGTCTTGTATGTTTATAGTGTATTGGAAAGGCACTGAAATCATTTAGTGGGTCCTTCACCTACTGCAGAAGTTTGGATGGAGAAATACTGCAAGGGGGGAAAAAAATAAAGAACTAGAAACATTTTTAGACGTGTTTAATTAAAGAAACTTTTTTCCCCTGTCACCAGCAGGAGTATGAATGTGTTTTCATTTTTTTCCCCCTTCATTTGAAATGTTCAAAGCTGAAGAGAAGCCAAACGTAATTAACTATTAATATGATTTGAAGTATTACTTTTGGAGTGTTTTGTGGGTTTAAAATTGAGCATGGGAAAGGATTTCAGTTGCAGAGGAAAGAGCTGGGTTGTTTTTTTTTATACCACACATACAGTTTTAGTTGTGTTTGGGGAAATTTCTGTAACTCAGCACTTTCCTTAATTCACTTTACATCAGCTTGGTTTTTTTCTGAGCGTTCTGGAGTCCAAAAAGGGCATATAAAGGGCTGTTGCCACATGAAGTATCTCTTGTCTCCCTACTTTTTTGGTCTTTTGGGATATATGTCCTGAATAATCCCTCCTGCTCCAGACAGAAATGTTGGGAAACTTCAGAGTCATGTTGAGGTGTTTAAAGATGGCTCATTGTGGAAATCTGGTTTAATAAACAGAAAAATAGTGAACATATTCATCCTCCCTTCCATGGCAGCAGGGGTTGGAACCAGATGGTCTTTAAGGTCCTGTCCCACCCAAACCATTTGATGAGTCTGTGTTTTGTATAAGATCTGTGCACTTTGTGCCATTTTTTTACTTTAAAATGTAGTGTTGGGCAGATCTTGAAATGCAATGTATCCAGTTCATTTTCACTTAGATAAACATATTTATGTGTAGGTCTGTACTAGACAGGCCTGGGGTTTGTTGGGGGGGGGGTTTGAGGAAATTTTGTCATTTCTGCTTTCACATAGGGTAAGGCAATGTCAAGCTCCTCCACAGTGGCAGAGACAAATCTGCATGATCTGAGAATCTCCTGAGCTGCATCCTAATGAAGTCATTTCAGTCCTCTGACCAAAGAGTGGGAAATTGCTGACCAGGAGGAAAGGACACTCCCCAGCCCTGATGTACCCACACGTGGTGCAGGAGAACTCGAGGATGAGCAGGGGAGCGAAGGGCTGACATTCCCCTAAATATTATAAACATAATCCGCCTCTTAGAAATCGATTTTCCTGGGCAAATGTCCCACAGGTGTTACCTGGAGGAGCTGCCCTGGCCTGTGGGTTTTCCTGAGCAGGTCTGATGGCTCAGGAGGGTTTTGTTGAGTTGTTGCATTGGTGTTGCATCGGTGCCCAGGCGGAGCAGAGCAGAGCAGTGCTGCTGTCCCTGCTGTCCCTGCTGTCCCTGCTGTCCTGTCCCTGCTATTCCTGCTATCCCTGCTGTCCCTGCTGTCCCTGCCACACATGGCACGGCAGCCCCCTTCCCCCAGCCTAGGTGCAGAGATCCTATTATTCCTGATAATTGATGCTGAGGGCTGTGGCGTGCCTCGTTTAATCAGCACTGCTCAGCACACTCCAGGGATGTAATTCATGCAGGCTGCCACCTCCAGCGTGGCTGGCGAGGCTCGGACACACGGCAGCTTTTAATCAGCTGGCTGAGAGCTGCTGGTCTAATCAGCAAAGAGCCCTGCCACAGCCACGCCAGAGGTGGCACATCTGGAATTCCTGCCCGCAGCGCTGGAGGGAGGCGTTCAGGGTTAGGCTGTGCGTGTGAACGCTCTCCCAGGAATAAAAACGCATTTCTGCTTCCCAAAAGGTAAAAAAGAACTGGAGGGGGGAGCGGGCTGAAAAGGGTTAATGCAGAGGGTGTTGTGTTGGCTGTAATAGCCTGAGCATCCTTAGAGAACTTGCCAGGTAACAAATAGATGTGTGCTCAGGTCACACACGGGTTTAAACCCTTCCTGCAAACACCTCCTGCTTTGGAAATGATGCTGCGTGATCACAGTGGCAGTAAACATATTTACTGCAGAACCTGACTAATCAAAACTAGGCAGGACAGGCAGATTCATTAGCAGGGAATAAATAGCAGCCCCATTAAAGAAAGCAAACACAGGAATTCTGTCTGCGAGGGGCTGCTCACAGCTGTAAAGTTATTGCCTGAGCAAATACAAAGAGAGGTGGTAATTGGGAGTGATTAAGTTTAATTGATTCCCAGTTCCTCCATATCCTCACAAAAGGCTGTGCTTGAAGCCTTGTTTCCTCCTTCCTATAGCAACACACCTCACTCTGAGAGGTGCAGGTGTAAGAGCTTGTTTTACACAAATGGGGATAGTTCATCTCACTCAAAAGCGTCAGCAAAGGGATGAGCAGTGTCCCCAGATCCACCTGGATGTCCTGCAGCTGCTGCCCCCATTCCCTTCCTAGGGACAAGGAGAATTGCTCCACTGAAAGGGTGGCCAGGCATCAGAACAGGCTGCCAGGGCAGTGCTGGAGTCCCCATCCCTGGAGGTGTTCAAAATCTGGGTAAATGTGGCACCTGCTGCTGTGGCTTAGTGGCCGTGGTGGTGTTTTTGGACATGTTGGGCTCGACCCTGATGGAGCAGCCACAGCTTCCTTGGACCCTCAGGATCCCAGGAGCAATACTGCTTGCCACTTCAGTAAAAGTTAAATTAAAGACTGGGAAGTTGTCAACTTCATTTCAGATGGTTGAGGTTTGAGAAAGTTTGTCTGGTCATTTTTTCCTGGAATCTTTAGTTAGAAACCCCTCTTGGTGACATTTTTGAAAGAAAACACACTTCCAGAGATTACTCCAAAACCAATCTGCCTTAAAGATCTTTTTTAACTGGGGAGTTTTGCTGTTAGATAATGAAGTATTTCTTGCAGCATTTTATTGGTCACCAGTTGGGGTTTATTTGACTGGGCGTATATATGATACAGAAAATAAATTTGGATAATAGCCATAGAGAGGGATAGAGGTTATATGGATGATAGAGATACAGAGATAGAGATATGGATTATATGGATGATAGCGATATAGAGATATGGATTATATGGATGATAGAGATTATATAGATGATAGAGATAATAGAGATAGAGATATGGATTATATGGATGATAGAGATTATATGGATGATATAGATACAGAGATATGGATTATATGGATGATAGAGGTAGAGGTTATATGGATGATACAGAGATATGGATTATATGGATGATAGAGATATAGAGATATGGATTATATAGATGATAGAGGTAGAGATTATATGGATTATATAGATATAGAGATACGGATTATATGGATGATAGAGATATAGAGATATGGATTATATGGATGATAGAGATATAGAGATAGAGATATGTATTATATGGATGATAGAGGTAGAGATTATATGAATTATATAGATATAGAGATATGGAGTATATGGATGATAGAGATATAGAGATATGGATTATCAGAGGATGCACGTGGATGTATCAGGACCTCAGCATCTCTGTGGGAAAAGTCCATTTGTTTAAGGGGAAGGGAAAGGCCTGACACTTAGCACATGAAAATGGATTATTTCATCAATAGGTTAATAGAAAAGCGGGCTGCAGGTTCACTCCTGCTCGCACAAACGTGCCATTACGGTGTGAAAAATGGGAAAGGCGCTGGGAAAGGGTCTCTGTGCACTGGAGACCATCTTCCCTTTCACAGGGGGGCCAAACCTCGGGTGTGCCTATTTATATGTAAATGTTTCAGAGGAAAAACAAGTTCTCTGCAGGGCAGTTGTGCCTCTAGCACAGAGACTTCTTAAACAGGTCTTCAAATGAGAGGGTTTTTTCAGCTTGAAGGATGCACCCAGTGAAAGCACGTTCAGGTTTGGTGATGTCACTCAGAATCCAGTCCTCCTGTTCAGTGTGGAGCATTAAAGCCTGCAGATGGCTTTATTCAAATCACACCTAGCTTAGCAGCCAGGGGGGTTCAGGCAGTGCTCTTCCAGCCTCAATTCTTCAGCTGAAAATGGAGCTTTGTGTTAAAGCCTGGAATGACTTTGTGTCACTGTTCCTTTTCCCTGTGAGCAGCTGTTTGCTCTGAGTTCTGCAGGGCATTACAGAAATTCCCTCATAAATACCGAAGGAAGGTTTTTAAATGGTTGTATCCCGGTACTGGCCGTGTTGGGGAGTGTTGGTGACATCCTAAGGAGTGAGGAACATCCGTGGTGAGAGGGAGAAGGGCCTGAGGTCCCTTAGACAGCTTCTGAGTGCAGCCACCAACTGAGCACCGCCGTGATCACCACTGAACCCTGTCCCACGCCCAGGTGCCATTTACACCCTCCAGACACGGTCATTCCAGCAGGTCCCTGTCACTGCAGTCGCTCTTGGGTGTCCTGGTGTGCTCAGATGCCTCAGCTGGTTCCTGTGTGATGAAACCCAGCCTAACCAAAGCGTCCCAAAGATCCTAGAGAGGGTGAAGATGTGCTCTCCCCTCGTGAGCTGGGGAACAGAATGCCTTTGAGCCGTATTTTCTGCCGATTGTGAAGCAGCAGCTCAGGGGGTCTCGAAGTTTGGGTCAATTCTAATAAAACAAGGGTGTTGCTATTCTCTGTAAAGTATAGACTTTTTTTCCCTCTTTTCCAAATAAACACTTTGATTTTGCAGTGGGGGAGGAGTTTGGGAGCAGCCTGGGACAGTGGAAGGTGTCTCTGCCCATGGCAGGGGGTGGAACAGGGTGGGCTTCAAGGAGCTTCCAACCCAAACCATTCTGGGATTTGATGGTTCTGCCTGCTCTGATGAGCTCAATGCAGCAAACACGTGTTGGTACAAGGGTTTAAGGTCAAGACATCATCCCCTCAGTTTCTAAAGGTGATGATGTAAAAAGGAGGTTTAAGGGTGAACTCCAGGCACCAAGAGATCCCCACAGGCTTTTGAAGGACGAGGAGCTCTTGTCTGGCTGTGCTTTGTCTTGAATTAAATCACATTTTACAGCAGCTGGTTTGTCCAGTCCTGTATCTTCTGTGCAAATACTTCCTGCCTTCTTTTTCCTTTTTTTCCTTTTTTTTCCTTTTTTTTTTTTTAACTTCTGCTGGTCCGTTTTGTCTATTCCAATAGCAGACCCATTTAATCTTGTCAAATCGTGTTGTGTTGTGGTGACTGAAAGCAGAATCACTCTGAATACGAGGTTTTCCACATCAGCTGTGGATTGCAGGGGCTGAGCAGTCCTTGTGTGCATTTTCTGTGTGTAGCTCTTCATGTGTGAACAGGCTCGTGCTTGTATTTTACTTCACATGCTTTTTGATGTTTCTTTTCTCCCCTTTTTCATTGAAAAAAAGAAAATTTTTTTTTCTTCCTCCCCCCCGTTCTTTTTTCTTTATTTTTATTCTCTTTTTTTGTTTTTCTCTCTCTCTTCCCCTCCTGCTCTCTGGACGCAGCCAAACGCAAAGCTTGGAAACTAAACCGTGTTGGTAGCCTGCGAAATATTTACAGCAGCAGCAGCACCAACACCGAAGGTAACAAACCCACCCGTCCCAGACAAACACCTCCTCTCTCCCCCCTCGGTTTTTAACCCACCACTCCTCCAAAATCTCGCCCTCCTTGGCCCTGTCCCCCTGGAAATGAGATTTGCCCCAAGCATGCGTGTTCGTTTCCACCCCGTTGTTTGCGGAGTCATTCCACTTGGTCTTTTCATCTTTCTCTTCGTGCCTTTTGTTTTGCCATTCATGTTCCTTTCAGCTTACTTAAATTTTGACCTTTCCCTCCAGTCGTGGAGTGGCGATGTTTAAATTACTTCAGGAACCCATTTTCTCCCTTTATTTATTTTTTTTTAAGAGATACATATATATATTTTCCCTTTCTCCATGTGGGCACTCAATGTAATATTTCCCAAGTTATTACGGTTTTTAAAAGTGTTAGTATCAGGTGTAATGATCTGTAGCCAAATACAATAGTGTGCCATGACATTTAAGTAACAATCTTAATTTGTTTTGTGCAAGCCTTCTCCATAATGCTCTTTGCAGCTCTAATCCAGGGGCGAGACAGTGCCGGGTCATTTGCATGTGCTACTCTTGCTTGTAAATTCTGGATATTGTTGTATTTCTAAAGGTCACTCGGTGCCAAAGTTCACAAATTGACTCACATCGCTTTTTTTCACCCCCCCAACCCAAGACAGCCGTCATGCCTTTTGTATAACAGCACATGGAATTTTGTGTATTTATTTCCACCCCCCCTCCCCTCTTCCCCTTCATTTGAACAACACAATTATCAACTTGCTTTTTTTTTAAACATATATATATATATATATATATATTTATTATTATTACAAATGTCAAAGGTCAGAATGACTCAGAAACCAAGCAAGGAGGAGAGGGGGCTGGGAGAAAAGCCAGCACCACCATCTCCAGCAGCATGGAAGAGGGATGGTGCAGGAATAGGGAATGCAAAATAGGTCACAACTCAGTAATCTCGCTATAAGGGAGGGGGATTTTTTTTTTCTCTTCACTTAAGTGCCAACCAAATGGGTCAAGTAATCGCGAGCGCATGCCCTAACACTAATTGACTTATTTTGGAATGATTATAACTGTAATATTTTTCTTAATGTCACTGTTTTCTGGGCTGTTGATTTTAGTGATTGCCAAGCGGTGGCATTAAATCTCTTGTAAATTTTAAATTGCATGCTATTTCTGTAAACAAGTCCCTCTGTTCACATCCTGATCATTAACCTTTGGTGATTTATATCACCGTCCTTTTTTTGCACAATTACAGCCCAGGCTGCTGGAGGGGGCCTGGCTCTCCCTGCCAAAGTGTGCACAGGAAACAAAAGTGGGGGTTTATTCCAGCTTCTTAATGCAGCACTTTTTTTTTTTTTTTTAAGTATAATTTTATTTCATTTCTCAGCCTAAGTGTAAAATTATTGCCTTTCAGAGCTGCTAAACTGGCTGGTTTGAGCCTTTTGTTGTCTTTTTCAATATGAATTCAAAATATGAACAGACAGAAAGTGACTGTCAGATATATTCATGAGTCTTGGTGTTGTCTTCTTCCCACGTAGACACTTTAATAATTCTAAATTTTCTATTTGCTGTTTCCACCTCCCAGCCCAGTTATATACACCTCTGATCAGGAGTGTTTGTTGTTACAGGTTTAGTGCTTGAGAAGCTTGGGATTTTTTTTATCTCCCTATTGATAAACTGCAGCAGAGAAGCAAATAGATGGAATTCCCTTGTCTTTTACAGATCAGATTTTTTTAGGGCCCGTCTAATTTGAGGATACTTGTGTCTTACTGATCAAACTTGGTACTGAAGGCACCTTGGTGTGGGAACACAGTCCTGCTGGCCATGCCCCAAAAAGTTTTGAGACACAGCATCAAAATGAAATTCTAAAATTGGGCAAGTGTATCATTTTTGGGATGTTTTGTCCCCCCCAAAAGCTGGAGGTTCAGTGTTCACAGCTCTGAGCTGGTACCGTGAGTCTTTGTATGAGAGCTGGAATGGTGAGACATGCAAATGTGGAGTTAATGAGCATTGTAAGTATTAAAAACCACATGTTTAGATAATTATGCCTTCAAAAAAGAGAACGATGATGGGAAATGACAGTCCAGAATAACAAATCTGCTTTGGTCCTTGGCACAGGCTTGCTCAGTTGCACTCACCCCTATTTACAGAGCAGAAACATTTCTGTCAGGTTCAGCCAAGCTCTCTGATCATTTTTAACACCCTCCTGGTGGCTTTGAGTGCTCTGTGTGTGCTACACCCAAAAAATGGACAGTGGGTCACAGGTTTTCACACTTTGGGAAGTTTGGTCCATTTGCAGGTCGGGGTTCATCTTCCAATTCCAGCTGCAGGTAATGAAGTCATTCACCCCAAGTTTGCTGCCCCCAATTCACTTTTGTTCCCATCTCTGTCCTTGATCCCCAGGCCTGGAGAGGAATTGCTGTGTCTGCCCAAAATGGGGAAGCAGCAGCTCCTGCTGTGTGTGGGTTTGGAGTTCTACACTAAAGAACTGCAGGATTACAAATAGATTAAATATATAAAAGCTGAAATCCTGAGTCCCCAGTGTGGGGGGCTCTGTGCTCGAGTGTCCCCATCAGAGGGGCTGCTCTCTGCTGGCTGTTTCACAGCAAAAAGGATGTTTGGGGTGGATTTTCACCAGGTGTGGGATCCCAGCTGAAGGGCTCAACCTTCCCAGGGTGTTACAGAATCACTGGGCATGGAGAGACCCTCCAAGGCCACCGAGTCCAAGCTGTCCCCAACCTGTCCCCAGCCCTGAATGCCACATCCAGGCCTTCCTTGGACACCTGCCGGGGTGGGGGCTGCCCTGCAGTGCCTCAGCACCCTTTCCATGGGGAAATTCCTGCTGATGTCCAGCCTGAACCTCCCCTGGCACAGCTTGGAGCCCTTTCCTTTCTCCTGTCCCCTGGCAGCAGAGCCTGACCCCCACCTTGCCACAGAATTGCAGTTCCCCCCTCCATCAGTTCTGTCCCATCACAGATACCTTACTTTCATTGATTTCGGAGTTTGCCTAAAGCCTTCAGTTTTCACATTTTGGGGGTTTTCACAGGGAGCCACTGGCACAGGAGGAAGTCCCATGTGCTCCCTATTGCAGGAGCAATCCTTTGTTCCTTTAGGGGGAAATACAGGGAGTAGCAGTGAGTTTGCTTAAAACAAACCCCACTCTGGTTCTAAGAGTACCTTGTACCTGTTATCATGGCAGTGTCATTAAAATACAGAATTATTTCTTCTGTATCAACAGCTTTAAGGCCAGCTTGGATGAGGCTTGGGGACACCTGGGATGGTGGGAGGTGTCCCATGGCAGGGGATGGAACTGGGTGATCTTTATGGTCCCTTCCAGCCCAAAGCATTCCGTGATTCTGTGATTTTGCAGCACAGCAGGGAGGATTATCTTAAGGAATTCAATGTCTGTGCTCTGCATGCACGAAGGTGTTAAATCTTGGTTTTTCCTTGGTTGGATTTGGTGGGCACTGAGGGAAACCCTTTTTGTTTGGATACTCTGGAGTCCCAAGCTGCCTTTGCTTTCACAGTGATGCTGTTGCTGCTGTGCCTGTGGAGGAAGTTCCATCCCGACTGTCTAAACTGAATTTTGGAAAATTTTCCAACTCGTGTTGTCTTGGCACCCAAATAAAACATTGAGCCCGTGAGGCAGAGGGCTTTCAGCCTTTCACCAGCACTCAGATAAATGGGATATAAAATGGAATAAAACTCTTCCAGTGGCACACAACCTTTACCAAGAGCTGTGGGCAAGCGACAGCAGAGCTCCGCTGTCCTGATAGGGTTGATTTGCAAAACTAATTAGATTTAGACACTGGGTTTGGAAAGGGGAGAGAAGTATTAGCATAGCCATGCCCAGTGGGACATGGCACAAATATTTCCTTAATTGAGGCTGCTAATAAACATACTTATCTGCCAAGAGAGGGGGGTGATCCACACCGAGGGGCAGGAGGGAACGCGCCCTGACGCGCGTGGGATGCTGTAAACAAATCGTGCCTTGTAAACAACTCCTGATGCCTCCCAGGGCACCCCAGCAGCTCTTCCCTCTCCTCCTTTTGAAAGGGTGAAGGGTCACAGTGCTTGAGCAGAAGAGATTTTCAGGGAGAGGGAGGAGGAGGCGGTGGAAAGGGAGCTTAACTAGGGCTGGGTGTTCCTTGGTGCGGGCTTGGCTGGGGTTCAGGCTGTAACCTCAGCTCTTGAAGGTGCTTCAGGAGCATTTGAAACACGCCCTCAAGGGGCTTTTGGTGCTGCACTTGACTTCCTGTTCCTGGGAAGGGTTTCCTGTGTGAGTGGCAGCACCCTCCAGATGTGCATGACGAGGTGCTGTTAATTGGCAGAGCACCAGCATCCTCTGGTATCAGACAGCTGTGCTGGCCAGAGATACAAGTGCACAGCCTGCTTGGCCTGGAAGCCAGAAGGTCCAGTCTTATTCCTGGTCCTGGCAAAATATTCATAAATGCCTCTTAGAAATGCCTTTCTATTTATTTGTTTAAAAGCCATCTTTTAAGATGGGTGCGATTCCTGCATGGCAGAAAGGAGCCTTTGCCTCCCGTTGACTTCCCGTGCTGAAAGGTTGGACCAGGCGATCCTGGAGGTCCCTCCCAGCCTGATCTTCAGGATTTTGTGACTTTGGATGGTGCCCATCACTGGTGCATGGTGTCAATGGTTATCTGTGCAGCTCTTGAGAGTAGAGTAGGTGGGGAGTGGAAGTGGAGACCGAGCTGGTTTGTGCAGGTTCTTCAGAACCACTCCTGAGAGGTACCAAGAGGTGGGAGTGCTTCTGGCCATGTGCTTTCCCCACATTGCCTAGGCTTAGAATGGAGTTTTCTGGAACGAGTTATGGACTAATTGTATCCTGTGGTAATTGTCAGTGTGGTTTTCTCAGCCTGATCTCAGTCCCACATCGCAAACACATGGCATGGGGAAGGCAGGGAGGCCATGCCCTGAACATTTGTTTTTTCTTCCACAATCCATTGCTCCTAAGACATTTTGTCTCTTTGTTTTCCAGAAGTGGGTGGGCTGTGGCAGTGTCTGGTTTTTGGCAGAGCAAAATAAATGTGAACTTGGGTTAAATGCAGCGGGCTGTGGAAAGGTGACGGTGAGAGGGGTGTCCCCGGAATCCCAGACTGGGTTGGGTTGGAAGGGACTTTAAAGCCCATCCATTCCACCCTGCCATGGACAGGGACACCTTCCACTGTCCCAGGCTGCTCCAAGCCCCATCCAGCCTGGCCTGGGACATTTCCAAGGATGAGGCAGCCAAGCTGGGCACCTTAAAATTCACCGATTCTGTGCCCACTTCCACTGAAAGAAAAAGATCTCTTGTGCCTTTCCTTCCATATCATCACAACCTCACAGTTTGGGCTCATTTCCCATCCCAGCCACCCTTCCCTCTTTTTTTTTTTTAAAAAAAAAAAAAGGCAAAACAAACAACAACAGCATTTTAGACATCTCCTGTTGATAATAACTTCCAAATGGAAGTCGGTGGCAGCTGGTTCTTCACACTTTAACCCTTCCTCTGCTGCCCTTCCAGGAAATAATTGATGACTGATTGGCCCATTAACCTTTTTTTCTTTTTAAAAAAAAGAAAAAGTTTGACAGCCTGGACTTGTGTAATGAGGAGGGATTCCTGGTGAAATCAGGCTGATGGCTGAGTTGCTTGCCCCTGAGGATGCAAAATTAGCCCCGTGGGGCCTCGTCTGCATAGAAACTGGACACAATTAGTGTAATATCCGGTGTTATTAATGTAGTTTGGAGTAATTGGGCAGGTTGATTTCGACAGGTTGATGGTGCTAAAATACTATTATAGTGGACCTTTCCGTGAATAACTGTTAAACACGGAAAACTGTTTAATAAAATTTTGTGATTGGGCTCACAGGGATTTAAATAGCACAACCTATAATTTGACTGAAGAGTAAAAGTGAACAACTTCGTCCTCCCTCCCTCCTGGATTTTCCTGTTCCTGCGTGCTTAAGGACGTACAGGAACAGGTTTGTTCCTTGTCTTCTGAAGGAACTGCCCTGGGGGTGACGTGGAGCAGGCACTGCTGCTTTGTTTCACTGTTGAGCTTGGGAGGAAAAAGAAAAAAATCGGTGTGTTTAAGCAGAAAAAAATAGGGAAGCTGTCTTCAACCAGCACAGCTTTTTGGGGAGTAAATCTGAGGCTTCAGTGGACATGGAATTGTGGGATTATTGATTATGGAAAGGCCTCCAAGATCATCAAGTGCCGCAGTTAATCCAGCACTGCCACATTCACCACTAATCCATGTCCCCACGTGTCACATTTACAAATCTTCTGAAGTCCTCCAGGGATGGTGACTCCAAGGCCCCTTCAATACCTGAGCACCCTTTCCAGGGAGAAATTCCTGCTGCTGTCCATCCTGAGCCTCCCCTGGCCCAGCCTGAGGCCATTCCCTCTCCTCCTGTCCTTGTTCCCTGGAGCAGAGCCCGACCCCCCCGGCTGTCCCCTCCTGGCAGGGACTTGTGCAGAGCCACAAGGTCCCCCCTGAGCCTCCTTTTCTCCAGGCTCAGCCCCTTTCCAGCTCCCTCAGCCCCTCCTGGGGCTCCAGACCCTTCCCCAGCTCTGTTTTCTTCTCTGAACCTCAGAATGTCCTTCCAGCCCCACCTGGAAATGTGCTGCAGCTCTCCTGGGCTCGTTTCTGCCGGGCAGAGCAGCTCCATGTGTGTGATCAGCATTATTAAAGAGGAGATCAGAGGATTCAGTGGTGCTGCAGAGCCCTTAGCTGTGCTGTCCTCCAGGAGAGTGCACAGGACCGAATGTGACTTCATTTATTGTGGAGTAGTTCCTCTTAGATCTTCCTCCTGAAACCCTGAAAGCTCTGCTTGATGAACGAGGCTTTGCCCATGATTTATTCACGGTGTTTTGGGTAATGTTTCTGCCTGTTTGTTTGGACCACAGTGCTGCTAAAACGGAGCAGTTGGAGCTGTGCAGGTGCATCATTCATCTTTGACCCAGGTGAATGACGTGGAGCTGTGTCAGGGGGGTTTAGGTTGGATTTTGGGAAAGGTTCTTCCCCCAGAGGGTGCTGGGCACATTCCCAACCCTGCCAGAGCTCCAGGAGCCTTTCACAATTAACATTTAACACTGCTCCCAGGGGTTGGGGTGTCTGTGCAGGACCAGCAGTTGGACTCCATGATCCTTCTGGCTCCCTTCCAACTCTGGATATTGTATTTCTTTTCCCCCTAATCCCCTGCGCTGTTTTGCAGTAAAGCTGCTGCTTCAGACCCCTTCCTGCACCTGAAAATACCCTTCAGCTCAGTGTTTGTCCCCACCTCGAGGTGCCAAGCCCCCTCCTGCTGTTTTTGAGGCATCCTTACAGCAGTGCAGGTGCTGGCCTTGCTGCCCTGGAGCTCATCCAAGAAAATTCCTTGTCCCCCAGCCTGGGAGCACAACTGCCAGTGGGCAGCAGGGCTGTCTTTAAATCTGCTGCTGGATTTGTCCCTGGTCTTTGCATGTTTATGGATGATGAGGGAACACGGTGGTGCCATGGCTCTGAATATATAATAAGTCATTATCGGGCAAAATGTTCTTTCTGAAACTCGTTATGGCTGATGTGCACCAGAATTTTGTGCTCTATTATTCTTTTCCTTTCATGCTTTGTGCCAGCCCTTCCCAATCGCGCTCACTCTGTTTCAGCTTCCTTGATTTTTCCAATTTGGCACTGGTGTCCCATGTGTAGCTGGGGTGTGTGTCCATTTATTTCAGTTCTGCTGGCATTTCCATGTGCTGCTCCTCTGGCCTCAATACTTGTCCTTATCCTCCAGTAGCCCTAAGGATATTTCACTGACCCTCTCTCCTGGCTTCCCAGATCATTTTCTCATCTCCCATGTCGGACGTGGATGTTGAAGAGGTTGAACTGATTTTCATCCTGTATTATAGCCCAGTAATTATTATTGTCACACTATTTATGCTGCAGAGGAGAAAATGTCCACATCTGCTTTAATGTATCTGTGCTTGTAAGAACCGGTTGAAAGAAGAGGGTAAATTGTTACTTCTTCTGTGTGGTCGGCTCTTTGTGGTCCATTCATCTTTTATTTTGTGGCACCCTTTGATTTTTTACATTATGCAGCTTTTATCACCTCAGGTTTAAATCTGAATGATGCTTGTTGGCCGCTTTGTGTTTGATTGAGGTGCAGGCTGGATTCCAAACTCACAAACACAGGGACTGAGTATTTACCCAAACCAGGGCTTTATCTGCACAGCATTTGGAGAGGAAAAGCAGGGGATCCTGGTTGTTGCCTGGTGCACTGTGCAGGGCAGGATCCAGCCTCAAACCTCGTGTCCAGACCTGCACTTGCAGGATTTGCACAATCCCAGAATTGGACTGGAAGGCACCTTCAGGATTAGCCAGTCCCACTCCCTGCCTTGGGCACCTTTCACTGTCCCAGGCTGCTCCAAGCCCCAATGTCCAACCTGGCCTTGGACACTGCCAGGGATCCAGGGGCAGCCACAGCTGCTCTGGGTACCCTGTGCCAGGGCCTGGCCACCCTGCCAGGGAAGGATTTCTCCCCGATAATCCCATCTAAATCTACCCTCCTTCACCTTAAAGCCATTGTATAACAGAAGTTCTTATCAACCAAGGTTGGTTCAGCTACTTTTCACTATCCTTAACTTAATCTTTTCTTCCTATTACATTTCTTTTTTTCTTTTTTTTTTCTTTTTCCAGAGCAAGAAGAAAACTTTGAGTTCATCATTGTCTCTCTCACGGGCCAGACTTGGCACTTTGAGGCAACCACCTACGAGGAGAGGGATGCGTGGGTCCAAGCCATAGAGAGCCAGATCCTGGCCAGTTTACAGTCCTGTGAGAGCAGCAAGAACAAGGTATGGAGCAACCAGGGCTTGGGTGGTCTTGAGGATGACAGCAAATTCAGAGTTTTAAGCCTGTACTGCTCGAGTCTGTTGTGTGTTACCCCCACAGCTGAGCAGGGTTGGAGCTTTCTGAGGCTGGGAGGAGCAGCTTTCCCCCTTGGAATGCTTTCCCTGGATGACAGAAGGAGTTTGCTCGCCTTTCCTGTCAAAACAAATGTTTAAAATCTGAAATGTCTTCAGCCAATGCTCATTTTTGGGAGAATTTCTGTGTCTTGGGTGCAGGTGTCTGTAAACACTTCACAGGAAAGAACAAGGTGCTGAGGGGTGATGGAGGGAAAGGAATGGCCAACAATTGTCCAGAACTGTAGATCCTTTATTATTCCCCACCTAAGAGTTGTCTTCCATGGTTTTATCCTGCAAGGAAGAGACTCAATGTTTTTAAATTAATGCCTGCTTTCACTGCCCTGGTGTACCAGAGTAGATCAAACACCAGTAATTACCATCATCACAACACAATTTACTTCCCATTTTGTGTTAAAAAGTGGGTTTATTTCCAACACATATTCCTGAGGTGGAAGAAAACCACAGCTTGCATGGGTTCACACATTCTGGTATGTGTGTGTTACCAGAGCACAGAAGGGGCAGTTTGTACATCAACAGCCACATAAAAAAATATCAATGCAAAAGGATAAAGAGTGGCTGGGCAGTGGCTCAGAGAGGTTCTTCTCACTGGGTTCCCAAACATGGCAGAAGAACTGGCTGGAGCAGCAGAGGGCAGGTGGCTGGACAGGTTTAGCAGGTGTCCCGTGGAAGTTGTGTCTCCACGTGGATATCCACAAGTGCTGCTTAAAGCACAGCTCATGGAGCCCCCAGGGCAGTTCAGCTGGGTAGAGCTGACCTGCCTGTACATCAGGAGAGTCTCCCCAGGCAGAGGTCACGGGCAGGTCAGCATGGGGAGCACTGAAATGGGGGCCAGCGGGTGCAATCTGACCTTTGGGTGATGGAGAAGTTCCAGCCTTCTGCAAACCTCTGTCCTTTAGTCTTCATTAGCACAGGCACACACATCAATGAAAGAAATCGATCCTGTAAAATCAAGTTCTTATCTCATTTATCTCAAGGAGCACACAGTGTGCCTGCTGCTCTTGGGAAGGGCAGGGTTCGTTCTCAAGCTCGATTGCCCTCTGTTAGAATCCAGGCTGGAGACCCCAAAGTCCTGGAGATGCCAAAGGATCCTTGAGAGGCAAATCAAGGCTCTATTGATTCGACCTTGCTGTGAGCTGTGGGGTTTGCTGTCCGTCCAGCTGCCAGCTGTGTCCTTTGGGGTTTTTGGGTCCTTGCTGGCTGCTCACTGGTGTCTCCATCCCCCCACAGTCCCGCCTGACCAGCCAGAACGAGGCCATGGCCCTGCAGTCCATCAGGAACATCAGAGGCAATTCCCACTGCGTGGACTGCGAGGCTCAGAGTGAGTACAGCCTGTTCCTGCCTGCCCCTCTGCCCCTTCTCCTTGGCCAGGGCCTGGGGAGCCCCCAGCCCCGCTCTCACACCCCCTCCACTGCCTGCACATCTCTGCTTTTTTAAGGAATTTGCTTAACCACACTTGTCTGATCTGAATTTGTGCTCGATACCTGCCGCATCCAGTGCAGCCTGATTTTTTCCCCTCGTTGTTTCACGTTGAATGTCAGCATTTCTGTGCTTCCCTTCAAGGAAGAGGCAGAAAGTTTGCTGTTTGACATCAGTCCCTTCCATTTCCCTCCTGTGCTGCGTGGTGAGGGCACACGTGCCCTGGTAATATTTTCAAAGAGGTAGAGCTTGATTGCTGGTTTTTTGGTTTGGTTTTTTTTAGGCTTGCTTGTCAGAAGAAACCAAAGTCATTGCTCATTATATCTGGATACTAGAAAACTGATTTAGGAAATTTTTTTTTTTTCTTCCCCTTTGTGTTTCTTTCCCCCCTTTTTTTTTATTTTTTAAAACATTTACTTAGTGCTCAGAAGAGTGTTCTCAGGAATACTTTGAGCTGTGCTTCACCTCACTAACCCCGACTGAGGCCATTATTCTGGTGCTCTTTAGTTCCAGGGGCTTGCAACAAAGCCACAGAAAGGAAGTTCTCTTGCTCTAAAGCAATTAGTTGTAGGAGCTGAAGGACTGAGAACTTGTGCATTTTTATTTCTTTGATATTTGGAAGTCAGAACTTTCCTTGTGATTTTTACACATGCAATTTACAATGGAAAAATATTCACTTATTTTTCTTCAGGTGGGGTTTTTATTTTTAAAGGTTGGCTGCTTGGGACTTGACTCGTGGTCCAAGCCACTCTGAGAGCCCAGTGTAAAAAGAGCATTTGTACACAGGTGCAGGTGCTTTTGCACCCATACTTTGGTCTCTGCTTTCACTCTAAGTGACTCAGCATGTTCTAAACCAGGGGAAAGCTTGGTTTGAGTGGTATTTTAGCACCTGCAGCCCACGGTGAGTGTTATTTATTGGTGTGCTTTGGCCTGGCAGTCACTTGGAGATTTCCCCCAGTGCTTTGCTGCAGCTCAGGAGGAAGGCAGGAAGGCAGGGTGGTGTGCTGTGGGTGAGGAGGAGGGGGTCTGGGGGTACCCACAGAGATATTGAGCTCATTTGAGTGCTCAGTGCTGCCTCTGAGCAGCCCAGGGTGGCAGTGGTGCCCAATCCTGCTCCACTCCTGGTGGCATTTTCCTCATCTTGCTAACTGGACACATATTTATAAAATATACAAATATATCATGGGTTTGTATTTATGTTTATGGGGGGTTATATTATATATCCACGAGATGCAATCCCTTCAGTGCAGACAAATTCCACACCCACAACATCCTTCTGACCCAGCTGAGCCCCACCCAGACTCCACACTGTCCCCAAGGCTCTGCTTCCCTCCCCAGCCATGCACATATCCCAGGATTTATGCAGCCAGCCTGGATGGTTGATCAGGGAAATGCTTGGGCAAGAAAGCACCGCTCTTTTTTTTTTTGCTTTTTTGGGTTTTTTCCATCCCCCACCCCAGCCAATCTGTTTTTCAGCCAGATTGCTCACGGGTCAAGCTGGCCCCTGTGCGTGGTGCCAGCAGCAGGGATGTGCCAGGAACACGGTGCTGGGAGAGGGCAGAGTGGGACAGCCCATTTTGGCAACGCTCTGTCGTGTAGCTTTTATGGGGGGATGGTTTTGGAATCCCAGCTGGACTTGTTTGTCTTCTCAGAGATGATTGATACCCTCTTTGACTCCTCTTGCTGTTTGACCTTCCTGATTTTAAGGCCACTGTTGTCCCTTTGGAAAAAACGTGAGATATTTCCAAAGCAATGGATCTTGAGATGTAAACACACACACACAGGAGGTGAACCTCAGCCTGCTGCTCTTTCTGCAGGGCTTTGCTTTATTCCCTTGCCTCCCTTCCTGCCTTGCCTGGGCAGGTCCTTACCCCTGGAGCACTTCACATCACAAACCCCAGCGCTCCGTGGAGCTCCGACGCTGTTTGCATCTCCACAGAGGCAGATGTTTGGGAGCACAGGAGTGTGAGATGTTGCCATCCCTCAGCTCTGTTCAAGAGCCATCAATCTCCCACTTCAGAAGGCTCATTCTCTCTGGAGCTCTTTGCCTTTTGAGCACTCGATGCAGCACTTTGTTCCACCAGGGAATTCTGCCTTGTTGGATGTTAATCCAGCAGCTGTGTGCTGCCAGCGTCCCTTTGGCAGCCTCCAGCTGAAGTTATTCAACATTCTCCTTTTAACATTCCCATCCCAGAGCAAGAGAAGAGGCAAAGAGCTCTTTAGGAGCTGGAGTCTGTGCCCAAGATCTGATTCCACGTTTCAAAAGGAAACTGGTGGTGTCGCCTTTTCCCAAAGCAGCAGAGTCCTGGTGCTGACTTTGTCTGGAAAAGCCACCCAAGGTGATCCAATTGTTTAGGCAAGCCCAGAATTGGATTTCTGGATTTTGACTCTGCCAGAGGATAAATACGAATCAGCTCTGATACCTGGAGAACATGGAACATCAGCTCTTTGCTGTTGTAGGAGAAAATAGGGAGGGTTTAAAAACATGGATTCTCATCATGAGTTTTCCAGTCCAGGAGTCTGATCACTTACTCTGGTGTATTTTGTATTTGAAAACCAAACACTGAGTTAATAATTTGGGCAATCTTGTCCTACCCATCACAAAATTCGATTTTTATGCAGAACACAAAAAAAAAAAAAAAAAAAAAACAACCACCAAAAAATTCTCAAAGAACAGGAGAGTTGCAAACTTTTCTCTCTCTTCTGCCACAACTCGAGATGCCTTCAGCCCTGCTTCTTCCTTCCCTGGCTGTTCTGCTCCTCCTTGCAGCAGTTCCCTGTGCTGAGCCCAGGGATATCCTGCAGCTCAGGAGGGTTCAGCCTCTCAGCAGCCTCCCTGGGTGCAAAGGGGTGCAGGAGGCAGTGGGCAGGGGTCATTCTCAGAGAGTTTCCACCTCCAAACAGTGAAGCTGACTGAGCTGCCAGTCAGAGTGGGGAAGGGCTTTCCAGGGAAGGAGTCAGCCAAGTTGTTTTGAGAATATGGACAGCTGAAAATGGCAATGTGGATAAATTCAGTGGTGCTAAGGAGCTCGGTTTTGGTTTGACTAGTTTTAAGTAAAGCACCTATAGCTGCACTGAGTGGGCTTTTTCTTCCTTTTACTGTCAAACCTTGATGTCCACGCCTGGCACGTGCTTGTGAGCATCCTCCAGTTCAGAATTACTCTCACCATCAGCAGGAAAAGGGAGCTGGGTTTGTATCATTTTAAAAGGAAAAAACCCACCTTGAATAGTGACAGCTTTCTAACCACTTGTGGTGTGAATTGGTGATAACAATTTTCATTTCTAGAACCAACTCAGCCCTTGCCTTTCCTCGTTTGCCACTTGCCCACTCAGCTGTGTGATGTCAAATTGCTGGAACTGAAAATAACATTTTGGTAAAATTTCCTGGACCTTCCTGGTTGTTTTTGGGGACTCCTTCAGTGGTAGCAGTGCTGGCACCTGAGAGGCTCTTCCAGCCCAAACCATTCAGGTGAACATTTAAAGAGTTTTTTCAGTACAAGATGCATCGTGTGTACCAGTGGAGAGGTGTTTGGGAGGGAGGTCAGGTCCTTAACACCAGCTCTGTCAGAATAATTGGAATAATGTAAGCTGGTATTCCATTCTCTAGCTTCATTCTGAGTTCATGCCTCTTTGGGTTTTTGCAAGGATAACCCTGGCCTTTGCAGGTCACAGTTTGCAAATTTCAAATTATTACTTGCTGTGTTCAAATTTTCACCAACAAATTGCCATTTTGGGGTTTTCTTAGTGTGTTTCAGACACACCACTGGCTCTCCCACTGGCAATCCAAAGAGTTATGGAATTAAAGGACTTTGTTGTAGTTGTTGTATCAAAAGCTTGGAAAGCATGGCAGGAGTTTTGTCTCACCTGACTTTTTGAAGATCTGAAATGCTGTGTATCTATAATGTAGATATTAAATTATGTATAATATAAGACTTGGTATGGACAGGAGCTTTTAAACAAAAGATGTGTTTTTCTGCTCAAGTGCAATAAAATGGAGGATTTTTCCTCTTGGTTACATTTTTAGATTTCAATGGACTGGTTGAAATATGTCAGTAAATGCCTTCAGTGAAATGTGGGACTTCACAATTAAAATTATCGGCTTTCCTTTCCCATTTTTTGTCCAAACACGACATTACAAAGAACTAGAAAATGTTTTATTTCCACGTATTTTGGCTGCCAGAAGCAGCTTTTCAGTTGTGGGTTACTCAAAGTCGAGACAAATCTTTGGATTAATTTTTCAGAACAGAAGGAAACTCTGGAAATTCATTTTCTGTCAGCTCCAAATTTTGTTTAGATAGGAGTAAGAATTGCCTGCCCACTTAATTAATCCCCATTTTTCTGCTTGGTGTTTGGGGTAGTTCTTTGGGATGCACAGAATAAGGCATGATGAAAAGATCTGACAGCAAGGGGTTAGAAAAGAAAACAGCAAAAATTCCTCTGGTGTGTCTTCAGTTGCATTTGTTGAGGTGAATGTTTGCTGAAGGGAGGGCAGTCCATGCAAACCTGGATTTAAATTGCACGGGACAGTGGCAGAAGAGTTCTGAACCATGTTGGGAAATGGGCTTTCCCATCTTGTGCCAGGTGTGTCCCAGCCTCGCCCTTTGTGGGGCTGGCTGGAATCCTGCTGGCTCGTGCCCTGGAACCGGGGCTGTGCCGAGGGGGCCGTTTCCAGCTTGGTGTTTATCCCCCTGGTTTTGGAGATGGGGGAAGAGTCAGATGGAAGAGGCACACGTGTCTGTGTGGGTGTACGTGGTTATTGAGGGAGTTGATGTAGTTAGCACGAGGTTATTGTTTCTAAGCTCTGTTCTTTTTTTGCTTTTTCCCTTTCCACCGACTCCGAGCTCTGGGTTCCCCAGGAGGGGCTTTCTTCACTGCTCCATCATCCTTTACCCATCACCATGTTCTGTTTCCTTTGTTTCTCCTTTCTCCTCTAATCCATAGGGGGTTTTGACTGGAAGTGGAGCGATACATCTTTTGAGATGTGATTTTTCTTTCCTCCTGGAGGTTTTCTCCAAGGGTTGGCATCTCCACTGACCCTGGCAGAGCTCCCAGCTGCGCTTTGGGACAAAAAACCATCCAAACCCTCCACACACAGACACCAGCTGCAGGGTTCTGTTGGGCATTCCCTGGTGCTGATTGCTGTGTCCCTTGTCCTGCAGACCCCGACTGGGCCAGCCTCAACCTGGGGGCCCTGATCTGCATCGAGTGCTCAGGAATCCACCGCAACCTCGGCACGCACCTGTCCCGGGTGCGCTCCCTGGACCTGGACGACTGGCCCATCGAGCTCATCAAGGTGATGACAGCCATTGGCAACGAGCTGGCCAACAGCGTGTGGGAGGAGAACAGCCAAGGCCACGTCAAGCCTTCCTCAGACTCCACCAGGTGAGTGTTGGCTGCTGCCACTCGTGAATTCCCCCTGGTGGGAAAACCAGTGTTGACATCCTTTATCCATTGTTGACATCCTTTATCCATTGTTGACATCCTTTATCCATTGTTGACATCCTTCATCCATGGCTTACATCCTTCATCCATGGTTTACATCCCTCATCCATGGTTTATATCCTTCATCCATGGTTTACATCCCTCATCCATGGTTTACATCCCTCATCCATGGTTTACATCCTTCATCCATGGTTTCCATCCTTCATCCATGGTTTCCATCCTTCATCCATGGTTTCCATCCTTCATCCATGGCTTACATCCTTCATCCATGGTTTATATCCTTCATCCATGGTTTACATCCCTCATCCATGGTTTCCATCCTTCATCCATGGTTTACATCCCTCATCCATGGTTTCCATCCTTCATCCATGGTTTCCATCCCTCATCCATGGTTTATATCCTTCATCCATGGTTTATATCCTTCATCCATGGTTTATATCCTTCATCCATGGTTTATATCCTTCATCCATGGTTTATGTCCCTGCTGCATGCCCAGGAGCAGCGTGTGGCAGCGTGGGGGGCGGCAGGGCTGCAGTGACCTCGCTCCTGGGAGGGTTTCCTCAGCAGCTCTGCAGCTCTCTGTTCAGTGGGAGATGGAAACCTCCTGCCTGCTCCTTCCTCCATCTAAATTACCCTGTTTGTGCTCCTTTGTCTCAGTGGGCCACAAGGTCCCTGCCTCTTGGACTGCCAGTTTGTCACTGACAGCCTCCCTTCAGGGGTCCAGGCTCCCTTGGGAATTTGTACCTGGCTGTCAGCTCCTTGATTCTGCTCGGGGTGTTCCAGGTCCTGCTGGCCACGGACTCGATCACTTTTTGCGTGTGTGATTTGTGTGAAACCACGAGGGGTGTTTCCTTTGAGAACAGCCTCTCACAGCTCCACACAGTGAAAACCTGCCTGTGATGTCTTATCCTACCTAAAACTAGGGGGCTTTATGCTTAATTAATCGTGTCAGTGTCAAAGACAGATGTTTGGAGAATACTTTTCCCAGTTTCGGATCAGGTGGAAAGATCTCTGTGCCTGGGCCACCTCCTGCAGCAGGGGGCTGGGTTTGTGCTCTTGTGTGTCATGAAGTCAACTGTTTCTCATTGCATTATTTCGTTAGCCCTGAAAAATGAATTTGTGGTGCCACCTTTGGTTCATCTTCGAGAATGAAGCCACTGCATTAATCAGGCTGCTTAGATGAATGGCTGTGCATTTAAAAGTGCTCAGGGAGCCCCAGAGAGGGGGTTTGTTCAGGCAGAAATGGGATGTCTGCTCCCTACCTGTGTGTTATGAGACACAGTGATTTCATCAAGTAGATTGAAATGAACTTGCAGTCATTACTGTCACTTTAATGCAGAGATTTTATATTCTTGCACCTCACAAATATATGTTGCTCCTTACTGCTGAGGTGAGATGGAGCAATAGTTCTAAACACCTGAAAGGAAAATCCTTGCACTCAATTGGAATTCTATTTAAAAAATTAAAAATCACATTATTTCAGCAGTCATATAATAAACATCGTGAAAAATCTGAAATCCATGTGACTGTGATGAAAAGAGCACCATCCATTTCAATTAATAATTCATTTGGGATTGAATTTTACTTCTAGAAAATCAACTTTTTTCACTTAGTATTTCATGCTCTGGGCTTATTTTAATTCTGCCACTTTGTTTTCTGTGCTTCCTCCTGGTTATATTCACCCGATTCTGATTGTCACTGGTATCAATGCACTTTCTCTCCTGCACTGCAACATTTTTGGACAAAAAGATTCATTTTATAAATAGGATTTTCTAGCTCTCTGTCCAGGTTCACGCTTGTGTGATAGAAGAGGTGCTAGAAGAAGTAGAATTAGGGTGATTTGGAAATTTTCCCACGAAGCAATTGCAATCTTGCTTTGCTGCTCCCATTCCTCTGCTGTTTGCAGCAGGGACTGAAATGCAATTTTTCACGTTAATACCAGAGAGTTCTGCTTTTTCCAAGTGTGTGCCTCCTTTTGTGCTTCCCTTTGGTCTCTGGCAGCATCACAATCCTTCTGTCCAAGCTGTGGTGACAAAATAAATTCAAGTTCTTCAGGCAGAGGCTCTGCTTTCCACGTCCTCACTGCTGTTTGGAGTTTTGCATGAGGAATTCTGTTGGAGACAGCTAAAATGGACCTGAGAGTTAAACAAAGCTTCCTTTTGTTGTTGTTGGGGGACTGCAAGGGAAAGAGGCAACTCCAAGAGTGCTGGAGAGAGACTTTGGACAAGGGATGGAGGGACAGGACACAGGGAATGGCTTCCACTGCCAGAGGGCAGGGCTGGATGGGAGATTGGGGAGGAATTGTTCCCTGGGAGGGTGGGCAGGCCCTGGCACAGGGTGCCCAGAGCAGCTGTGGCTGCCCCTGGATCCCTGGATGTGTCCCAGGCCAGGTTGGACACTGGGGCTTAGAGCAGCCTGGGACAGTGGAAGGTGTCCCTGCCATGGCAGGGAGTGGGATGGGATGATCTTTAATCTCCCTTCCACCCCAAACCATTCTGGGAATCTGATTCTGTGCTGGGCCCTTAATGGACACGTTTAGAGGGCATCGGGTGGGTTCCACCTTTTCGTGTTGTGTGTGTCTACTGGACATGAAGCCATCAGTGGAAACCCACAGACTTCTAGGGACACACACAAAAAGTAATGAGCTGCTCCACAAATACTGAGTGGTTGGGCTGGGAGGCTCAAGGAGTATTCACAGGCTGGACTAAAAGGAACCTGAAAGTCTTGATGTGGCTCTCAAAGCACTCCCTTCAGCCTGGGAGAGGTTGGCCCTGATCACTGTATGCTTCCTGTGTGTTTCTGTGGAGTAGAGGAAAGGCTGCAGGGATCCATGGGGACGGTTTTTGGCAGGAGGAGTTGCCAAATGGCTGCTCTAGGTCATGGCATAATGAAGGAATCTTGTCCAGAAAAACGTCACCAGTATTTCTGAAAACTGAGCTGTGGCAGGCTGTGAGTACAGCTTCCCTTTAGCAATTCTGCACACTCCAGGGTAAGATATTATCAAATTCAAGACCTTACCATGGCCTGCAGCTTCCTCCCGAGGGACAGCTCCCACCTCTGTGCCCAGGGACAGCACCCGAGGGAGCAGCTGGAGCTGGGCCAGGGCAGGGTCAGGATGGAGAGCAGGGAAAGGTTCTTCCCCCAGAGGGTGCTGGGCACTGCCCAGGCTGCCCAGGGAATGGGCACATTCCCAACCCTGCCAGAGCTCCAGGAGCCTTTGGATAGCACTGCCAGGGATGCCCAGGGTGGGATTGGTGGGGTGTCTGGGCAGGGCCAGGGGTTGGACTCCATGATCCTTGTGGGCCCCTTCCAGCTCAGGGTGTTCTGTGATTAAACCACATGAAACACTGCTGTCCTTTCCTAGCCCACTCAAAAGCACTTCAGATTCTCCATCCAAGCAAACCATGGGACAAGGTAAACCTGGACACTTACTTTGAAAGCCAGGAAGGTTCTGAGATTGGAGGGCAGGTAAAAATCAAAGCCTGGAAGCTCTCTAGCAAAAGGCATTATCCCTCCTGCATTGATCAGGGGTATTTTGCCCAGGTTTATCCTCTGATATCAATATATCCAGGTCACATCCATTTGGACAGTCAGGCAACCTGAAGTGTCCCCTGGCTGGGGGTGGGATGAGAGGGGCTTTGAGGGCCATTGCAACCCGAGCCATCCTGGAATTCTTCAGGCAGATCTGCAGGTTGGTTGGTGCCCCTGGACCAAAAGCAACAGCCAGGATGGCCTCTGGCACTGAGCTGGAAGGTTTGGGGAGCACGGGCGTGGTGGGATCCTCAAGGAGGTGGTGCAGGGTGAGCAGTAGCACAAGGCAGGGCTGAGGGATTTCAGGGAGGCAGGAGGAATAAACACGAGCTCCAGCGAGCACCAGAAGTTGGGGAAGCAGCAGAAAACCCAAGCACAGGCAAACACTGGAGTGTGGAAGGGAGCAGGGAGCAGCTGGCCCCTGAGCTGTGGTGTCTGGGGGTCCCTGATGAGGTCAGCTCTGGAGAGCTGGTAATTGGTTCCAGCAATTACCAGCAGCCCCGAGAACGCCGCTCAAACTTCGGGACGCCTGTGACAAATTGAAGCTGACTGCTGGTGGAGGAGTATCGACTTCCCATTCCTAAACAGGGGGATCATTAGTCAAGAAAAGCATCTTTTAATTACTCACAGCAAGAAAAAAAAGAAAAAGAGTGAAAAGAGGAAAAAGATCTTTCAGTATGGATCCTGCAACAACCGCCAGGTTTTTTTCTTCCAAGTGTATTCAATATTAAATTTATTGTCTTGGAGGGGAGGGAGCGAGCCTGCCTGCAGTCCCTCCTTGGGTAATGCGGGTTTAATTTGGAGTGAGAAGTTAAATTAGAGTAAATCAATGTTGCCACAATTAACCGGGGCTGGGGCTGGGATCAGGATTTTCCCTCTAATTGCTATTGATACTGTTTGAGCACACTCTCCCAGCGCTGCTCTGGAGGGCTGCAGCACTGGAGGAGCCCCGTGGGGCTGAGCAGCTCCATGGAGGAATGTTGGAGACGTGGGCAATCCAGCCTGGGAATTCTTGGCCTTTTGCACTGGTGTGTCCATCTCCTGCCAGGTATTCAGCTTTTCCTGGACACTCCTCACTCGTTTTCCTTTCTCCTCGTGCTCGTGAGGCCTCTGGTTTGCAGACTCATTTGCCACCGTTGACTTCCAAGGTGGTGTTGGCCTTCTCCAAATGAGACAAGGTGCTCCCATCCCTGTGCCCACTCCAGGAGAGGGTTATCTGCTCCCTCACCCTCCTTCCCCGAGCTCCCAAGGAGTCCATCTCTGTCTCCCTGGGGGTGTTGGGGTGGATGTGCCACCTCCACCGGCTGGAGGTTGCTGGGCAAGCTGAGGGAAGGTAGGATCATATCCAGGCACCATCTCCCAGCCACATTCCTTGTTCTGCTGCTCAAACAATGCCAAATGTCTGCATTAGCCACACACAGATAGGGCTCCACCATTCCATCGTCCTTTTGGGAATACTCACAAACAGGTGGAACGTCCAGCTCCATTCAAACTGTGATTTTGAGTTGAGGGATGAGTGCATTGCAGAAGTTCAGGTGTAGTTCTGAGCTCTTTGCCTGGGGCTTGGGGCAGGAGCAGCAGTTGAGCTCAGGTCTGTTTGCTCAGCAGCCTCTCTGTTTATTCTGGGTACCAAAGGTTGCAGGAAAATCCAACAGTGGCTGAGCAGTTGGGAGCTGGCAGTGTGGGGAATTGACTCTCACCTCGGAAGGGAAGATCCAGTTTGATCCTTGCTCGCTAATGAACTCAGCCTAATGGTGTCAACACGATGCAGCTGCACTGTATCGAGCTGGGTTTCACAGTCCTGCTCCAGAGCCTGCCTTCTACTGCTGCGAGGAGAGCTGGTCACCAGGGAGTGACTGGGATGAAAAGCATGACACCCTGCCTTCCACCAAAACGTGAATCCTGTTCTTTGTAAAAATAATGGATCCTTCATCCTCGCTGATGGGCGAGCCCGGGGAAGCGGGGCGCTTCAGGTGCTGCTCTCCATCCCGGATCCTGCTGTGCTCCATCTCTCCCCCAGCCTGTGCCCCTTCTGGGCCATCGGTCTGGGTGCTGCTGGTCCCTGGCAGAGGGAAGGAGGGGGCCTGGGGGAGCAGGGGTACCACCAACCCTGCGTGGATCACTGGCTCCGTGGCGGATCTTGGCCTGATGAGGTCAGTGTTCTGTGCCTTTTCAGTGCTCCTCCAGCCTCGCACCTTTCCCCTTCCACGGCTGGGGGAAGGGGGCTTGAAAAATAATTTTTTTTTTTAAAGGAGATTTTAAAAAAAAAAAAAAAAAAAAAAAAGGTTTTATTGTGAAGGGCTGACCAGAACCCATCTGCAGTTGGGTGGCATCTGCTCCCCACATGTCACTTCCCTCATTAACAAGCAATTGAATTAATTAAATGCTACTCAGAACACGCATAACAAGCTACCGGCAGTGTCCAAATTAGCACTGATAATCAAGGATGATTTCCTTTATTATCCTGCTAAGTGGTGTGCAGGCTCTGATCTCCCTGTCTGCCCTCATCTATTTACATACCCCCAGCTTCTGCCTTTAGAAGCCGAGGTTATCTTACCTAGTTAATTTGCCACGATCACCAAGCATGGCGGATTGATATTCCTGCCTCTGCTGAAGCAAACCCCCTCCTTTCTCCCCCTTTTCCTTCCTCCCCAAGCCTGGTCCTTTGTATCTCAAGCTCACTGATAAATTAAAAGCCACCTCTGTGGTCTCTCAAGTGAGTAATAGAGGCAGAAATTTCATTTTGCAACTGGCTGATTTAATGATCCAAAGGGTAATTAATGGCCTGATTATCTTAATGTTAAATATGTCCGGCAGCAATTACTGTGACCTCCCGCTTGTCAAGGTCCAGGCTATGCTCTTCTTTCAATTAAGTTCTCTGGGGCTTAATGGTATGAATAAACTCCTCTGATTCTATCATTCCGGACTCTGAGATTTAAGCGAGCTGGGGGCTCGTTTGGAGTTTTAATCAGCCCGTCTTCTACTTGAGCGATCAGAGTTAACAATTATAACAAGGACAGTTTAACTTTCTTTCTTTCTTTCCCACCTCCCCCCCTTCCCCTTCCCACTTCTTTATATATATTTTTTTTATTATTATTTTTTTTTTCCCTCCCGAAGCGCTCGGAGGGGATTTTTGTTGGCGGCGGCTTTGCCGGGGCCAGTCTCTCCCGATATAAATTATCATGTGAATGCCGCTGTTTTTCCGTTTGACAGGCTTAATTAATTGGCAGGAGCGCCCGAAAATGACAGTGGCACTAATTGCAACTCCAAGCCCATCTCTGTCAGGGCGGCGTGCCCCGCTCCTGGCCGCAGCCGGACTCCGTTGACGTTTCCCACTGCGGTTTTCACGTCTCGTCGGGGAGCGTGATGGGATGTGATGGCCCAAGATGTGCCTTTGGCTGTGGCAGGCGGGCAGCCCGTGTGCAGGAATGACATTTGCTGCCAGTGGAGTTCAGACAGCTGGGCAGCTGCCGGCCCAGCAGCTGCTCGGGGACCGCGGCTTCCACTCGAGGTTTGGCTTAGGGCTTCCAGCTTGGGCTTTGGGCAGGGATCGATAGAAACTCACTCCTGCTCTTCCTGGTGGCTGAACTGCACCGAGCAGCACGAGCTGGAGTTCTGTTAGCCCTGTTTTGGACAGCAGATATTTCACAGAGATAATGAGGAAAAGGGATGAATTATCAGTTGCGGCGGCGGCATCGCGTTCTCAAACGCAGACGTAAATAAAGAGACGGATTCACTGCTGCCCGTAAACTCCAGCTGGAGGAGCGAGCCCTTCGTGTGCTTCCACAGTGGGCTGGTTTGCAGCTAAATTGAAACAAAAAAATAAAATTCTCACTCGCCAGTGGCTTCCAGGAGATGCTGGAATCTGACAGGAAGAGCCGAGCGAGGCGAGCGGAACATCAGCTTGGGTGGCTGCTGGTCAGCCTTCAGCCTCTTGGAGACCTTGGAAGCTCCAATGCAAACCTGCAGAGATAAAAGGTGGTGGTGGCAGCAGTAGTAGTGCTGTGTTTTATTGTCCTTGCAGCTGCTTGGCAGCCCTTGTCACCCAGGAGCTGATCCGGTAAAACACCGGAGCCTGTACGGCAGCCTGGGAGATGCCTGGATGATTAAAAATCAAAACAAAACAACCACAACACCCTCGACCCCGCTTGTCCAAGTTAATGAGTGCTTCAGATGAAATGCTCCCCGGCTCAGCTGCACCTTTCCTGTGTGCAGAGCTGCCTCTGATAAAAGCTCACACTCTTGGTAAACAGGAGCCTGGCTTGCAATAATTATTACAATGGCTATTTGCCTCGTTGGGGGTGAAAGGGAAACCTGCAGAGGAGGTGCTTTCATAATTTCATCATTCTTCTGCAGATTATGAAAGCATTTATGAAAAAGCCAGGGTGCTGTTCTTCTTTTCAGTCTGAATAGCACCAGTACCATTTCATTGAACCCCTGGAAGTGCCTAAGGCCAGGCTGGACAGGGCTTGGTGCAGCCTGGGATGGTGGAAGGTGGTGTCCCTTGGAGGCACAGTCAGCTCCAGGTACCTTTATTTTGGTGAGATCCTTGATGAATTTGGGTTCTCCTTCTCTGTGGATTTGGCTGCCGTGCTGAAAAGCAGCAGGTTAAGCTGAAATTCCCTAGAAAGAGAAGCTGATGGGCTCTTGTTAAACCTGGAGAAATCTAGGATTTGAGTTCAGCACTCAAACAAGGAGGATTTTTTGGGGGAAAGAGTGTTCATAAGTTGATAATCAGCAATAGAAATAGTGATTTGTTTGTTTGTTTGTTTGTTTGCTGGAATAAGAACCCATCTGGTGGGTGGGTGTGTGAGTGCCTTTCCTGAAGGTCCCAAAACCGTGGCTTAAAACTTAACTTTTGGTGTAGATACGGCCTGATTATTTCTCTTTTTGTATTAGTTCCCTCCCAGACACCTACCAGGGCTAGAGAGATTTGAAGACCAATGTGTTTTCAGTGGCCTTCACATCTGCTTGGCCAAAAGACCCTTGAAAAGGTCAACTCAGAGCTCACAAACAGAGAGAGAAAACCATCTCTGTGTTTGTTAGAAACTGCTCAGGACAGTGTGGAACTGCAACAGAGGAATGGAAGGGCTGGGTAGAGCAAAATTTTAACTTCAGATGGGAAAAAAATGGATGGTGAATCTATAACTTGAGGAGGAGCATGGCTTGCATCAGGCCGATGGCCAAAGGCCAGGATCACTGAAAAGGAGTCAGGTGGAAACCACTGTGGGTTTAGTTTGTCCTCAGAAAATTCCTTGGTGTCATTAACACTGGAATTGAATTGCACGCCACGTGTGGATGCACATATTTGTTGCTCCACAGCACCTGAGGAATACATGTGGAGAGTTTCATCTTAAATATGGCCAGCTGAAAGCAACTGGAAAATGAAGTTTGCCATCTAGAGCATTGGGCAGCCTTACCAAGGTGCTCCTTCACCAGTTACTCATCAGTGATTTCCAAAAGGAAAAGCGCTGGACACTTGTTTGTTCTTGAAATTCAGCTGTTTGCAAGGCTGAAACGTGTTAATAATAATAATAATAATAATAATAATAATAATAATAATAATAATAATAATAATAATAATAATAACAACAATAGTGCCAAAATAAAGCCATTGAGTTTAAAAATGCCCAATGCCAAGCATCAGCTGTTATGAGGTGCCCGGGTCAGATCCAAAGGCTCACCTGTGAGCATTTTGGGAAGTGCTGTGAGTCAAGCACTTGGGGAAACACCCAGCAGATTGAAAAATACCTGTCCTGTTAGAAGGAAATCTTATGCACCAGGTTTTCTCTTTATTTGCAGCTTTCCGGTGTGGTTGATGTTTAACTGGTTCCTTCCCTTGCTGCTGCCCTGAGGTCCCAGCTGCCTCTCCCCAGGCACTTTAGGCACACATCATCCAAATTGCACTCTGCTGTGGAGCCCCTCTGTTCCTGGTGTGAATTCCTGTGGCTGTTTCTGCATTTCCTGCTGTGGAAGAGGTCCATACCCCGGTGGTGGTTCAGCCTGAGCAGGATTGTCTTTCCCCTGGGCAGGGTGTCACAGGAAGGTCGTGTCCGTAGACCCCGAGCTCCTGGCGGTTGTCCCCGGTGATGGTGGCCGTGTCCCTGCCGTGGTTTTTGCCTGTTCCAGCCCTTTGGATGGCTCTGTTTCAGCCCCTGGGACAGCAGAGCGTGGCTGCAGGCGGTGCTGGGGATGCTTTGAAGGCAGGCAGTGCCTCTCCCTGCTCCTGGTGGCTTTGCTGGCCGGTGACACGAGGCACGGAAGCAGCAGCATCCCTCGCTTTGGTCCTGGCTACAGAACCCGCAGGGCTCCCTAACAGTAACTGTGACCAACTTTCTTTTGTGCTTTTTTCCCTTTTTTCCCCCCTTTGTTTAAGACTGAGCTTTGTTTCTGGCTCTGCAGGAAGCTGGTAGCCTATGGCAAGGGACTGGGGAGATAAGACTTCAGTAAGATAACTAAATGAAAAGGGCAGCAGTGAAAAGATGGTGCCGGCTTTTGACTGGACTGAAACTTGATACACGCAGCAGCCCAAATGCAGGTTCCCCACAGCTCTCAAATCTTCTCTGTTCTTCTGGGATAATGCTCTTCCAGCTGGATTTTTCCGTGTGTGGGTGCTGGAGTGGGGTCAGCAGCGAAGGGCCAGCAGAAATGAGGGACCAGGAGAAATCAGAGCAGCTCTGCAGTAATTAAACAATGTGGAAATGTGCACAGGGGAGCACAGGTGAGGAATGGGAGGCAGGAATTAGAGGGAGATGAAATCCCTGCCCGTCCCTGTTAAGCAGATTGTGCAGCCAGAGCAGAGTGCTGTCGCTGAGGTGTTTTTGTGTGAGAATTTGGGGAGCGAGCAGAAGCCGTGTGATTGGTGAGCCTCAAAAGGTGTGCCCGGACCCAGCTTCAGACAGCCCTCATGCTGAACAGATGATTGTGTCATGGAAACCTTCCTGCTAGCTCTGCTTTTCCTCCAGAAGATTTGCGTTTCCCTGCTTTCCTCCAGGTCAGAATTTCCAAGGGGATGTTTTTATTGTGTTTTCACTTGTCTGTGCAGCACACTGAGGTGCACACACAATTAAATCACAACCCCAGGGATGCTGCTAAGGCTCCTCTGCAAGTGGAAGGAACAGGATCGTGTCACTGTCTGCTAAAATTGAAGGGTGTCTTATGAAAAGATGATACTCAGAAGTTGGCTTTTTCACTTTCTCATCTCAAGAAGCCAAAATTTGCAGCTCTAATCCTTCGCTGGTGACGTGTGTGTGCTCCTGGCTGAGCCTTTCCAGACCAGACCTGCTTTGGCCACTTGTCCTCCCACTGCTCAGACCAGCCCTAAACAGATTCCTGAGTTTCCTTGGGTTCACCTGTTGGGTTCAGGCAAAAAGGGGGAAAATAAAAAAACAGCTACAGAAAATAATCAGGATTACTTGTTTGGACTTCCAGTCAAGGAGAAGAGTTAAAATTGTAATATATAAAACGATATTATTATTTAAAATAGTGTTTCAAATAAATGTTATTGTTTGAAATACTACTGCAATTGCAATTTTGAGTGGTGGAACTCCAGTGTGGGTTGGTGTGGGCACTCCCAGCTCTGGTTTCAGCCGTGGACACCGTCACACAAAATTTATTTGGAGGCTGGATAGACTCAGCAGCCAAAGGACCCTTTGAAATGCAGAGTTTTGTTTGTTAAAAATCAGTCACTGACATTTTTGGATGTTTTTTAAGGACACAGTGTGTTTTACAAGGCATCATGTGATGTGTAGAGGTGTAAAGGAGCAGACAAGGCTTAGGGATGTGCAGGATGTGTGATGGGAATGCTCCAGGTGAAATGAGAGATGAGAATGGCTCTTCTGACAAAGTTCAGGGACTCCTGAAGTTCATACACCCCCAAAGCTGATTGTTAGCTGGTGCTTGTTGCCACATTTGCATTTTTGTGGGGTCACCCAGCTGGTTTGGTACCAATGTGTGTGTTAGGATGTGGAATCAGAGGCACAGGAGAGCACAGGGTGCCTCAGAAGTGGAAGGGAAGCAGCCTCCAGCATCAGATGGGGTGTTCTGTAAGAGGAAAGTGCATTTGGCATCCTCAGGGGGAGAGCTTTGGGTTGCACCTTTTACAGCCAGACCATCTCACTGCCACGATGGGACGTGCAGGAACCAACCCAGCCCACAGGGAAGGCTCTCAGGGCACCCCAAAAAGCTGTGTTGTCAGCCAGGAGTGATACAATAGCATAAAAAACGAGCTGGTTTTATGATTCCCCTGATTTTCAGAAAGAAATGGCAAAGTAGAGCAGGACTTGTGTGTTCACAATTAAATATTGCGCTGTAGGTTTTTAGTGGAATTGTAATTTTTTTTTGTACCGAGGTGCCCTGGTGGTGAGGGTTTGATGGCCAAGTGGGTGCCAATATCCACAGGAGTCTTTTGGTCTGGAGCAGGAGAAGGCACAAATTTGGTTCATGGGATGATTCCTGTCCACACAGAGTGGATTCTCTTTGGAGAGACATAATTAACAAATATAATATGATCAAGTGTATATTTTATTGAGCACATTTATCAAGAATTTATCAAGCATATATGTGATATCCTTGATAAATTCAAGATAATAAAAGAAAAATACACAAAATATGAAATACTATTTTATATGTGTATATAGTGCACTTTTTCTCAGCACTCAGGAAAATGGGTTTCACTGCTTTAAAAAAAAAAAAAGAAAATTAAGTATTTTCTGGATCATGCAGTTTTTGTGAAAGAGTACATTAGATAGCAGTTTGAGAAGCATGGAAATCAATCTTGGCTGGTTTGGGGACTTGAGGGGTTGCATCTCAGGCCACAGTTAAAAAATCTGAGCTTTCTTTAAGCCAGAACTCAGCAGCAGTGGAAGAGGGATAAAACTCCCAGTAATCCAGCATGAGGCAGGGTTGAGGTGGGTACATACCGTGACCATCACTTGCCAAAATATGTAATTTTGGAGAAGAATGGTAAGGAATACTGAGATCTTCAGTGAGTAGCAGGAGATGCTTAAGGGGATTAATGAAATGATAATGATTTAAAGGGGGATGGAGGGGTTTGCAGGCCTTTGGGGGTGATCTCCTTGGAAAAAATGGGTTCTTGTGGTTCAAAAGTGCTCCTAAGAGCAGGAGTAGGGGATGGAGGATGGAGGGACAGGGAGGAGCTGTTTGGGCTGGCTGTTTCTTCAGCTGTGCAGTCTTTTCCCAAGGAAAGCAGTGATTCCCACCAGCAGAACACAGGGTGTGGAGCAAGGCAAGGGGTGGGATGATCTCAGTGGCCTTTGCTTTCCAGGTTCACCAGAGCTCTGGAAAGGAATCTCACAGCACGCAGATTTTAAAATATTTCACGTCGAGTGCTCCTGTCACTGCAGAAAACTGCAGGAATCAGCTGAGAGCAAGATCTGATTGCAGAGCTCTCTCCTCCCTGTGCCCTGCTCCCCTCCTGCATCTGCTGGATGTCCATTGCTGGAAGTTTTCCCTTCAGAACAAACCTATCATTTTTCACCACAGGATATTTACAGCTTCAGTCAGTGCCAAATTCAATTGGCTTCTGATCTCATCGCTGCAAGTTATAGATGCAGATATTATTTGCACTGTGGTTAATTATGGAGCAATCAAACTTTGGCTTTTCCACTGTAATTTCCTCTGCCAGCTAATTTAATTAATCACCCCCAGCTCAGCTCTTCCAGCTGCGACCGGCAGGGTCATTAATTAGACATGTGGTGGTAGCTCACAGACCAGTTCCTGTTAAGGGGCTGCTGCCCACTTCATCTCTGAGGGAGCTGGAGCTTTTTTTCCCAGCATCCAGGCAGGATTGGAGGTAGCTGCCAGGTTGCCGTGTCTCTCGGAAGCCATTCCCAAAAGACAGAGCACAAGCAAACCCCAGGATTGCTGGGGCTGCTGGCACTCAGCTCACAGGGACTGGGCTCAGGTGCCCACCAAGATGCAATTCAGGGTCTCACCCAGCGGTTCTCAGTGCTCCATCCGTTCTGGTCTCATCCAGGAGCTAAAAAGCAAGTGCTCAGGAATTCAGTAGAGCTCCTTTTGATGTTGGTGGGAGCTGCCTGGTGTGTTTGTCAGATGGAAAATATTTTAATTGCCAGATCACATCAGCAATAGCTCTTTGTTTTAAATTATTATTTTTACCATAAAAGCTGTGCAAAATACCCAGCTAAGTCTGTCACATTGTTTAGATCTCAGAATAATCACTAATTCCTTTTCCTTCAGGGTGGAAGAATATTTTACAGTAAACAAAATGGGTTGATACAGCTCGGGAGTCTCATCCTAAGCATGATCAGCAGAGGGCAAGTGATTTGGGATATGTGATGGCCCTGGAAAGTCCAAGCATTTTGGGAAGGGAAGGCAGCAGGTCCTTGGCCTTTGCTCTTGCACGGTCTGTTTGGATAGCTGGGAATACACACCCTGCCTTTGGGTGCACTTTGCATCTAAAATATCCATGGATTCATGGAATGGGTAAAGGTGGAAAGCCCTCCAAGATCATGGAGTGTGCAAGCCTTGGCCCAGCACTGCCAGGTCCCTAAATACCACAGCAAAGAACCCTCCAAATCCATCACATTCTCAGGCTGAGAGTTTTAAGCAGCATCCTTTGTTTTACTGCCAGGATCTTCTTTATCCTCCTCGGAGTGCCACCAAAGCCACCGGTGTTCCCATGCTGGCTCTTGGAGCTGGAAAAGCTGAAAATCTTCAGGATCCTTGTAGCTCCTGGGCACCTTTTCCAAGCACACCCAGCCAGCCAGGCTGGTTTTACTGCCCTCTGATTTCAAACCTGTTGCAAAGCTGTCGTGTCTAATCAGTGCCTGTGTCCACCGGTGGTGGATTGCTGATGGATTGGTCGGAGTCTCCCCCACTTCTTTTCAAAATAGACAAACTCAGCTCAAGACAACTGTTTTAATCATCCTGGCTCACAAAGCCTCCTTTCAGCCCCTTCTGTCCAAAACGACCATCAACCCTGCCCAGAAATAGTAAACTGAAAATAAAAAAAAAAAATCAGTTCTCTTCACCGCTAAACTGCAAGTGCCTTTTTTAATAGCAAAACAGCGCTGTGCGCTCAAGTGAGCTCCCTTCTCTGAAGGAGAAGGTGCTTCTGATGCAACCCTCCCTTCAAGTGCATCATGCTCCTCTTCACTGGTGGCTTTTTTTCCTCCCTTGTACCTCTCAGAAGGTTCCCTCAGTGTGAACTGTTTTGGGGAAGATGCTTTTAACACAAAGTCCCTTCGCGCTCGCGGAGAGCCTCAGGGATTGTCACAGAGACAACTCAGCAACTGCTTCAGAGTGAAGGGGGCACATCTGCCTCCTCCAGCACGGCGAGATTGTTGACGGGTTATTGCTGAGGGAGCCCTGAACCAGAGAGAGATCTGTGATTGAGATGAGAGCAGCTCATCCCTTCAGAGGGGCTCTCTCTGCACCTCGCTGCGGAGCAAAAGGCAGTGCTGGCACCATGGTAGGGATGCTCCTTTGGGAATTCCTCTGAGTCTCACCGCTGGAAAAGCTGCTGCTGGAAGGGAGTGGGGCCCAGTGTGCATGGAGAGAGAGAGAGAAAATCATAGAATCACTAAGGTTGGGAAGGACCTCCAAGATCATCAAGTCCAACTTTACACGTTTGGTATGCATTTCAGCTTTATGGGATAGAATAGACAGACAGACAGATCGATAAATGGATACATAGATAGATGGATAGATAGATAGATAGATAGATAGATAGATAGATAGATAGATAGATAGATAGTAGATAGGTAGATAGATAATAGATAGATAGATAGATAGATAGATAGATAGATAGATAGATGGATAGATATGTAGATAGGTAGATAGATAATAGATAGATAGATAGATAGATAGATAGATAGATAGATACGTAGATAGGTAGGTAGGTAGATAGATAGATAGATAGATAGATAGATAGATAGATAGATAATCATTTGACCTTAAGAAAGTACTGCTAAATAATCCGCCACCCAAAAGTAGAACAACTGGCAGCATTAACTAGAAGATAATCCACCATAAAGACCTGGCTCTGGAACAGCCCTGTTCCTCGTTGGAGAAAGCCAGCATCCAGAATTCCCAAAATAGCCATCAGTGTTCTGTAGGCAAGCTGGAGAATTAGTTTGGCTTTTTGCTCTGCAAAAAAATTGGAGTTGCACTTGATCTTGATCAGCAGGTTGTAATCACCCGGTGCTACTTCACCTACTCATGTCACTTGGTTTTGTTTTATTTGAGCAGTAAATACCTTAAATCTCCTCAGAGTTATTGCATGTCTTCTGTGGAGACTCATCACAGTCCTGCCAGGCATTCATCAAGGCTCCCAACGAGCCACCACATGAAGTATTCCTCTGCTCCTTATCAATCAGTTTGCTTATAACTTTACTTTCTCCTCCTGAAGTAATCAAAATTTGATATTCCGCAGATTGCAGAAAATTGTCACTGCCGTATTCTGTGCTAATCCATCACGGGAAACAGTCATAATTTGGGCATCAGAAGAGCATTAAATGTTTAAATAAGCAGGAGAGCCCATTTACCGCTCCAGATGACAGGGCAGAAAAATGTTTGGATCACAGGTACGTTGGGAATCACAGCACAGACCTCACAGAGCAACAGGGCATCCACACTGCAGCAGGCACCAGGTTTGCTCTGTTCTTCATGGTGATGCTCAAACACTCAAAGGAAATGCTAAAGCCCAGGGAGTGAAGTGAATTTCTTCAGTTAAAGCTCTGTTGTGAAGCCCATTCAGCTCTTTGTGAAAGATGTTCCACATGGTTAAATTATCCATCACTTTCTTGTGGCCTTGTTTTCCTCTGTAGCAACAAGTAATTTCTGCTAATGATGAGAGAGAGGGAAAAGTGTCATTGTTGTGCTGTAGACTTGGGCAAAACGTGGCACCTTTGCCATCTTCAGGTCTTGAAATAAGTGCTCTGATGGTAAATGGGATGGGCAGGCCCTGTGTGATGAGGCTGGACGTGTGTGTGAGAGGTTCCACGAGGCTCTGAGCTGCCTGGGATGGTGGGAGGTGTCCCTGCCCCTGGCACAGGGGTTGGGATGAGATGGTCTTGAAGGTCCCTTCCAACCCAAACCATTCTGTTATTCAAAATGCAGAGGGTGGCTGCTCTCGTTTCTTTTTGAAATAGGAATTCCAGTGGACTGGGGAGAAGGTTATCTGCAGAGAGGGTGGGATGTGCCTTTGTTCTAGAGCAAGGAGCCAATCCCTAAATCTCCTTGGTGGAGCAGTGATGGTTTTCTGGCAAGCCTCGCGATCCTCTCATGGTTGGACAAAGCATCAGCAGAGCAGGTGTTGAGTCAGGCTGGATCCTGGTTTGTGTACTCACAGCCCCCAGTTTTGTCCCCTCCTTTTTGGGTCAAGTGGTGTTTTAAGCTCATTTCCCTTCTGGTAGTAGTGCTGCCTGTCCCATTTCTCTCTGCGTGGTGCCATAAAGCATCACCTTGGTTTTCCAAGGGAATAAATGCCATGTGTAATCCATGGAGCTGAGCAGCACCAGGATGTTGTGCACCGACCCAGGGCATATCTTCCCTTCCCAGTAACCACAGACCCCTTGGCATCAGAGTGTAAACCTTCCTTTTAAAGGGTGGCTGGCCAGGGGAAATCACCAAGGCTAGGGACAGTCCCTGTGAGCCAGTGCAGGGAGCAGACCAAGCTGTCCGTGCCCATATCCCAGGGGAAGGTGCCCCAGGAGCCAGGGAAGGTGCTGATTGTGGCTGTCAGTGTTTCTGCTGTTCCTGCTCTCCTGCTGCAAACACAGCCCAGCCACCCTCGTCTGGAAAGGATCCTTCAGCCTTCCTTTCCTCCCCTTCCACCGCTTCAAAAACACAGCGGCTGACAGTCCAAATGTTTGAAATAATTGGATTCTGCATTCTAATTCATCTGTAAAGTATTCGTTGATTAAATTAGCCTAATAGATATTATTTCTTACATGACTGCATAATTTCATCCTGATTGGATCACCATGGCACTAACGAGTCCCCCCATTTACTATTGACTCGAGAATCACAGAAGGCTGGAGATAACTATCATCTTGTTTCCCCTTTTTTTTCCCCCTTTCCCAGGCTAAAAGTTAAACTGATTTATACTAAAAAGGCACACAGCCAATGCCCAGGTGCATCTGTATTTTAGTCTTTGAGACCAGTGTTAGAATAGGAGAAAATCTTGGTTTATATAATCTTGAGCCCTCTTTTATTTACTCAGGGGGTTGTTTCTGAAGCAGAAAGATTAACTGACCGTTTAAGTTCCTTTGGGGGGGGTGAAAATGGAGATTTTTTAAATAAAATGCATTTTATTGTCTCATCAAAACATAGACTCGTTGCAAATGAACCTCATAAGGACTGCACATACTCGGGGAAATGGAAATTCTCCTCTCCAGATAATGTTCCAACCAAAGTGGTTTTAGCCTCTATTAGTGAGATTTTTTTCTTTGAGCTGCAATTTGAGTTGTGACCAAGAGAGAGGAAGAGGAAAACAAAACTGCCTTTAGTTTGACGCTAAATGAGAGCAGATCCTGCTTTCCAAGGAAGAGGGAGCCCCCTTGGAGCCGGGCTCCTCTGGCCCGGGGATGACGGGGTTTTGTCGGGAAGGGGTTAACACTGCCATCGGGTGGGTTTTGTCTTGCGGCGGTGAACTGAGCAGCCCCAAGGAGTTTTTGGCAAACCCCGGGCCCTGCCGGGACAAGGAGAGGTGGGGTCAGCTCAGGAAGCTGTGTCCATGAGCCCGGGGGGGAACAATGCCCCTCGCAGCAGGGACAGGAGGGACACCCGCTCCCGCTGAATAGCTCCCCAAAAAGCCGGCTCAAAGGGGCCGAGAGCCGCTGGCTGCGGGCAATCCAATCAATTGTTTCAGGAAGTGAAAGTCTGTCCCGGCTAATGGAGCCGTGATTGACAGGGGGTTCTCATTACAGCGCCCATCAGGGGACACAGTGAATTCCAGTGTTATTTAAGAGGTTAAGTAGAAATAAGATGCAGGTGACAGCCCAAGGCTTGAGGCATCGGGCGCTGCTCTTCCGACGTTGTGGGGTTTTTTGTGAGGAGACTCCACAAAATTTAAAGTGAGCGAGGGCAGGGGCAGTTGAGGAAGGAGAATTTGGTGCTGCCATGACTGCAGGACCTTCCCTGGCTGAGGAGCAGGGGGGTGAAAGCTGCCTGGGGAATTGTTGCATTAGGCGGCTCTTGTTCTTTAGGTGCACCTGAGGTGGATGTTACATTTGTGATCCCACCCCGGGTTGGTCCCGGCCCCAAGCCTGCAGGAGCTCAAGGAACGTTCGGATATCGTGCTCAGGGATGCCCAGGGTGGGATCGTTGGGGTGTCCATGCAGGGCCAGGGGCTGGACTCCATGATCCTCGTGGGTCCCTTCCAGCTCAGGATATTCTCTGATAGGTTTCTGCGTGTGCTCCTCCAAGGTCTGTAGCTGGCTGGAGAAGCAGAAGAAAAGGAAAATGCATTCCTGGTGACTCAGGTTGTCCTGTGTTCCTGAGCAGGAGGCGTCTCCGTGCTGCTGCCGTTGGTTACAAAGCTAAAACTAAAGGCTGTTTCTGGCCTTGTTCAGCAAAAACGAGGCAAAGAGCATCCAAACCACAGCGTTGCTTGCGGAGAGCAAAAGCTGTGATTTGAGCTGTGCCCAGAGGTTTAGAGCAGACACTAAACCTTACAGAGTGTTTCTCGCCGTGTTTTTCCTTTTCCTGAATGCCCAGCCGAGCGGTGCTGGGTGTGTTGACACTTGTGGATGTCCCAGGGTGGGAGCTGAGGGAGCTGCTGCTGATGCTGCCAGAGCCTTGCACGGTGCCTGCTCAGGTACGAGGATGTGACTGAAGCACGGGGGTCACGGCTGGCTTGAGAGTGACGGCGAAACTCCCGCGGGTGACGCCCGTAATAAATCTGGTTCTGCGCAGGATTAATGTGGTATTCAAAAGGATTATTTACCATTTGGAGCCGAGACGTGGCTGTGCACGACGAGGAGCAGCTGGCTGTGCCAGGGAAGGGTGCTCGGAGGGGAGAAGGAAAATACCTGCCTGCATTGTTTCACCAGGGCAGTCCCGGGCAACGCTAATGAAAATTGCACTTGAAATGCAGGATTGATTTGTGATGAGCTCAGCCCTAAAGAGTACATTTGTGGAATGATAACCTGATTGGTGGTGCTGCCTCTCGAAGGGCTGAGGGGGTCTAATTGGCATATAACGCACTATAAATTTATTAGCAGCTTCTGCCTCCCCATTGGTGGGCCTTCTCCTGCTAACCACCAGGAAATTACCAATTTTCAGGAGTTACTCGCTCAAGTCATGCCGCGTCTGGGTTTCACAAAGAGCTCTCCGTGGCTGCTCTATAAACCCTGGCTCGGAGCTCCTGCAGCTGGAAGGGGTCACCTGTGCAGTGGACAGCTGGGACACCTTGTGTTGGTCACTCAGCTTGGACCCGCTTGGCTCGTCCTGCCTCGCCACCAACCCGAGCTGCACAAAGACCATTAGGAGGGAACCCCTGGGCTGCCAGGGGGCAGAAATTGCAAGTTTTTGGCCGTCCATATCCAGGGCTTTGATGGTTCTTATTGATACATTCAGCCCCAGGGCGTCTGGGGCAGTGGAGGACCTACCCACTGCTGGGTTTTGGGTTTGTTGGTTGTTTTTTTTTTTAAGGAGCACAATAGGAATATTCAGGAGCCAGTGTAATTATTTCAGCGGGTTTGCTTTTAAGAGTGAGTCACAAATTAGAAAATAATATTCACATGTTTCTGCTAATTGGTAACAGGTATGGGATATTTTATCTTTTTTAAATAATTTCCAAATGTGGCCCAAGGAGGGATTTGCAGGGAAGTAGCTAGGAGAGAGAGAGCGAGCACTTATGCACCAGGAACACCGGGGCAAGAGGCTTTCATTCCTCAATTCTAGCTTTAATTCAGCTTTTAAATTCCTGCACAGCTCTCTCTGAGTTGCTCTCCAAGTGGAACTTGCTGTCACTTTTGGCAGGTGTCTCCAGTGCAGATTTTCTTTGCTGTCAGGTTTTCTGTGGGTTTCCCACTGTCAAACATCCACCTTATGGCTTGTAAATCATAAAAGCCTAAAGCCTTGCAAGTGATTAATAGGCAGAGGTGTGTTGGAAGAGCCTCAGCAGGACCTGAGCACTTGCATGTCTTCTGAAAGCCACATCCACCTCTAATCTCACCTTTTTGGGGCCCATTTGGGCAGCCCCAGAGTTGCACATCCCCTTGTTGGAAATACACAAACAAACACCAAAAAAAAAGCATTGGGAATTCAGTTTTCAGTCAGAGGAACCTCCTGGATTTCTCAAGGTGTTAACTGCTGGGAATTCTCAACTGTTCATCCTTTTTATTCTAAGGAAATTCTTTATCCACTTTGCTTTTCCAGAAACATGAGCAGGTCTACTGACGTCCTTTTTTTAACTAATTATGATTTATGGTTTGAGAAGGGCATCAAACACCTGCAGCCCTCCAAAAGAGAGGGAAATCCCATTGCTTGCTGAACAGAGGGAATACTTTGGGATCTCTAACTTGCCAAAAAAGGCGTCGTTTCTTCCTAAATGTAAAGAGGCATTAATAAATGAGACTGATGGAAGAGTCTGATGACATCAGCAATTTCTGTAGAGTCCTTGGTGTCAGTGAGATGGTTCACCTCGGATATTAGGGAAAGTTCCTCACTGAGAGGGTGATTGAGCATTGGAAGGGGCTGCCCAGGGAAGTGGAGGAGTCACCATCCCTGGAAGTGTTCAGAGAATGAGTGGACACAGAAATAAGTGCCTTGGGCACACTGGTGTCTGGTTGAAGGCTGGACTTGATCCTGGAGGTCTTTTCCAAACGTAAGGATTCTGTGATACTTGACATGCAAATGAGGAGACATCAGAAGGTGAGGGGAGCACAAGGGAGAGCTCCAGGTCACTTGGGAAGAGTTGGACAGCAGAGAAATCCCTGCAGCATCTTTGGAATGTGGATCCCAGAAATGCTGAGATGCATCTTTAGAGTGTGGATCCCAGAAATGCTGGGGTTCATCTTTAG
>VZSR01000478.1:427112-445090 GCA_013398615.1 Brachypodius melanocephalos
TCCCAGCAGCTCTCCTCATCCTCCCTTACATCCAATCCCAAAGCCAGTCCCGCAATCCTCACACCGGAGCTCCCCGTTGTTGCCCCGCAGTACGGCGTGGACGTGATGGCGCGCGACGCCCACGGGAACACGGCGCTGGCCTACGCCCGGCAGGCCTCCAGCCAGGAGTGCATCGACGTGCTGCTGCAGTACGGCTGCCCCGACGAGCGCTTCGCCCTCATGGCCACCCCCAACCTGTCCAGGAAGAACAACAACCGCAACAACGGCGGCGGCAGGATGCCCACCATCATCTGAGGGGAGCCGGCTGGGCCGAGCCGGGCCGCGTCCGCGGCCTCGCGTTCCTCCGTCCCCGTGGCGGCTCCGCTCCGTCGGTCCGGTAACTCTGCTTCTCCCGTTCCCCCGCGGCCCGCCCCGGCCCCGGGCGGAGTGTGGGGTGCGAGGGGCCGAGCCGGGGCCGGGCCGGCCGGGCCGTGGTTGTTGTTTGAGCGCCGGGAGGGCTCCGGCGGCGGCGGCGCCCGGGGACGGGCGGGGGAGAGGCCAGCCGGAGCAGGAGGAAGGAGGAGGAGAGCCGGTGACTTTCCCCGAGTGACAGTGAAGCACATCAGAACATTTCACCTCCGCCGAACGCGACGACGCCTGGATTTCCATTCTCTTCTCCCGAAGAGCTTGACGGCATAAATCAGAAGCGAGCACAGAGTTTGTCAGGTTTGAAGCTCCTATGATGGTATGTGTCAAATCAGTTGTAGCTAATCTGTCCAGGGAGAATACTGGCTTCATTACACTTGTATAGTTGAGTTCTTCCAGCATTACTGCTGTTTAATAGAACATGATTAGTCATCACGGAGAAAAAAGCATATTAGCTGAGGAGGTAGTTACATGGCACGCTTCGGTGATTGCTTGGATGTGATTGCAATATTCTTAGAAGCATCATATTATCTCAGACATGTTCTTTCGAGCCCTCGGAGCCCTCCTTTCTAAATTCACTGTCATAATTTAGTATCTGTTTAATTTTTCAGTCCAAAGAGAGGAAATGAGTTGCTGAGTGTTATTTGACTGCAGTCTCCTCGGTGTAAAAACAAAATGGAAAAAATAAATAAGAGTAAGCCTGAAACACAAAAAGGAATAATGAATACCGCTACGGAAAACAACATTTCAAGTACGTTTGGTGAAATTAATAAACGCGTTCAAGGCTAATTTTTTTTTTTTTTTTTGGTCATGTTTTCAGCCAGCAGAAATAGGGGCTGTCATTTTGCCAAGGTAAAATCGTGTTGAGTTTTTGGTCACTCCTGTGATGCATTGCCTAACTTATACAGATTTTTGTATTGTGTCTCTAGATTCTATGTATTTAAAATCTATTTGAATAAAAAAAAGGCCGTAAATATACATTGATTTTTTTTTTTTTTTGTACAGAAAATGACATCTCTGTTAATTTATAAACTGTAATGGATGTGAACTAAATAATGTGCAACTAGCTAGGGTCTGTGGGTTACAGATCATTATTGTACATTGATAATATTCCCAGCAGTGAGCTCTTCTTTCCGAAGCCTGTGAGGAACAACGTGTCAGAAGGAGATCAGGGCACAGGGAGGAAAAAAAAACACGTGAGACCTTTGAGCAAGGAAGAAAGAGGCTGCAAATCCACTTTACTCCAGGAGTCAGGAAGCTTTCACAAGCCAAGACAGAAAGGCCCGTGCTGGCTGGGGGCAGATCAGGTTTGATTAAGCTCAGAATTGATAGCCCTCACTGCGGCGAGCCGCTCCTGCTTTCCGCAGGAAACACGGCTTGTGGAAGCAGCCTGGACAGCTCATTCCAATCCCATCTTGGAATACTTGATTGGATTCTTTTGGTCTTCTCCTGCTCCCCACTAGCAGCATTCTGGCGTGGGGTTTTGTCAGGCAGAAAAGTGATTTTTTGTTGTTGCTGTTGGTTTTTTTTTTTGTTTGAAATGGCAATGTGGGGATGGGGGCAGGGTTTATCATGAATAAAGTTGAAAACTCAACTGAATTTGATGGCCAAGGAGCAATTAGGTGAGGGCAGTGAGGTGTACACAGCACAGCAATCTGCAAATCCACCTGCTCCTGTGTGTTTCCCAAGACTTTGGTGGTGCTCTTCCTTGGGGCTCTGGGGTCCATTCAGCACACGGGTGGGAGGAGCAGCTGTTAAATAGACAGAATGTGGACAAAATGCAAAGGAAAAGATGCAATGTGGTTATCTTAAGGGGAAAAAAAGGAAAAATTATGGATTTGAGGTTAAATTGTGGCAGAAAAACGAGCCTCAAGGTGGAAGCACAAGAATATTGACCAGCTTCTCCTCTTTGGTGGTGTTGTCCTTTTGTACTTTGTTGTTTTCTAGACCTTTGAGTACTTGGAGGGAGGGAATCTTTCTCCAGCCAGCTTAGGCTGACTGCACCAGACACAGCTGATTCCCTTCCCGCTGGGAAAATTCTAAATATTGTCATTTTTTTTCTTTTCAGTTCAGAAAAGGGGTCTGTGTGACCTGCCATTTCTGCACCATTCCTGATGTTTGGTACTCACAGGTGGTCCCTCAGGGAGGGGACAGCCCAGCTGAGGTGCAGCTGAAGGGGATGCTGTGAAACCCTCTGTGTGCTGGTGCTCAGGAGCTTTGCCACAGCGGGAATTCAGGAGTGGCAATCCCAGAGGTGCTAGAGCTGCCTGCTGCTCCCCCCAGGAGCATCCAGGGCATTTGTATCCCAAAAACCAAGTCCAGTGTTTCAAGCCCACAGTGGGCAGAGTTCTCAGTGCACGTTCTGTTTCAGAGCTGGGTTTGGGGGTTTTTTTTCCTTGATTGAGATTATTTTCTGTACATGGTTTAATGCTCTCCTTCCTCTGACGAGGCCGAGGGTGATGTTTGAGAAACAAGGGCAACCAGGCAGATTTCGGGTAGACAGATTACGTGGTCCTTCCCTAAAAATCTTCCGTGGGCAACCCTTGAAAAAGCACAGAATATTTTTAGGAGGGGAAATTCCAGTGTACTACAGGAAAGAAAAATAGGCATCCAGGCAAGCCAAGTAATGCTTCAGTTAAGTGGTGACAGGGTTGCTTTTAATCTGAACGTGGTTTTCCCGTGAGTGTTGAAGCAGTGTCCATGTGGGGGTCTGTGGGGAGGATTCTCAGCCCTGCACGTGGCAGAGCTCCCTTGGAAAGTCAGGAGATCCCAGAATATCCTGAGCTGGAGGGGCCCTGCCGGGTGAGGCCACCCAGGGCCGTTGTCACCAAGTCCCTCCTTGCAGGGCAGAGGACAGGGAGGGATGGAGGAAGCTCTCCTTGGCTGGATCCTGGTGGATCTCCTTGCCTTGGAGAGCTCCACAGGCTTTTCAGGGCAGTGTTTGCACTTGGCAGAGGCTGCTCTTGGAGCCCTCCAGGTGCAGAATCTCCTGGCACTTGGAGATCCCACAGGGATCGTCATTCCCGTTGCTTTCGCTCCATTCTCCCACCCCTTTCCTGTTCCTTGTCTTGTGTTTAGCCACTCTTGTTGCTTTTCTGGAACCCTCTTGCCAGGCAGTTCACACCCTTTGAGCTTGTTGGGAACAAAACAAGCCCTGACTGTGACCCAGTCCATGAGAAATCCCAGCAGACACCCGGCAGCCAAAGCTGTTTATCTGGAGGCTGCGGCAGTGGTTGTCCCCCCAATTTACCCTGAAATCCCCCTTCCTCTGCACTTTATCCCTGACTAAAACACTAGAAGGGAGTCAGCCGTTGCTGTTCCTGTATTTCCTCCTGTCCTTGGCTAATTGCTGTGGAATTCAGTCGGATTCTGTCACACCTGAGCCTGGGTACTGCCGGGGAGGGTTCTCTTCTCCTTGCTCCTCATGAAGGAAAAAGACCCAACCTTGTGAAAGCTCAGGGTTCTGTCCTGAATGCAGAGATTTGGCCAAGGGCTCCCACTGCCAGATTTCCAATTTTGGTGGTAAAAAAGGAGCAGGAAAAAAAGAAACACAAAACCAAACAAAAAAAAATCCTGGAGAGCCTTGGTGCTTCTCAGAAAGGCGGGTGAACTCCTGGAGGGTGGAGAGGGTTTCGAAGCATTTGGGCACAGTGTAAAATAGCCATGTAAACATTACTATTGTTTCATTCGCTGTCTCGTCCTCCCTTCCCTCAAATTATGTGTGTTAGTGCAAAAAAAAAAAAACAAAAACAAACTAAAAAGCTTTAGCTGCACTTGGAGATTTCCCTGGGCCAGAGAAGGCCGAGGCACGTAGGGAGAGGAGTCGAGGTGGGAATGCAGATCCGGGCTTGGAAGTGATCTCCGGCACTGTAATGTAGAATAATTAGATTATATGGGGTTGGAATAGCTTCAGCTTTTATATTTGTATGGAGAGCAGGAGAAATGAAGTAATTTGTAGTTTCTAGTAGGAAGTAGTGGTAGTGGAGACAAGCACAGATTTCACAAGGGGGTCCCCGAGGGGCCCTTCCCAGACGTCTCGGGGAGCCGCCTTTGCACCTTACCAGGGATGGTTGTTGGGGTTGCTGTGGGTGAAAGGCTCATTTCATGTTGGGTTGAGTGGTTGCTGTCAGCGGGGGCACTCGAGGGAAAGGAGGAGAGCATTGGGGACCAAACTTTGGGGCAGCTTGGCTGGAGAGGAGACAACTTCCCCATCCTCATCTCATGGTCAGGCATCTTCCTTCGCCCTCCAGAGGCTGCTGCACCCATCCTTAGGGGGATCTCTGCCTGTCGGGCCTCGATCCTCAGTTCCACACCTCCCATCCTTGATGATTCGGGGGTAGAAAACCCAGGTTTGGATGTTCTTGTGTTGGCTGCACAACAGGGGGCAAAAAAACCAAAAAAAAACCCCACAAAAACACTCTGGAGTAAAGTTCTCTTCAAGGTAGAAAAGAAACACTGAACTGCCCCAAATTAAGAGGTTCTGCCGTGAGTTTTGAGTTCTAAGCTACCAAAAAAAGAAGGTTGGCTTGAATGTTTTTATTGGAAAATAATCTCCTGTTTGAAAAAAATGATAGAGGTCATAGAGCAAAACATCCAAAGGTGTAGATGGGTGAATTTGTTGGTTTAGGGTATCTGTAGGTTTTGCTTCGTTGTTTAGCATGGGCCAGTGTTTAAAGTAAATATTGGGACAGTTTACCTTGAGTTGACTGAATCTGTCCCGTGCTTTAAAGGGAGGTTTGAGGGGTTTTGGCCAGGAGCATCAGGAGCTGTGAACAGTTCACGTTTTGAGAGGGGAATTGCATGATTTCTGAGAAGTACAAAGTCGCTTTGGGGTATTTTTTAGGGCCATCCTCAGCCCCGAATCTCCCAGCATGTTTCTGGCCCTGTGTTTTGTTTCAGGGTGACAGCAGGGTGTGTGGGTGCATGAACTCCCATCGCTTACTGCCCCGTTCAGGGCGGAGAATTCCGCCTGTGGATGGATAAAACAAAGATGTCTTGGTGCGTTTCAGGAGTTCTAAGCCCTTCATCTCCCCGTGCCTGCCCGTTCCCCAAAGCCCCGTGGCACATTCAGGCCCCTCTCCTGGCAGGCAGAGCCTCAGCTTCCCCCCAGCCATGGATTTTCTGGATGTGTTCTTTTCTTTGGCTCCCGGTGCTGAGGACTGGCTGCCCTGCAGTGCTTCAGAGCTGCTCATTTTGACACCTGTGTGTCCTGTGCAAAATGTGAGGGGGGTGGGTGAGAGGTCTCATGGCATGCCTTGGGGACGGTGGCCACGTTGCCTGCTGGCACTGAATGCTTTCCAGGACTGATCCATGTGTTCTTTTTGTTGTTCCTGAGAGCTGAAGTAGCCGAAAACATTTCCCTGGTCCTCAGGAATGGCAGGGTACGAGGAGGAAGCCCCTCACAGAGACAGCTCCTCTGTGCTGGAGGCAAACCCCAAACCCCTGCAGGACCAAGGAAGGGTTTTGGTGCTGAGTGTGGGGTTTTGGGCATCTGCATCCCGAATGTCGGGGTTGAGCTGGGTTCAACTGGTGGATGAAGTGCAGCCAGGGTGTCCTGAGCCCTCAGGTGTCACCTGGAGGTCACCTTGCCCTTGCTCTGTGTGTTTGTGTGCTGGTGCCTGCTCCTCACACTGCTGTCAGTGATGGTGGGAATCCCTGGAATCACCATCTGGAGCTGGAGCCGGGCTTTGGTTGGGTGTTTCCAAAGGGGAACGTTCCCCAGCTGGAGCCAGACCTCACTCCCAAGGAGGCAGGATGGGGGACACTGGCTCAAGGCATGCAGAGGTGCAGGGAGAGGAGGTCCAGGCTTGCTGCAGCCTGAAGTTTTTCTGAAAGTCCACCTCCTTCAGGCAGCAATATTCAGCTTGGGAAAACCTTGAGCTTGGCCCTTGGGGATGGGCAGCTCCAGGGAAGGAGATTCTGACTGTGGAAAGGATAGAGTCTTGCATTTCAGGGGCCTTTTTAATATCAATCTGCGTGAGACTCCTCTCTGTGGCTGAGTGTGGGAACAGTCAGGGATCCAGCCACGCTCGAGGTCCCGCTGCCTTTTAGGGCTCTTTAGGATATCAGGGAGATGTTTCCAAGCAAGATGTTCCCCAGAGCTGTCTCCAGCTGGGTTCTTCCCCAAGGGCAGCTTCTCATCCCTCCCTCCACATGTGCTTGGCCACAACTGGCTCCAAAGTTTTGCTGTGGGGGTGCCTCAAGCCTCACCTGCAGAGAGCTGGGAACGCCTGGCCCAGCGTTGTTGGCACCATTTCCACCCTGGCTGTGGAGTCTGGTCCTTGCAGGGGAATCCACAGGAACAGGGCAGGTCTGGCAGGGCAGGAAGGGGCTGTGCAGAAACCGTGGCAGGATCCTTCATTCCCTGCTCCTTCAATCCCTTTGAAATGCTGTTGAACACCCGCCGTGCCTCCGGTGGGTTTTCCTGAGGTAAGCAGGGATCAGCTGGATTCCCCATGGAATCGGCTGAGGAAAACAGGATGATGTGGCCACCTTCTGAGAGCACACAGCTCTCTGCAAGTCCCAAGCTGCCGGGGTTTGTCCCAGCTCCCTTTTACTGTGTCACTGTCAGGAGCACCTTTCGCTTGTAGGCTGCACGTGGATGCGCAGACCGAGGGTACTTGGGGGAGGAGTGTCCCCTGAACACCAGGGAATTGTTTCCTGATGGTTTTGACTGAGCTTGGGACGGCCAAGAGCTCGGATCTGCAGCTCCTACTGCCTTAAAACCCCTGGCCTTCAGCAGGATTTGAGCCTAGCCCAAATTCTTGGCTCCCACCCGTGGCCGCCCGCAGAGGCTGTGTTTTGTGTTCAGCCCCCAAATCTCTTTCAGGTCTTTCTGCTTTGTGGTGTTTGTCTTTCCAGTTGGCTAGGGAGGGAGCCCAGGTGAGTAGGGGATGCCTGCTGGGGTAGAGGCAGGAGGTACTAGCACATGGCAGGCTTTATAGCAAGTTTGGGGTTGTTGGGGTTTTGTTGGTGGTTTTTTTTTTTTTTTTTTTGGTCTGTTTTCTGTTTCTGTAAATAATAATGTATAAATGATGACGAGACCAGTGTGGAAATTCTAAAAACAAAAAGGCAAAAAAAAAAAAGGGTCTTTTGTTGTTGTTTTTATATTACCTCATCCAGCAAGTTTGTTTTACAATGACTCAATGATGCTTTATTTATATTGTTTGTACTGTAATTAAACCGACTGACAAACATTTCACTTTGCTTGTTGTTTCTTATGATTTGGGTTTGATTAAGTATGCCAGTTTGTATTATGTTCCCCTTTCCTCCCCCTCTCTCTCCCCCCACGTTGAGATTTTTTGTGTCAGCTGTACAGTATTCTGAATAATTAAAAATAAAAAAAATCAAAAATTAAAAAAAAAGGAACAAAAAAGCTGTAAAGTACCGCAGAGAGAGGCTGCTATATTGTATAGGTCTCTTTCTAATAAAGACAAGAAAACTTGTTGGTTGCAGCTCGTTCTTTGCTGGGGTCTGGGTGCTTTCTTTGAGCCCTTCTGTGGCTGCTCAGGTCCTGTCACTCCACCTGCAGTAAAGATGAAGGATTATTCAGGGCCTGGCATGCCAGAAGAGCCAGTAATGGTGCAAATTGATAAATTAAAAAGCAATAAGTCAGCCAAGCCCTAATGGGGGTATGGCCAAGAGTTCTGGAGGTGCCTGTGGAGTGAGTGACAGATCTCCCGGCCAAAAATATGGGAGCTTTCATTAAAAACAGTTCCTTTCCCCCAGGAAGGGAGCAGCAAGTCTTGCACCTTGGCTTTTAGGGCTCTCTGGAGGTGAGTCCAGGAATTAGGCTGGGAACGGTTACATCTGTGTCTGCTAAATTGGGCCAAACGACCACTTAAAGTAAGAATAATAAAACATCTTTAAGGTCAGGATGTGGCCTCATCACTCCTTTGGAGGGAGGGGAATGGTGGCTCTCCAGAATTAGGCTGCTCTGAGGGAGCCCTGGACCATGGGCAGCTGATTGACATTCATTGCACGTTTCAGAGGTGCTGTCCCGAGCCCAAGCCCAGGAGAAATTGGGAATCTGAGCAGGCTCGAGGTGATGGGGAGGGAAGCAGGAGGCGAAAGGTTTTCACCAGGGCAGGCTGGGGATTCACTGGAAAGGTCCCTGCAGGGAGAAATTACACAACGTTGGGAGAGCTGCGTGTTCTTCTCCGTGGAGAACAGCAGGTGAAATTCCACAAGTGTGCATTGAAAGGAGGGGGGAAACAATGATTTAAAGATGATCTAAATAACGTGTGGAGAGTGAAATGAGAGACCAAAGCTCAACGAGGGCACCACGGAGACACTGGTGCTGTGGTTTGGCCATCTGTGCTTGCCCCACCTCACTGAGGAATTAGGGGTGCTCAGAGATGAGGTCAGGTGGGAAAAGGGGGGGATTTTCCTCAAAAAGAGGGAGCAGCAGCAGGCTGGGGTTGTCTCTTTTCCTGACCTTGCACCTGACACTGTCCTGACGACCCCAAAGCCACCAAAAGGGACAAGATGCCCCCCAGGGCATCAGTGCAGGTCTTGCCCTGTAGAAAACCTGGCCAGGGTTGGAAAGGTGGAATTGTATCCTTGTTCTCTGAGTGGGGCTGCCACAGGCTGGAATTTGGGGGTTTGGGATTGATCTTTTTGGCCTGGATCCATTCATTCCTCAGGTTATTGCCCATCCAGCCTCCCACACGTGGGGATTTGGGGGAACTTCCCTGCTGCTTTTCCTGCTCTTCATTTCCAGGTGCTCCAGGGAGGCTCCAGCAGCACCGTGGGGGATGAAGAACCACAAGACTGCTGGTGGATGTTCCATTTTCTCCCCTTTTTTGGGGTCACATGGCTGGTCTGTCAGGCAGCAGCTCTGTTCCTGAAAGGTTTCCCCGCCAGCACCGAGGCAGGAGGTGGCTGCGTTGTGCTCTCCCCTTCTGGATTTGAAATGTGAACTTCCAGCCTGGGAGGACTCTCTTTGGATCCCCCCTGGGTGCAAAGCTGCAGCGGTGCTCCTTTTTTAGGAATCATCCGTCCCTCCCCTGCTTTGCTCTCCCGAAGGGATGTGGGGTTTGATTTTGAAACGGGCATGGCTGGCTGCTCTCCCTCCCTCACAACCCTGCCAGGATCTGGCTTCTCCTGGAAGATCCTGGTGCCCAGGGATGGTGGAGCAGATTGAAGGATGTCTTTTATGCCCACGTTCCTCACCTTACCCTGAGCCCACCCCTGTGCCCCCCTGGAATGCTCCCAGCTGGTGGCATTCACTGATGCCTTGGGGAAAAAAGAAAATATTCTACGGCAAAGCAACGGGGGTCAGGAGGAGGTGTTGAAGGAAAACTCTTGATTCCCGTGAAGGGAGTGGGGGAAACATCCCCTTTTCTCCTTTTTTTAAGAGAAAAAGTAATTCCTAAAAAGGCCCAAGTGTTGCTGTGCCATAATGTGCAGATGCTCTGTCCATTTGCAGCCTTGCCTCCTCCACAGGATTCGTTCTGATGGATGCTGGGAGAACCAGCTCAAGGAAGCTTCTCCAGAGCCCAGAAGATTCCCACTCCATAGGTAGCACCTGCTTTTAGCCCTCATCCAGGATATTCCCTGGGCAGTTCTGCTCATTTTTACCTGGCTTCTTTTTTTTTAATACAAATCCAAACTGGAGTGATGGGAAGCTCAGAGGTGCTGGGATGGGACTGACTCTTCCTGACAAACGGTTTTGTTTTCCAGAAGAGACCCAAATCGGACTGGTTTTTAAACAAAAGAAAATGTTTAATACTTCGTGGAGGTCAGGCCAGAGTAACCTCAGAGAGCCAGGTCTTCATTTCTCCACCTGTGGCCAAAAGCCAAAGCTGGAGGTGTCTGAATTCTGATTTCATGGGGATTTTTGCTGTGGGTTTCCCCAGCCTGGAACGTGTAAACTCAGGGGCTCCCAAGTGAGCTGTTTTCGGTGAGTTTAGTACCCCTGAGCGGATTTCTCTGCCATGGTTTTGGCTGATGCCCAGGATCCCTGGAAAGCTCTGAACACCCACACCGAGCCCATGGCATGGTTGGGGCTGGAAGGGACCTGGGGGCTCCTCTTGTTCCCAGCTCCTGCATCAGCAGGGACACCTCCACTGGAGCTCGGTGTTGCCCTGGCTGGGAGAAGCCCAGCCGAAATTTGGGCTCGTCCCAGCCCTTGTGAGCCCAGCCTTGAACTCAGCCCCGTTCCCTTTGTCCCTCCGCTCCCGGGGTGGCTCTCAGGCAGGTGGGAGGGTTGGATGGTTCCATTTCATCATGGAGGCTCTTTTTCCATGATGAAACCTCGCAATTCCCGTCTGGACAAGGCCCGGGAGGTGACTTTGGAGAACCATTTCTGTTGGGAAAGAGCTTTCAGGTCCTCAAACCCAGCCCCAAAGGGAGAGCACGGGAGTGACCGGGGCTGTCCTTGGTGAACGCACTCCAAGAGCAGCGGGAGCAGCACGGTCCAGGCGGGCTGGGAATCCCACCAGGCACTCATTGATCTCTCCTCATGCCCACTAAAGCCCTTAATTGCCCAATAAATGCGCTGGCAGTAACCATTTGACGCCCAGCGCCTGCAATTAGCACTTATTTATTTGAGTTCTGCCCGCAGCGCTCTCCCAGATCTGTTTGTTGGGAGGCCGGGGAGATCCCAGAGAGAGGATGAGGAGCTCTGGAGCGCTGGGACAGCAGAGGTGATGCGGTTCCTGAGCTCTCCTGGTGCTCGGGGATTGGCCTTGGGCTTCCAGGGAATGCACAAACCCCCTGGAGTCTGCTGCAGCCTTTTGGGAATTGGGAACTGCTGCCAGCCAGGGCTGCTCGCTGCTCTCGGTTAAAGAGAATCTCCCGCTCACCTTGGGCGGTGGAAAACGCTCATTTATTGCAGGAGAGAACGAGCCCCGTCCTTTGGGAGGATTAGCGGGGATCCGAGGCCGGGAATGTCGATGTGAGGGAGCAAAGGCTGGGATCTGAAGCAGCCTCAGGCTGCCAGAGGCAGGGGAAGGAGGAGGGGGAGAGGAAAGCTCCCTGCCTGGTGCCCACCGGCAGCAGGAGGGAGGAAAGGGGCTCCCAAATGCCGGAACAGCTCACCCTGGGATGGATGCACCGGCTGGGAAATGCCGCCTCACTCCGGGCCGGACCGGGGGTGTTGGAAATCCCTTGCAGCAGAAACGAACCCCCCGAGAGCCGGGATGATGTCCCTGAGCATCCCGGTGAGGATGGCAGAGCGAGGGGACAGAGCTGGGAATTGCCGCGGGGAAAAGAGGGGAGCGGCCCCGTCCCAGCCGGAAAATCAACCTCACCCTGCCAGCCCTGGGGGCTTTGGGGGCAGTTTTGGGGAGCCCCCGGGTGGAGGAGCGTCTCCCGCTGCTGCTGGGGAGAGCGGGCTCGGCACCGCCTTCCTCCCCTCCTCCTCCTCCTCTTCCCAGCAGAGACGCAGCATCCCCGGCTCTGCAGATCCAACTGGTAATGGCCGGGCTGATTGACTGCAGATTTCCCCGTAACCGAGCTTAATTAGCAAGCTAATCAGGTCTGGAGATGGTTCCAATTTATTTATTGGCTGGTGGCTGCCACTAATCGGCCTGGCCAGTCCGTGCCGGCAGCGCCCAGGGTTTGTGCCAGGTGAAGGAATAATTCGGGATTTCACCCTCCCCGGGGTGTTCCCCGGAGCCGGGATGCAGAATCCCCTCCCTGCCGGCCAGGTGAGCTCCGTGCCCGGCTCACACCAGCTCTGCCTCACCCGGGGCAGGGAGAGGAAAGGGGCGGAGCTCAAACACCCAAAATAGTCCCTGGAGCAGGGACGAGGCATCCAAAGGCAGCGCCGTCCGTGGGTCGCCTCTTCTGAAGGTGACCCAGAGCAAAGCTCTCACAACTTGTGCTTCTGAGTTCCCTCCAGCAGCGCAGGAGGGATGTAAAAGAGAATGATTTATTTTGCTTTCTGAAAAAGAAAAAAAAAAAAAAAAAGAAAAAAAAAAAAAAAAAGAAAAAAAAAGGCGAATTTTCTGGGTTTTTCTTTCCCCCCGGAATTACTGGGAAAGCATTCTCTGGGTGCTGGGGCAGCTCTGAGCTGATGTTCTTTGAGCAAAGGAGAAAGGGTCTGGTGTCCAGGGAGGATCTCCCTCCCAGGTTCTGCGGAGCCAGGGAAGCAGGATTTGAAGCATGGGGGGGAAAGAATCCCATCCCTGGCTCCTGGACCCCAGGTGTCCCACCGGCCTCTGGATGTGGGACAGAGATGTGGGGTGACAACGAGAAAAGGAGGGGAGGGAGTGGGATTGCCACACCTTCGTGCCCTGCTGTAGAGAGGAAGCAAAGGGAAGAGAGGCAGGATGAACAGGGAGAGGAAAACAGCTGGAGAAGACATTTGGAATGGCAAGAACCCACTCTTGGCTAAAGCAGCCACTCCCTGAAGGCATCCAGTCTCCAGCTGAAGACCTGGAGAAGGTGGGGAGACAGCCCCACACCACCTCGTTAGTTGGCTCTGATCTGTAACAGATCCATATTTTAAAAAAAACCCCAAAATTAACGAAAAAGGCCTTGCTCCTGGTGTGAGCCTGCCTGCCTGAAGCTGCCGGATCCAGTCCTGCTCTGCCGCCCTCCTGCCCATCCAAGGGCCCTCCAGTGCCAGCATTTCCTCCTGTGGGGACACTCGGGGGCAGTAATTGAGTCATTTCCCCTCTCTCCGAGGGGAAGGTAGGGGGGTCAGGGTGTGGTGACCCCCTCTGGCACCCTGGGGACAAGGGGTGACAATGCCAGCCCGGGCTCTCCCCATTTCTCCCCATCCAAGCTGTGAACTCCTCATCCCTGGAAGTGTCCCAGGCCAGGCTGGGGATATCCCTGGGAGAGCAGGGAGTTGAGGTGAGATGAGCTTTGGGGTCTCTGCTAACCCAGCCCCCCTGTGATTCCATGATCCCACAGGACATCCTGGCCATGGAGCCGACCCACAGCTGGGGGCTGCCAGCTGGAAGGTTCCAGAAGGGCCCGGCAGCACGGGATGGATGCTCCAGGGCAGCAGAGGGTTCGTGGCTGTGCCTCTGAACTCCCTTCTGGAGAGGGTGATTACAGGGACTAATTGGGATCACCTGACTTTACAAATGTTACTCTGCACGGCCAGGCAGGGAGACAGATCGATCTCAACTATTATTCATTAAGGAAAGTCCTTTCTAAATCCCAAATTAACAATTTCTCTCCAAGAGAGCCTGCCCATCTCCCTCCTTTCGCGGGGACTTTATTGGCGCTCTGGAAACGGGGAAATTCGGAAATAATTGGGGAGGGGGGAGGAATGGCAGCCGTGGGCTTGGGAGCCCAACATCTGCTTTAAAATAAAAATCCAGATGTGTGTCTCGAGAATGACCACCAGCCTGATTCGGGGAGCAGCGCTTCTGAGGGATCCCGAGAGCCCTGAGGAGGCTCGGGAAAGCCCGAGGGGCTCCTCGGCAGCTGAGGGATTTTTCGGGAATGTTCAGGGCTCCAGGGCACAGGTAGAGAAGGTCCTTGCTGTCCCTCATCCCCTGCAGGCCCAGAGGGGAGGGGACAGGAGGGGGACAGGAGGCTGCTGTCACTGCCTGGGCTGGGGAACTCTGCCATCGCTGCTGGGCACAGATAAAATCCCTGCTGCCATCTCAGGGTCTGGCTTGGTGTCTGCGGTGGGCAGAGGGAATCCCAACCCAAATCCTTTCGGTGTTTGGGGTGAAAAGCACTAAGACAATGTTGTTTTTTGGTTTTTTTTTGTTTTGTTTTGTTTTTTTTGTCCAAGCAGAGGAGGAAAACCTGTTCTTGCTCCTTAAAAACTCAGAGGTGCCTTCCAAACTGGGTACAGGGCGTGGAATTCAGGCAGGAGGGCGAGCTGGTGGCTTTTACATTGGAATTGCGGGAGAATTGTGTGTTTGATAAGGTGTCTGACCCCCAGCTCCGCATTTGGGACACGCCCTGAGGTGTCGGAAGGGATTTGTTGTGAAGAGATGTTGCTGTTGCCCAAAGAAGCTGTGACAGGTTTGTTTCTGAGTCAAGGCTGCCAGCAAAAAAACCGAAAACAAACAAAAAACCCCCCATCAAACCCAACCCCAATTCCTTAATTCATGTAACCATTCCCAGGGCTTCTTTTGGCCGTTCTGGGAATGCCAGCAAGGGAGGCAGATGTTTCCTAAAGGGCTTTTGGGGCCAACCCCACCTTTCCCCACAACCTTTCCGGGGATGGATGCTCCTGCAGCAAAACCAGAAACCTCGAACAGGATCAAAACAGGGAGGAAAGCAGCAAAGATTTCTGTTTATACTCAGGCAGTTGCGATTTTTTTAACACTTCAGGTAGTATCGAGACGTGCTAACTTAAGAAAAAAAACAATTAAATCGCTGCTGGTGGCCCCTTTGGGGAGGCCATTTTTGGGGTATTGGCGCCTTGTAGAGAAGATTGGGAGCTCCTGGCACTCGGCACCACACAGCCAACTCCTCGCTGTTGGTAGCACTTCTCCTGGAAAATTATAAATGGGAATCCCCGGGTTGTCTTTCGCTGCGTTAATTAATAGGAGCCGAGCATTGAGAGCGCTCCCCCGGAGCCGGCGATGGGCTCTTTGCTCAGCCCAGTCCCTCACCGCCAATCCCCTCACCCTGGGCAAACAGCTCCTATTTCACTGCCCTTCTCAGCCTCGGGGCTGTTTTCCCGGGGGGTGGATGTGGGGATCCATTCCCGTTTTTCCCTCGGGCGCTGGAGCGGAGGAGGCGGCGCGGAGCATCCGCATGCCCCGGCGGCAGCGCCGCGGCTCCCGGGGCCGCCGAGCAGCGGAACCCGGAGCTGCTGCCGGCCTGGGCGAGCTGCCCTTCCTCCGAGCGTGTGGCACAGCCCAGGGACCGGGGACCCGCTGCCGGTGGCGCTGCGAGCGCAGAGGGGACGCGGAGATGCTCGGGGGGATGGCCGGGAGATGGCCGGGAGATGCTCCGGGAGATGCTCCGAGAGATGCCCGGGAGATGCTCCGGGAGACGCCCGGGAGATGCCCGGGAGGTGCCCGGGAGATGCTCCGGGAGATGCCCGGGAGATGCCGGGAGATGCTCGGGAGAAGCCCGGGAGGTGCCCGGGAGATGCCCGGGTGATACTCCGGGAGATGCCCGGGAGATGTTCCTGGAGATGCCCGGGAGGTGCTCGGGAGATGCTCCGGGAGATGCCCCGGGAGATGCTCCGGGAGTTGCTCCGGGATGTGCCCGGGAGATGCTCGGGAGATGCCCAGGAAATACTCGGGAGATGCTCCGGGATGTGCCCGGGAGATGCCCCGGGAGATGCTCCGGGAGATGCCCCGGGAGATGCCCGGGCGATGCTCCGGGAGATGCCCGGGAGATGCCCCGGGAGCTGCTCCGGGAGCTGCTCGGGGCTCTCCCCGCGGCACGCAGGGGTGGAGGCTGCGATTCCCAGGGTTTTCCCCCACGTTGGGCTGTTTGTAGAAGGCGGAACGCGGTGCGAAGGTGCCCCACCTTCCCCAAAATCTACACAGACCCTACGGAATTCCGCGGACACTCCGCAGAACCGTTTTCCTTTTAGATAAAATTCCCCCTTTCCCGCACGGTTCTACGGCTTTGGCTCAGTCGGGGCACCGAGGAAACGCCGCCTTTGGATTCGGAGCCGAGATCCCGGGAGGTGAAGCAGAGGCTTAAAATCCACGTGGGCTGCATTGAAAAAAAAATAAAATAACAAAAAAGACAACAAACGAAGAAAGCAAAAGTAGCCTCCATCCCTGCTTCCTTGCTTCCTCCCTGAGGCCCGCTTTGGCTTCTCCCCGTTCCCAGGCTGAGCCCTGGGGAAAGTTGGGCGAGTGACCGGGGAGCGGGAGGGAGGGAGGGGCAGATCGATCCCGGCTTTAATGGGATCAGGTCAGTGTAATCCTGTTTGGGCCATTGTCCCTCCGGCAGCCAAGGAGACCCCGAGCTGGAGGGGAAGGGGCTTTCAAAACCTCCGCGGGCCCACCACAAAGCCGGGGGCTGCGGCCGGGACAAAAGCGGCCCAGAGGATGAAGTGGCTCGAAATAAATGGATTAAGGCTCTCTATGGCCCGGGCGTAGCGGGAGGGAGAAAAGAGCAAGCGAGGGGCGGGCGAGCATCCCGCGGGGCGGGAGGGGACGGACGGGACCCGGCACCGACGGGGGACACGCCGGGGGGCCCGGCCCCCTCCCCAGTGCCGGTGTTCCCGAGGGCTCGGGACGGGCGAAGGATTTTCACAGGTTTATCGTTCGCACAGGGACAGGCGATGGATTTTCACGGATTTATCGTTCGCATAGAGACAGGCGATGGATTTTCACAGCTCTATCCTTCGCACAGGTTGTCTCGGTGCCGTTTTCCCAGCCCGGGTGCCTGCTGCCTTGTGGCGCTGGCGGCGGGGGACTCGCACCGCGGGGATGGACACGGACACGGCCCCGGGGGCACCCCAGGGTGGGGGGCCCTTCCCCGGGGCTGGGGGGCACGGGGAGGGTGCCCGCTCCTTCGGGAGGGCATTCCCAGGGGGATGCTGAGCCCCCCGCCCCCCGGCCGGGTACCGGGGGATGCTCGGCCGGGATGTTCCCCGCAGCCCCGGCCGGGCACGGGAGGGTCCCCGGGGCGGGCAGGGGCGGGTGAAAGGCGCGAGAAGCGATGATTAACGCAATTAAACCCACGCGAAGAGGAGCGAGGCGGGGGCTCCGCGCTGCCCGGCTTTGCGGGGGCTTTGCCGGGTCACTGCGGCGAGAGGGGGGCGCGGGGGGGATTTAAAGGCGCTGATGTCTCATTTAGGAGCCAGGAGCGCCAGCCCAGGGCTCGCCTCCCTCCTTCGGCCGCCGCATCCCGGGGCTGCCGAGCCCCCAAATTGCGCCTTTCTGGACAAATCCAAAGGCGGGGGCTGGCCGAGGACGGGCCGGGGCTCGGGGGAGGGCAGCGGGCGGCTCGGCAATCCCCGCCGAGCCCGGTTTGCGCTCCCCGAGCAGCGCAATGATTTGATCTGCAGATGGAAGAGGAATTTATTGTAACAACAAATATAGTGATGTCAAAGCCCGAGCTCGGATTGAAGGCGGCAGCCAAAGGGGAAGTGTATTAATTTCAAACAGCATCAGAGGCCAGCGCCTATTAGGACGAGCTATTCTTCAGACCCCCCCATCAGAATTAATCATTGGGAGTTAATTTGAAGCTCAGACAAGTTGCTGTTAATTTAGTGCAGGGAGGACGGGATGGAATAAAAAGCTGAGGTGCTGGCCGGGCCTCCTGGGTCTCATTAATCAGCGAGCTGAGACGGCCTGGCTTGATTACAATTTGCAAAAAAATTCATTAGAGCCCGGGCGATTGACAATTTTTCTCTCTGCCTGTGATCTGACTCATTAGGCAGCCAAATGAAAGCCATGATGATGGTGATGATGACAGCTATCAACCCTCTCGCTTGTTTATCTCCTTCTCCTCCGGCCCCCGGCCCGGGGCTTCCCCCTCCAGCCCCGGGGAACGGGGGAGGGCAGCGGGGACCCCGACCCGCCCAGGAAAAACCTTCCTCCTGCCCGGGGCTCGCTCGGGGAGGGATGCCCGGGGGGTTGGCGGGGGTGAGGAGCAGCTGCTGCCCCCTAAAACACAGCTCTGACACCTCAAGAGCCACCCGAAAGAAATCCAAGCGGCTTCAGAGATTTTTT
>VZSR01000478.1:451205-560898 GCA_013398615.1 Brachypodius melanocephalos
TCCCCTTCCCTGTCCTTCCTGAGGAGGCCCTGCTGCTTTGCAGGTGTCCTCTGCCATCAGCATTATTCTTACCAGCCACTAATCATTTCATTGCATCTATTTAAAGCACAATTAGAAGGTAAAAAACCCCAAACTTGTACAAACTTCCAGCCAGGAGCATGTGTTAGTCCTGCAGTAAATCCCTGAAGCAGCCGCCCGTCCCTGTTTGGCTTTCCCTGGCAGAAAGGGCTGCTCCTGTGCTCCGTGGAAGGGCTGGGTTGGGATCTGCTCCCTCACAGCAGCATTCCCTCGGGCTCCAGCAGCAGGAAATCATGGAGAGGGGCAGCAGAGGGATGAGGGAATGGCAGAGCCCACCAGCCCCAAAAGGGACTCGCAGAAAGGCTGCAAAGAGAGGGGCAAGGCCAGCCTCACCCACCTGGGCTCACTCTTTTCCCGATTCCCCAAAAAAGCCGGAGGTGTTTGGGGATGAAGGTCTGAGGGAAGGAGGGAAGAAGCGCGGGTGTGGCAGTGGATGAGGGGTGTGGGCACCGAGGCGGCTCCACAGGGACAGGGTGGGTGAGGGATGCTGGAATTGTCCTCTGGAAGCGCCCTGGGGAAGGCCTTGGAGAGAGTGCAGCAGCATCCCACAAAAAGCCGAGGTGGAAGAGACCCTGCTCCTGAGACAGGGAAACAAAGCAGGGTTGGGCTGTGCAGCCTCGGCCTTGCCTTAATTTGGGGGCAAAGAAAAAAATAAAATCCTTTCCCTCTTTTCCCGGCAGGAGCTGAAGGCTTTATCTGCATTCCAGCCGTCCCTCACAGCCTGTGGGGGCCAGGAGCCCTCCCAAATCCTCCCAGAGCAGGATGGCTGTGCCGGCTGCACATCCAGGAGGAGCTGATCCAAACCACAACCAGCGCTGTGGGCTCCTGATGGAAAAGGATCCGGCTCCAGGGGCACTTCCAGAGGCTCAGAGGGGATTGTATGGCAGGGATGTGGGGTGTGAGGATGGTGGAGCTGAAGGGATGCAAACCCGGAGGGATCAGCTGGGTGGTGCTCCTCCAGGGAATGTTTGTGCTGCTCTAGGGAATATTCCTTTGGGGTTTTCTCTCCATCGAAGTGAAATCTGGGCCGGGGGAAATGAACCCCTGTTCTATGGGGGAAATGAACCCCTGTTCTATGGGGGAAATGAACCCCTGTTCTATGGGGGAAATGAACCCCTGTTCCATGGGGGAAATGAACCCCTGTTCTATAGGGGAAATGAACCCCTGTTCTATAGGGGAAATGAACCCCTGTTCTGTAGGGGAAATGAACCCCTGTTGTGTAGGGGAAATGAACCCCTGTTGTGTGGGGAAGACAAACCCCTGTTGTGTGGGTGAAAGTCCCTCCTTTGGTCTCAGCCCCCCCTCCCAAAGCAGCAGCTCTGCCTCCCCTGGAACCCCTCCTCTGGCACGGCCTCGGCCCATTCCTGGGACACCGGGATTTGGGAGTAGGAGTTGAAGTGGACCTCGATGATCTCCAGCAGGGTTTCAGCACCTGGCCAGGGCCCTGGGAGGGCTCAGACAGGCCTGGAGGGGGGCAACATCCCCCGGGTTTGTCCCACCCCACCGCGCTCCAGGCTGGGACAGCCCTGGGTTGGGATCAGCCAGGAGCGGGGTTTCTCCTGGTGTTTTTGGGAGCTCCTGCTCCATCCGTGGAGCAGCGGGAAGTCTGCCCAGCTGAGGCACTCCTTCCTGAGGATGCGGCCCTCGCTCCTTATTTACAATTTTGGCTCGTGCCTGACGAGGCAGGGTAATATTTTCTTTATGGTTCGATGTGAAATCAATGGCACGCGGAGCCGCGAGGCAGCTCGTGTGTGCCAGGCCTGCCTCTGGCATTCCCTAGGCAGGGAAAAGGAATCCCTGTGAGCCGCGCTGGCTCCATCCTGCCCTGCTGCTGGGCCGTCATTTCCAGCACTCCCCAAGCCCACAGTCCCTCTCCCTGCCAGCCCCGCTGCAAGAGCCTCCTCCAGCTCTCATCCCAGGCCTCCAGGTCAGCACCGTGTGCAGCCGGCAGCTGGAAGAGCTCCATGGAATGGTCGCCACAGGTAGAGGCAGGCGTGGTGGCAGAGACGGTGCCACGTTCAGGGCCCTGACCCCTCCCGCCTGGCTGGGCAGCTCCATGGAGGCCCCGTGCCTCGGCAGGAGCCTGGCACACCTGCAGGAACGTGGGGTGAACACACAGCGTGGGCCGGAGCCGGGAGGGGTGGTGGGGTGGAGGACGTGCTGGAGCGGTGGCTGTGGCGCTCAGGGATTTTGGGAGGGAGCAGCAAGGGCTGGGCAGGGTGGCACTGTGCCCTGGGGCCTCCACAGGGAGGGCAATGATGGCTTCGGCAATATCTCCCAGTTGGACAATCACTGTGGACCATCCTTGACCATCCTTGACTGTCCTTGAATACCTTGACCACTTGCAACCATCCTCCACCATCCTCGACCATCCTTAACTGTCCTTGAATACCTTGACCATCCTTGACCATCCTTGACCATCCTTGGCTGTCCTGGAATACCTTGATCCTTCTCAACCATCCTTGACCATCCTTGACCATCCTTGACCATCCTTCACTGTCCTAGAATACCTTGACCACTTGCAACCATCCTCCACCATCCTTGACCATCCTTGATTGTCCTTGAATACCTCAACCATTCTTGACCATCCTTGACCATCCTTCACTGTATTCACCTATCCTTGACCCCCCTGACCATCCTTGACTGTCCATCCTTAACCATCCTTGACCACCTTGGGTGTCCTTGACCATCCTCGACTATCTTGATAGTTCCTGATCATCCCTGACCGTTCTTGAACACCTTGGCCATCCCCACCCCTGCTTGGACGTAAAAATGGATTTTCTGTCTCCCTTTGAGGGACCCCAACACTCCCCAACACCTATGTCCCGCTCCTTGTCCAGAGGATTGTGTTTTCACAGAATCAGGGAATATCCTGAGCTGGGAGGGACCCACAAGGATCATGAAATCCAAGAGAGGAGCACCAACCTTTAACTCCCCCCTTGCCTCTTTAATTTTCATCAAATGCACTTTTCTTTCTGATCAGGTGTTGCTGGAGCCTTGTGTGGGGTTCTGGGCTGACACAGAAGCAGCACAAAGGGAGAGAAGTCTCAGGCTGATCCTTCCAGCAGCAGGGATGGGGAAGAAGAGGAACCTCAGGGAGGAAGGACAGCACCAGGGTATCGCTTGTTTTTCCCAGCCCAGGGGAATGCTAACATATGTGGGGAAAAGATCAATCATAAAACAATGAGATAATACCATTAATAGTACACTGGGCTTTTTGTGGACCTGCCTCCCCAAGGATTTAATGGGAGGCGAGAGGATTTTCATGGTGCAGAATCTACAAACCACTCCCTGGGCTGCTTTTCCCATGCATCTCAAGCCTGAGTTTAAATAAAGAAACCCTTCAGGATCTTTTCCTGCAGCCTGGGCAGGTGAACTGTTTGGGGCATGGTTCTGTGAGAGTGGGTTTAGGTGGGGTTGTGACATTCCCCAAATCCTCAGGTCCTTACTTTCCAGTTTCATTTTTTGCTCTAGGATGCTGAATCCCCCTCTCAAGGAATGTTTTGTCTCCCTGAGGCTTTTTTGGGGCTTGCTGGCTGCTGTTGGAGGGGATCACTCAGACACTCAGTCTCTTTTATTGGTCTTGTCCATCCTTGGCAGCAGGGAATTTGTAGCCCTGATTATAATTATTCTCTTGGGATCTCTCTGGATTAGCTTAATCCTGATGTCACAGCTGGTTCTGGCACCCTAAAATAATGTATTCAGGGCAAACCAAGGGATGGTGCTGCAGGGGAAAAATGGGGGGGAAAAAGTATTGCTGACTTGGCTGCAGAAATGCAGCAGCTTAGCCCGTGAGAAAAATCCCCTTTTGTTCCATTTTCCTTCTTTTTTGGGGGGGCGGTAGATCATGTTTAAAGCATTCCCAGGCAAGGAAGCAGCTTGGAGTGCCCAGAGACCTTGGGCACGGACATTACCCTGGTTTGGGCCAGAAGATTTCCAACTGCACAGGCAGCATGGAGGGATCATTCCTCTGCCTTTAATGTTCAGGCAAGAAATGGATCCCCCAGCAAAGCCAGGAGCTGCACCCAACCCAGCAGCCTTGCTGTGCCCTGGTGTTTTTCCCCACATCCCTCACTGTGCCCAACTTTCCCCTTGAATTCTTACGGAGAATCCAGTCCTGAGATCTCAGTCCCTCTTGATCTCCCCCTAGACATCCCAACTATTCTCCTACGGAAATGCCATCCTTCCCAGAGGATGGAAGAACTGCAGGGTTATTATTTTTGGTTATCAGGTTCCGAGGCTCACTTGCTGGAAGAAACCCGAGCCCCTTTATCTTGAATTTTCCCCCTGGCTGCTCCTCCCTTGGCACAGAGGGAGCGTTGGCAAGGAGTTACGAATAAGGGATGATCTCTGCCAGTGGATGGACAAGGTGGGAGCCTGGGAGGAGCATGTGCCTGCTGTTTGGAATCTGGGCATCAGCAGGTTCTGGGGAGATGCTCTTGTTAACCTTTAAAACCTCTGTTCATGAGTTCACCAGCTCCAACCCTTCACCAGCGCTTCTGGCTTCCTGTGTTTTCACTCACACCCTGGTTGTTGCCACCAGATTAGACAGAAATCCCATCAAACAAGGCCCGGGGATGGCTTCCTGCTTGTTAAAGGGCTCCTCTCCACTTTTCTGGGAATATTGAAGGAATAGACACAGTGCAGCTTTCCTTTTATCTCAGCGGAAATTTGGTAGCAAAACACATAAGTTTGCTTTCCACCCAGCCCGGTGCCTAATTTTGACTGATTTAAACTCACTTCCAGGCCACTCCCACCCCATTTGCAGGTGATGGGTGATGTCTCCTTCCTTGGGCAAGTCACTGCTTAGGTAAAGGAAATTTGGGGTGAGCGCTGCTAGTGCTCCACCCTCACCCTGCCCTGGGCTCCTGGATCAAACGGAGTGGGAGAAAATTATTTGGGATTGATTTTAATTTTTAAATTTCTTCTCTCATCAGACAGTCAGCGCAGGATGTGCCCATTGCCCTCCTCGTGCCAGGACGGCTCCCACTGGCTGGGATGAAAGAGGAAAAGTGGGATTTGTTAGAAATGGGATGCGATGAACAACCAGCAGGAGGAGCAGCAGATTGGGGCGGCGGAGGCTGGGAAAAAATTCCCGTCCCCAAAACCCACTGAGGCCCCGGTTTCCTTAGGGAAAAGCCTCCTGTTTGTTTTCCCCTCCCGTCCCCGGGGTGGGAGCGAGGTTTATCCGTCAAAGCCCTCTCAGAGAGCGGGGCCAGTGGCTGCTTTTGGGCTCTTCGTTTCTTGCTCAGGGCCCGCCAAGGAAGGAGCTGCTCTTCCCCAGCTCCCCAAACGACGGCTCCGAATGCTCCGAGCGTCGCGTTTAGCACGGCCAGGCAGAGCAGAGGGTCAGGTTTAGCACTGGATGATGCCAAACGCTGGCTTTTCAAGCCCCTGGCATTTGCTTTCCTTGCGGTCCCTCTCATTCTCCGCGGCCACGGCGGCAGAGCGCCCAGGATGATGCTGGAACGGCTGGAGGGTGCCTGGGGCCGGCTCCCCTGGGCCAGCACCCATCTCTCCGGCATCTGGGAGCCTGTTTAGGCACCTTTAGGCCTTCCTGCTCAGCTCCTGTTCCCTGCTCGTTCCTCCCACCCCGTCCCTGGCAGCCCTGGTACTCGCTCCTTATCGCACTGCTCCCCGCACGGAGCCCCTTGGGCGCTGCCCGAGCTCCTGCATCGACCCATCCCAGCTTTTATCCCCCGTCCCTCAGCTCTGGGGGCTTGGAGCAGGGGAATAACTCTGTTCCCAGCTCCCAGGGTGGAGGGAAGGCTTGGAGAAGGGAATTGCTCAGCCGGGCTGCGTGGAAGCGGGGCTGGCATCTCCTCGGCTTCACAGAGCCCCGTTCCTTCCGTGCCAGGCTGGAGAAGGGAAACTCCTCTCCCTGGTGGCCAGGGAAGCCTGGGATGTTCGGGGAGACCTGCAGGAGGGCTCTGCAGGTGCTCGGCATCCCTTTTGGCCACGATGGGAGGCAGGAGCCGTGTCCTGCATCCCTGCCAGGCGCCTTCCCACCGCCCCGCGCCCGCTCTCCTCTCCCCGCCGCCGCCGCCGAGGCTCTTCCTCTCCCCCTCAATTATTTTTATTTTATTTTATTTTCGGGGTGCCAATAAAGGCAGGCGCCTTTAATCATCCCCAGCTTTAGGAGGGAAAAGGGAGAGCGCCGGGGAGAGAGTGCAGTGAATTTAGAGACTCATCTTACCCCACCATGTTAATTATCTCGGCTGTAAAAAAGAGGTCAAGGAGAGGAACTCTACTAAATAGGCCGACGTTGGCATGAACAGCTCCTAAAGTGAAGAAGGTAAGACTGAACTTTACTGGAACTTTTTTTTTCCCACCTCTTCAAAAAGCTCCTAGATTAAAGCTCTGATATCCTTTTTGTTGAAATCTCATGGATTCTGAAGCTCAAATGGCTGGAAGGAAGCCCAGATAATTTTTTTTTATCCCAGTCACTGAGAGGCTCAAAGGTTTTAAGTCCTGCCCCCATGGTGAATTGCCGAGTATATGGGAATACAGAAGAACCTGGCACATAGGTGTTCTGGCCATTGTTATCGAGAGGGAGAAAAATAAAATAGCTCTCTATGTAGGTCAATGACCCGCTCTTTGTTGTCACTAAAAAATTAAGGATGACCTAAAATCTACTACTCGACGAAAAAAATAATAAAATAAAAAAAAGGGAGGCGAGGTAAAGTAGTCTCCCCCTAATCAAAGAGGAAATGTTTGTGTTACCCAAAGCTTGACCTCCTCAGTCTCTAACTTTAGCAAAGTCTTTGCCATTGAAAAAGCAGTGGTCGAAACCTCAAACCCCGTCTGAAATGTCTATTAATTTTTGATCTTTCAAGGGAGTTGGCTTAGTTATTGTGGAAGCCCCCGTAGCGCCGGGCGCCGTCGTTAAGGGGCTCTCAGCATTTCCATCACAAAGCCCCAATATTCCAGGGCTTTACAACTCGGCTGTTGCCACCTCGGGGCTCTGTCTGATCCCCTCGGTGGCTGTGCTGGCTCCCCTGCCATCCCCCTCGCCTTCCAAGGGAACGGGACATGCAAATCACTGACAGCAGCTCCCTTTTTTAATATAGATTAAATCGTGGGGGTTGATTTTTGTATTTTTTTTCCCTGATCTTGGAAGCAAAACCAAGTTGTCCCATCTCTTCGGGGGGGAAGCCTAAAATCAGGGAAGCACTGGGGTTTTAGGATGGGACTGGAGGATGAAGCTTAAGGTGTAAAGGGAGCTCAGGTGAAGGAATTAAAGCCAGGTCTTGTTCATCACAGAGCTGCTTGTAGCATCCTCCCTTTCCCATCCGGCTCCTTCCAGCCCTCAGGGCACTGAGGATTCATCCCCAGATTTTTGGCTGAACCAGGAGCTGATTAATATTTGATTTTTGGACACCTTGCAGAGATTCCTGTGGATAAGCAGGGGTGAAGCCTTTCCCTCTCTGGCTTCTTCCCTTCTCCAGAACACTCTCCCTGTGTTGTGGTCCATGAGACGTTGGAACCTCGCCTTCACCGCCTTCTCCCAGTTCACCTTGTCTGCCTGGAGGGGAGAGGGTTGGAGCCAGGCTGGCTTTCCAGGGAAGCTGGCAGGTGACGGAATTCACTGTGGCCCTAAGAAGTTTCATCAGGGTAATGTCAAATGGCTGAGCTCCTTATAAAAAAAAAGGAAAATATCCTGATTCTAAATATCCTGTGGGTCTAACAATCCAGGATCTGAAAGTCCTACAGAAACAGATTTTTCCATATTTTTTCCGTGCTTTTCCAGGCAATTTTTATCCTCATTGTGTGTGTTGCTGATCCAGGGTGAGATCACACGGATGAGCCTCAGCCCTGACTGGGAACCCAGGTGGATCTGTACATGGCTTGGGTGGGGTGAGGGGGTGGGAGCATTGCTCCACATCCCATAAGCCCATCCTGGGGGAAGCGTGCTGGACCTGCATGCCAGGAAGGGCTGGAATGAGCTGTAGAGTGTCTGATCCCAACCTGAAAAAGCCATGTGGATGCACAGGGAAGGGCATAGACAGGGATCATTTACCTCAGGAGCTCGTCCCAGAGCCCTGGCTTGCTTTTCCTCTCCTCTCATCAGCAACCCTGGGATACTTTTGTGGTGACGAGGAGGAATCCTGCCTTCATATGCCCTCGCTCAGGCCGAAGGGATCACCTTCCCCAGGCAGGGATTACCTTCCTGGGTAAATTTAGCAGGGAGTCCAGACCTTGTGGGCCAGACCCGGGCTAATTTGGCTGGTGGGGGTGTGTGTGTGCCTGTCTGGCACTAAACTGCCCTTGGGAGCGTCGAAACCCTTCTCCATCAGCATCTATTTGCACATGGACACTGGAATCCGGGCCAGGATTAACTCGTGGCTGAGGGAGGGCGTTAAAAACAGCCTGGGACGGCAAGAAGAGAGAGGAAATGTGCCCTTGGCACACAAAACCCCGGAGTCCGAGCTCCTGCCAGCCAAGCTGAGCGCTGTTTCCACCCAGGAGTGGAGAAGGACGCTGGGATGGAGCTCTGGATTGAAGGGGAATGCGGCTGCACGGGCAGGTGGGATTTACTGCAGAGAGGAGCCAGGACAGCTGTGGAACATCCTGGGCTTGGCCAGAGGCACGGGGAGAACCTCGAGTGGGGTTTAGAAGGAAAACTGAGGGTGTTTCAACAGCTTGTAAAGCACTTGTTGCCTTCAGGCAGCGAGTTTGGGTGGTGGAGGAAAGTCCCCAAGCCTTGGGCACATCCCCTGTCGTCACAGCTTTGTGATCCCTGGGGATCTGAGGGTCTGATCCCGCAGGAATTAAGCCTGGGCTCATCCTGCTGTCCTCACTTCAGCAGGGATGTCCCTGCACAGGCCAGAGCCCCCAAAAAGGGGAGAGGGTGAGCACTTGTAGCCTCGCCTTCATCAATCCCCAGCGCGGGGGGAGCATCTTCACCTTCCCCCGCGCCCGCCTGTTTGCAGAGCACACCTCATTGAGCAAAACATTAAAGCATTTCCCTTCCTCAGACCGAGCGGGTCTATTAATAAGGGCTTCAATTGCCTGCTCCAGCTTCCCATTACCGGGAAAACTCATTCCTGGCACCGGCAGGAGCACAGCACAGCGGCAGCAGCAGGGTTCAGAGGGAGCTCGGTCCCCCAGGTTCGGCTGCCACGTAACTCAGCCCTCCCTCTGGGGACATCTCAGCCCTCCTGGTTCCCAAACCCCACGAGGCTGTGTGAAAGCATCCAGATGTGTTAAAGCATCCAGATGTGCCGAGCACCCCCAGCACCCTGATTTACAGCTGCCCTCTGGCAGCAGGGAATGGCCTTATTATCATCATCATCGTTATTATTTTTCCAGGGATATTTTCCAGCAGGAGCCCGCAGCACTGCCTCCCCCAGAGCGGCTGATTTAAGCCCTGCACCCCCTCCCAGCCCCCCCAGACAACTCAAACAGGGTCCCTGAAATGGCAGTGTCCCCCCACACCCCACATCCCTGTCCCTGGGGAGGGGGCCATACCTTTAACCCCCCTAAAATACTCCTGCAGATGCTGCTGAGCTCTTCTTTGAAAGCTGCTGCCCCAGTGAAACATAAGCTCGTCCCGAGGCTGCATTGATTTTGCCCAGCTTTTATCGGAAATTAGATGATATTTAAGCATTTCCCTCTAACAGCTCTATATAATATGGAAAGGCCCTGTGCTACAGTTAGTTTATAGTGGCTCATCTTTGTCAGATGTAAATAATTGAATAAACACCACCCCAGCAAACTCTTTCTAGTTATAACTGCACTATTTTCCTTTTTGCCCCCGTTCCCCATCAATTATAGTAATAAATTAAAAAAAAATCTCTTAGCTTAAGTAAAAACGCAAGGCTTCCCTTCTCCCCCCTCCCTGCTGAAGAGCTGCAGCTGTGTTAATTATCCCCTGGGAATTCAGTCCTGGGGCACATCCTCTTTCACAGGTGAAGGGGAGCCCTCCCAGTTATTTAACCCCTGAGTTATGTGCTGGTGGAATGTCACCCTGAGTGCCAGGCTGGAAAAGCAGCTGGGGCTGACCCTCCACCCTCAGAGGATCAGAGGCTCCTTGTAGGGTCCGAGATGCCGGATTTCCCTCTGGGATGGGAGACCCCAGTCTGTGATTTGCCACCACCGCCCACAGGCCGCCACCCAAAAAGGGTTTTATAGAGGATTACGAGGTGAGGACCCAGCACTGGGCACGTCAGGGTCCTTTTCCCCCGACTGGTGGAATCTGGAGCAGATTCACCCCAGTGAATGCTGGAATTCCAGCACTGTCATCGCTCTGGGAGGCGGAAGCAGAGGAGCTCCAAGGAGCCCTTGGCTCAGTTTCGTGTCATCCCGAGCTCTTTTGCTCCTGAGCACAATCAGGTTTCGACACCTGAAAGCCCAGGTAGTGGTGGAGGTTATTTATGGGTTGGAGGATGTGTTTCCCCAGCACACCCTGACCAGAAAGTCGTGGGGATAATTGCTTGCCTTCTGGGGTGCAGAAGAACAAACGCAGCCGTCCCTTATCGCCCACACCCATTCCCGGGGGATTGATTTATCCCTCGCCACTGGACACATCACAACTCGGCCTGTCAGCATTAATTAGCGGGGCCTCGGCCCGGCCCATCGCGGCTCCCACCTCTCCTGGGAGCAGCTGCACTTCCAGGAGGGAACCAGCTGGTTTGTGCTGGGCTCTACCCCATCCCTGCCCCTCTTCTCCTTACCTGTGGGGCTGTGAGGGCTGCAGATCACAGCTGGCTGTGTGCTGGGCAGAGCAGCTGGCCCTGGGCTCTGCCCCGTCCCTGTTCCCCTCCTCTGTGGGGCTGTGAGGGCTGCAGATCACAGCCGGCCCTGTTCCCTGCCCCATCCCCGCCCCTGTTCCCCTCCCCTTGTGCTGGGCAGAGCAGCTGCCCCTGTTCCCTGCCCCATCCCTGTGGGGCTGTGAGGGCTGCAGATCACAGCTGCCCCTGTTCCCTGCCCCATCCGTGCCCCTGTTCCCTGCCCCTGTTCCCTGCCCCTGTTCCCCTCCCCTGTCCCGGGCAGAGCCACCCGCCCCGGGCTCCTCTGTCACGGCAGGGCTCTGGCCGCACGGTGAGCCCACAGCCAGCCCTGTTCCCTGCCCCATCCCTGCCCCATCCCTGCCCCATCCCTGCCCCATCCCTGCCCCATCCCTGCCCCTGTTCCCCTCCTCTGTCACGGCAGGGCTCTGGCCGCACGGTGAGCCCTCAGCGGGGCCTCCATCGGCCTTGGAACGGCACCAAACCCCCAAATTCAGGCGGGCCCGATGCCTTCTAGCGTTTCTCCGTGCCCAGCACCCCTCCCTGAGGAGCTTTTTGGGAGCGGAGTGGTGGCATTTGGGATGGAGCTGTGTGAGTAATTAGATAATTAGGGGTGTAGCTTCCCAAACTTGGTGCTGAGCGGTGCTAATGGCTCGTGCGCGCCATTCCCATCTCCTGCCAATCTCCCAGCGCTTTCACTGCTCCAATTATCCCTAAAGAGAGGACAGGATTGCAGCCAGGCCTTCACCTCTCCTCAAACTTTCACTGGGGCTCAGAGCCCACCATGCCCAGTCCAGTCTCACTGGCTGATGATTTCCCTCGCTGTCCAAATAGTATTTCTTGGTGTTGTTTTTTTTTTCCCCTCTCATTTCACCCCATTTTCTTTCCTCTCTATTTTTTTTTTTTTTTGTGTGTGTGTGTTTGTGGGGTTTTGTTGTTGTTGTTGTTTTTTTAAATTTCCCGAGTTTGAGTTATTTTTACTCAGAAAGCCCAAATCCCCCTCCGTTGGTGGGCAGGCACGGAGGCTTCTCCTTGCTCCAGAGAATCCCACAAAGGATGCTGTGCCTGGGGTGGGGATGCCCATCCTGGCCACACCAGGAGATTCCCCTGCTGTGAGGGCAGCAGCTGCTCTGGGTTTCCCATCCGAACGTCATCCACTGAGTGGATAAAATGGATGCAGAAATCCTCGGGTTTTGCCAGTTGGCTGAAGGATTTGGGGTGGCTTCAGGTGGTGAAAGCAGCACTGGGAATCCTTTCCCTTCCTGCTAACTGCAGACCAGCTGTGTCCATGCAGGAGCTTGGCCCTTCCAGGACCGGGAGGTGACTTCCTTGGGTTTGTTCTTCCATCCTGCTGGGACCTGGCTCTCCTCTCCAGGCTCTCCTTGGTCCAGTCTCATGTTTGCTGTTGCTTGTTCCATGCTCTGGTGCTGTCCTTCACCCCTTCCCATGTTTCCATCCATCCTGGCTGCCTTTTCCCAGCTGGGAAAACCGAAGCAGGGTAAATCCTAAAGCGAGGAAGCTGGAAAATCCTAAAGCTCCAGAACAAATGCTGGTCTGGAGCTGCCCTGCTGGGAAGGGAACAGCTTTATTTTAGCTGTGTTGTTAATGATCATTTTCTTGCTAATTTGAGCAACTGGAAGCATCAAAACTTGTCAGGAGAGGAGAATCCGACCCGTGGGAAGCCGCGAGGTTTTGTTTGGCGATGCGCAGAGGAGATTGGGGATGGGATAAGTAATTTTCCAGAGGGTTGGGAAAAGCCGGAAAGGACATGGAGTTGGCATTTCCATCCATTTCCATCTTCTGGGCAGGTGGGTGCCCTGCCCCAGGGTGGCATTGGTTTGGGGTGGGATGTGGTTCTCTCCATGCTGGCACATCCCTCTGGGTTTTCTCTGCTGTGCCAAGAAAAGGGATTTTAGCCCACAGGGCTGCAACAGCCCCACAGGCACTGCCCAAACCCTAACAAGATCCCCCAAACGATTTGGGGATTTTATGCAGCTTGTTATCTTAGGTGTAGGGTTTTTTTTTTTTATTTTTATTATTTTTTATTTGAAATCCCAGCACAAAATAATCCTCTTTTTCTGGTCGGAAGAGAAATGGCTTGATGCCATGAGGCAAAAAAAATAAAATAAAATAAAAGGCAGCTCTACCCGGTGCTGTGCCGATTTGCAAGGCTAGTGAGAGACTACAGAAGGCGTTTTCAAATAGACTCCGATATTTTCAGTGCTTGAAGAGGGCCCGACTACATGACACCTTTTTTGAAGCCCTGATTTACAATGGCCCCAGGCTGAGTGCATTATAATTTGCTGCGAGAAGTTCCAAAGTCGCAGTACTTTCAATAATGAGGAGAGAAACCCTAATACCAGAAGACTTTTCCCTTTCTCTCTCTCTTTTTTTTTTCTTTTTTTTTCTCCTTTTTTTTGGCATTGTGTTTAATGAAAAGCTAAAAATGTGCTAATTTGTAAGTCCTGTTGTGGTAGTGGCATCGGAGGCTTTTGAAATGCGTTACTGACTAGGGGAGTATTAAGGAAAAATGACATTTTGCTACTAGCAGAAAAGTCAATTATAATGTTTCCACACTTTAGGAAATTGCTGATGCAGGATGGGAGTTAATAGAACAGTCAGCTCCACTTTGTGTTACCGGGTTCGGGGGGTTTTGCTGGCAAACCTTGGCTTGTTTTCCTGATTCCCATGGCAGCTTCACTAACGGGCTGCCACAGGTGCTGGGTGCCCGGGCCCCTCTCAGGGAGGGTGTGATGTGTCCCCTCGGGTTGTCCCCTCCTGGAGCTGTCCCTGTGCCAGCCTGGCTGGCTGCAGGCTGCCCAGGAGCAGGGAAAAGCAGCAGCAATAAAGGGTCGGTGCTTTGCAGTGCCTTTGATGCGTCCCTGGTGGTGCAGGAGCACTGAGCCTGCTGCACTCTGCACAAGAGCCCTGTTCACTGATTTATAAAAACATTTAAAGCCAGGAGCAGGAGCAAGGAGCTGTCCTTCCCCACTGTGCCCTCGATGGAGTCTTTTCCCCCCATCTGCTGGAGAGGAAAACAGCAGAAAACTTTTTGGGAGCTCTTGGGGCAAAGAGGGTGAGAGCTCTGGGAGATTCCCCGTGGTCAGCAGGGAGTTTTAGTGCTGCTGGTAAAAACCCCAGTGCTGGAGCAGTCGGCTTTCAGACAGGCAGGGGCAGCATCCCAGGAACCCCATCTCTGGATTGGCACAGGTGAGGAAGAGAACAGCTCATGCTCATCTGTTTCCAACTCATCACCTCCCACTGTCCCAAGCTGCTCCAAGCCCTAATGTCCAACCTGGCCTGGAACACTGCCAGGGATCCAGAGGCAGCCCCAGCTTCTTTGGGAATTCCATGCCAGGGCCTCCTCACCCTCCCAGGAAACAATTCCTGCCCACTATCCCATCTAACCCTGCCCTCTGGCAGTGGGAAGCCATTCCCTGTGTCCTGTCCTGCTCCAAGCACGGCCTTGGGGACTCCATTTAAAGCACATTAAAATCCACAGGGCAGGGAAATGCCAGGACTCGATTTCTTCTGCTCCCGCTTCCAGGTGTTCCAAAGAGGGGTTCCTGCTTGGTGTGGTTAAAACTGGAGGATGGGGGAGTGAGCATGAAGACTTTTATAAAAAAAGTCATGTCATATGTAGTTCTCCTGGGTTTGCAGGAAGCAATTAAGCCAATTAATTTATTGGTAAATTATCTGATGATGAAGTACAAAATAACTGCAATGAAATGCTGACATTCACATTAATACCAAATTAGTTACTGTATTATGACTGTTCTTACAATGAATGCCCAGTAATTTAATAGTAATGGGACATTTAAATAATTTAGCTGATAATTCTCTAGATCACTTACATATATAAATGAGCATGACAGCTTCTTCTCTCAACGTTGCTGCTGCTGGATTGCCTGCCCCCTCCCCAGCAGGAGGCACAGCAGCCTGGGTCCCCTTTTTGCTGCCCCTCAAAGCTCACCTTTGGCTGGGTGTGGAAGAGGAGGCATTTTCCTCCTCCATCAGATCTGTGGCTGGAAAGCAGAGCGCGGTTGTGCCGGGCTTTGCCAAGCCACAACCTTCTCAGCTCTTCCCACGGCAGATCTCAGGGTGGAGATGCTGGAGGAGCATTTCTAGAGGTGTTCCTGCCAGAGCCTCCCAGTGGGAAGGATGGTGGAGATCCAGCCAGGGCCACTTCACTGAGTAACACTGACACTGGCATTACTCTGTGTGTTGGCTCTGCTTGATGCAGCTGCTTCATTCATCTCTCAAACAGCTGCACTCTCTGTAATAATAATAATAATAATAATAATAATAATAATAATAAACAGCATCAGAATCGCTCCTCACTCTTCCCTCCCCGTCCCCACAAGAAAACTCTCCTGAGGACAGCGAGGGCTTGGCAGCCCCACAGGGCAGAGGTTTCCTGCTTTATGGCATGGTTTGGGTCGAAGGCACCCCAAATCTCATCCTGTTCCACCCTGTGCCATGGGCAGGGACACCTTCCAGTATCCCTGTCCAGCCTGGCCTGGGACGCTTTGCCACCGCTTTGTCACCTCCTGCACCCACAGAGCTGTTTGTCATTAAACCAGCTGTGGCTTCTAGATCCTCACAGAAAGAAAGAAATGCAAGCAGCCACCAGTGCAAGCCACACCTAAAGGATGAATTCCCTGGTGGTTTTTCCCCCATGAACCGGTGGATATTGGGGAGAACCTGGAAGCTCAGCATCCTCCCTGCGCAGGGTCAGCGTTGTGCCCCGGAGATGGATGCTGCCAGTCAGCTGCTTCTGCTTTGCTGTTGAGATTGCAGTGAGGCTGCTGAAATATGAGCTAATGGGCTTGCTTACCTCCTCCTGAAATGTGCTCCTTTCATCACATCATGCCGTGCTGTCAGGCCTGGCGTGGAGAGGAGGGCTCTGCTGTCGGCAAGATTGAGGGTGGAATTATCTAAATTAGTTTCCTTGCGGATGAGAGCAGAGATGAGGGGTTTCAAACACCAACCCTGGCACCTCTTTGGAGAGCCTGGCTTTTCTCCTCAAGGGTGAAGCTCAAAGCACCTTGTTTGATAAAACTATGGGGTGCTGCTGAGTTTGGGGAGCTCCAAAGAGTAAGGGATGGAAAGCTATGGTTGCAATGGATTGAACCCAGGGGCTGGCACCTCAAGGGGTCTGTCATGTGGAGATTCCAGCAGCTGGATTTCTGCTGGGACAGCTGGGGGAAGGGCTGGTGTCCATCAGAAACGTTCTGAAGGGTTGCACAGGGGAGGGGGAACAAGAATTTCCTCTCTTACTGCTTGGATCTCCTTGGCAGGGCTGGAGGTGCAGCCTCGAGCTTGGAAGGGTGAAATCATGGGGAGCCCTGTACCAGACAGTAAAATACAGCTGGAAAGGACCACAAAAATCCCAAATGGGGGTTGCTCTGTCCTCTGTGCTGGGATGGCCTATAGGGACAAAATTCCCTTTATTAACCAGACCCATCCAGCTCCCTCCTCTGTGCACAGAGATACAACTGCTGGAATAATCGTCTGTGCAGTTAGGCACACCCAGGAACCCTCCCAGGCCTCCTTTTCTCAGGCATTCCTGTTCCCAGGAGTGCTTTTTTCCATCAGGTTTCTTCTCAGGAGCAGGAGGGGCTCAACACCATCCCCTCCCCAGCAGCTTCCCCCAGCAGAGCTGCCCAAGGTGTACCTCCCAGGCTGTTGGTGCAGGCACAGAGAGGTTCCCCAGCTCCCTGGGGATGGTGGGCTGGGTGTTTCCAGTTACCTCTTGTCAAATCCACACAGGAATTCTGTGATCAGAGGGAAAAACTGGTGTTTGTGGCTCTTCCTTATGGAAGACCTTGGTGAATGTGACCCCGACACGAAGGAGGTGCTGGCTCCAGCAGTGTCCTGCAGGATGTCCCAAAGCTTTAGAGCGCTCTGAGCACTCCTTACAAATCCTTTGCACTCAAAGTCGCTGGATTGTGAGTAAACAAGGTGCATTAAACAACAAACACGTTGCTGTTTGTGCAATCAGCATTATTTTTTATGGCAAAAGAGATTAAACCCAGATTTTGGTGGACATCCACCCAAATTGCCACCTGCCTGCTTGACCTTTTTTCTGCTGACAGCCACACATATGAATTTGTCCATGCTAAGGCTTCAAAAGGTGCAGGTGCTGTTCCTCCTGCAGCTGTGTAAATACTCAGCTTGTGGTGGATGGCACCTCCTAACCCATCCCAATTAACAAAGCAGTCTTTATAGCTGTAATGGTTTTATTGGGGACTGTAAGGCTTTAGACCCACAGGTATATAAAGCAGTTAGTTTTATAAAGCATATAGGATATTAAAAGTAATGAAAGACATTAAAGTGACATCAATTTTTAAGGAGAGTTACCTCCTGAAATAAATGAGTGTGGCCTAAAAGTTGATGGCATGTTACAGGCCTGAGTAATGAGCCCTTCTGCCCCCTAAAATCCCTCAGAATAAATAATGCTTGAGCAGGTCAGTGGTCATTAACTCTTTATCCTCTGAGAGCTACAAGTTACATCTCGTCTAATTTTTTTTTTTAACTTTGAAAAATGAATTTGGAATTCCCTGGAATACCTGGAACTTGAGGAGCATTCATCTGCCACGCCTTCCCAGCGAAGCAGAGTTGTGGCTGGGTAGGAAAATCCTTGAGGGAGTTATTTTTTCCCTTTTCCTTTCTTTCCTTTCCCTTTTCCTTTCTTCCCTTTTCCTTTTGCTTTTTCCTTTGCTGCCTGTGCTGCGCTCCACGCTTTCCCCATCGGGGTCTTGGCGTACCAGGCCTGGAGAATCAAAAAGCATTTGGACGTTTTAATAAAATTAAAACAACAACAACAAAAAAATAAAACCAGGGCAAGACAGACCACTTAAACATTTTACTACTCTAATGGAGCATTCTTTAAAAAAACCCCAAGCCTCTTAAAATCCAGGCTGGCTGGTGGAGAAGCCAAAATGAAACCCTCAGATCTCTTGAGGACATTATTATTACCAAGAAGCGCAGCGATTGATCGAGCTGAGTCTCATTAACAGCAATACTTAGCTGGGCCATTTGTGTTGCTATAGTTATGGAAATGTTAAATTCCACCATCAGCCCTATTTCCAGAGAATATAGCTCTTGTCAGGGCTCCCTCTGCTCCAGGCTTGGCAACAGACAAATCACCCCCTCCTCGTGCCTCGGCAAATCGATCCAGACAGCTTTGATTTCCATGAGGGAGCTTAGGAAGCAAAACAAACCCCCAACATTAAGAACCTGTTTATTGCTTTCAGATGCCTGTTCACAGGCCTGTGACTTGTAAATGATTCTGGTGGAGCTGCTCTGCAGACTCGCCCAGCTCCTGGGCTCTGATGTCAGCGAGGCAGCTCTGGGCTGTGTGAGAATAATGTGAAGTGAAGGGGAGCCTTTGGAGTCAGCACTGGGCAGGAATTTCTCCTTCCCTGTACCTACAGGAGCCTTTCCCAACAAAGTCCTGCCCAAACCAGAGGTTCAGATCCTGCCAGGCATTGACCATGATCGATAAAATGCCTTCCTCCTTGACCATGGGCTGCACATCTCTGCCTCCTCTGGCCGTGCCATCTCCCACCTCCCTCCCGACATGGCACCCTGCAAAGTCTGCCTTTTCCAGCTGATCCATCCCAAATCCTCCTTCCAGCCTGAGCTGCGAAGGCATCCCTGGAGAATTTGCCTTCTCCAGCTGCCCAGAGTGTGTTACAGGAAGAGAAGCTGGGAGAAGAAGTATTGGAAGGGTATAGGGAAGGAAAACCCCACATGTTCCTCTGCTGACCCCAGATGCTCCTTCTTGGTGTCATCTTTTCTTCTGGGCCTCAGGAAGGGCTCAGGATGACAGGCACCCTGCGGATAAATCCTGTCAGCAGGTGCCTGGCAGGGGTCACACGTCCAGCTGGCTGCTGGACACTGCAATTCTGCTTTAATTATCTGAATGAGACGAGCACCTCTCCTCCAAAACCCCTGCCCTCACTGATCAAAACCTCCTCCAGCCTCCTGTGTGCCCACATCTGGGCAGGGCATGGATGGTGGTGGCCAGGAACCCTGTGGCTCCCAGTGAAGCTGAATTTTGCTGCCTTAGTCCCAGGCCAAACTGTTCCTGGTTTTGGGAGAACGACAGAGCTGGGATGTGCTGCTGTTTCTGGCCCTTCCCGTGAGAGGGATGAGGTGGTGATTGTGAGTTTGGGCTCCAGCAGGAATTGCCTTTCCCCAGCAGTAGCTGAGGGAAGCCAGGAGAACCCAGTGATGCTCTGGATGGCCCTGCATGAGGCTCCATCAGACCACAGAGATTTTATTTCCCCCCAGTTTGGTGTAACCAGGGGTAACAGCCTCCAGACCTTAAGTGGGAGGTGGAGAGAGCAGCAGAACTTTGCCAGGAGCTTTCTGGGAGCTTGGTGGGGTGGAAGGAGCTGCTTGGTGGGGTGATCATCTCCCTACCAGCTCTGGGTCACTGGCAGAGGGCTTGGAGGCATTTGGCAGGAGAAGCCAAGAGACCTGGGCTGTCTCTTTCTGTTCTCTCCCCAATTCTTTGTGCAGATATTTCAGTGCACAACAGTAACTTTTTGCCTCTTTAACTGTTCCATGAGATGAATGAAGTCAGCTCCCCAGACACTGCTGAAATAAAAGCCCATTTATCACCAGCAGCTGAACTGGGGATGGAAGTTACTGGCAGCAGTGGCTGATCAGAGTTAAAACATGTGGGGTTTGGAGGAATGATGTCCACAGGCTTTGGGATGGGTTTTCTGAGGTATTTCTGTGGCTGCCATGTCCCTGGAAGTGCTCAAGGCCAGGCTGGATGGGGTTTGGAGCAGCCTGGTCCCTGCCCATGGCAGGGGGTGGAACAAGGTAAGATTTAAGGTCCCTTCCAACCCAAACCCTTCCATGGTTTTGGTCCAGTCACTCCCAGGCAGAACTGGTGTGGTTAGCTGGCCCTGCCCCTCCAGAAATCCCTTCTGTGTGAGGGTTTGTACCAACCACCCCGGTGCACTAATGTGGAATTGCAGAAAATGTGGATGTGTAATTGGGGCAGAAATTTGAGTAAATGGAAGGGAGAAATCACACTGTCACAAACTTTGCATTATTTATATTCATTTTGGAACACTGGCAGAATATAAATGTCAGCCTGGGAGATTCATGCTTCCAGGGAAGCAAATCCAAGATTCATCACGAGGCTAATCTCCACTTTGAGTGCAGTGTTTCAGCTGCCCCACTTCCACAAGGGACAAAGCAGAGCAAGGGGAAAGGCCCAGAAATGGCAGTGGCTGGAGGCTGGGGAAGAGGGGCTTCTGTGTGAGGAGAGATGGGGATTACTGCAGTTAATTAATGCACAAGGCTGTTTTGACAATCCTCTTCCCCTGTGCCAGATCACAGGTGCTGCAGCAGGGCTCCGTGACATTTAAGGGAAACAAAATTCCAGCAGATAAAAGGAAATACTTTCTTAAGGGCTGCAATTAATGCAAGGAGATGATTGCCATGGGATGCTGAGGACAGGATCATTTGAGCTGGGCTCCAAATGGAGCGCTGCCTGGGCACTTTGTGCTGTACAAAACAGGCACATTTTGTGGTGACTGGGATAATATTTTCACGTTAAATTCACACTAAATACTTGCTCTCATGTTTCAGGGTACAAATGGATTACTACTTGGAGCTGGGAATGATGGAGTATTTTTTTTTCTCTTTGCTAACTGAACCATTAGCCTTTCCCTGAGGAGGGATATTGGTTTAGTGAGGAAGCATGAGGAAAAAAAAAAAGAGTTATTTGCCAAATATCACAAATGCTGCCTGTGTTGAGCGAGCCAAATGGCTCTGAATGGAAATTGGGAAGTGCTCAGCAGGGCTGGGAGAAATCTGCACTCTCATTAGGTCAGCAGGGGAAGAAGCCTCGGAGAAAGTTGTGACTTTCAGCGTCCTGTTTGTGGTGGGAGGTGCTGGGGGATCCAAGGAGCAGGACCACAAGGAAACCTTCCAGCCAGGAAAAGTGAGGAGTTTGTAGGCAGTAGGAATTCTTGGGGCTGTGGGATGGAGAAAACTCTTTTGGGGTCTCCTGGAGCAGTAGAGAGGTCTTTGCTCTCTGGGAGCCCCTGGTGAGGGCTGCCTGCAGCCCCCTGGGGCACAGCAGGGCTCTCTGCCCCGTGTCCAAGCATTTTGTAGCATTTATCCGGTGTGAAGGTGATCCGTGGATATTTGAGGCACGTGTAGGATCACAGAACCACAGACTGGTTTGGGTTGGAAGGGTTAAAGCCCATCCCACCCCCTGCCATGGGCAGGGGCACATTCCACTGTCCCAGGCTGCTCCAAGCTCCTTCCAGCCTGGCCTGGGACACTGCCAGGGGGCAGCAACAGCTTTTCTGGGAACCCTGTGCCAGTGAATAAAATACACCTCAAATGCTCTCAGTTTGGCCCTCAGGATTTTACAGACCCGAGGGCAGGAAGAGAAGAGGGATGGAGCTTGAGGCAGAAACTCATTTATCTTAAAGCCTGAAATGAAAACTTTAAAAGAAATTCTTGTTTGAAATGATTTAAGAGAAGGGTGTGTGGACACTGAATGGCCAGGTGTTCTGCCATCTCAAGGTGATGTATCCAGGCTTGCTGAACACCTCAGCTCTGGAAGGAAGAGGACAAATGCATGGAATTTATGGCCCCTGTGTGTTTTATCCACACATGTGGAGGTCACTCTGCTCAACAGGAGCAGCAGCAGGCTCACCAAAGCACTCTGCCAGCTGTGCTGCCAGAAGAAGGACTGGCTTGGCACATCCCCAGACTGGGGGAAATGGGTTTGGTGCTCTTGAGCCCTAAATCATCATTCAAACAGCGAGGCCCCTGCGTCAAGCGTGGCTGGGCATGGCAGGGAATCGTGAAAGACAGGCTCTGGGAGTCACCTGAAAGGTTTCCTCCTCCTCTCTGTACACGGGGTCGTGCCTGGCCAGCGAGGTGACAAACTCAGCCGTCCTGAGTGGCTTCCTGTCCATCTGCAGCAGCCTGAGCTCGGTGAGCACGGCGTGCACCACGTCCACGAGGTGTCCCTGGGTGAAGCCATCGGACACCTGCGCCAGGCAGTTCAGGTTCACCCTCCTGCTCAGGGCCCCGCCGCTCTGCAGGATGTAGTGCTTCCACAGGGCTGGGCAGAGAGAGACAGGGACACACAGCAGGGCAAGGAAAGAGGGAGAAAGGCATTTCATTATTGTTATTATCGTTTATTTTCCAGCTTGAAACAAGACAATAAGGATTATAGATCGGGAAAGCCAAAATTCAAAATGGTTTTTTGTGTGCTTTCCTTCCTCTTCAGGCTTGCAGCACAGAGGCCTTCAGGCACTCTTTAGGTGTGTTTTTACATCCTCACTGGTCATTTTTAGCCACCACTCAGCACTTTCCAGCCAGTCACTGAGGGCACATAGAGTGGGGTGGGTGTGTATGTAAAAATACAAGAGCTACTTTGTGTGCACCCACAGCACCTGCCCAGTGCTCCCATCTGGATGGGCAGAGCTAAGTGCCTTTACCAACAGCCTGGTTTGATTTCTCTGACCCTCATCACAGCTCATTCCTGCTGAACTGAGGAATGCATGTCCCAAAGGCTTCCAGCTCTGCAGGCACGTGTTGCAAGGTGCAAGTTTGCTGTGATGGGGGTTTTGCTTGTTTCTTGGAAGGTGAATCTGGCTGTACCTTTCAGCTGTGAACCTCTGTGACACGACTGGCTTGTGAAGTGGCTGAGATTTTGGTTCCAAAATGTAGGAATAATACCAATCTTTTGATTGGTTTTACGTTAAGTAAGGATCTGCTTCAGGGAAATTTAGGAGAACTTTGATGTTACCTCCTCAGGCTTTGCTTTAAAGCATTATATAGAAATATTTGGAATAGATGAGGAGGGTTATGGATAAGAGGTTAAAAAGTTTCTCGAACGAGGCATTTTGAGTCTGGTGTGCTTGAGTGCTCGGATTTAGCACGAGGGTGTTGGGTGGAGGGGGATGCTGCTGGAAAAGCTGCCCTGCTCCTCCTTGGATTGCCATGTGAACACCACAAGGCTGGAGCCCAGAACTATTGACAGCTCTGCTCTGCATTTCTCACTCCAGCAAACTGTGGTCTCCCACTTGAGCTCGATAAATATTGGCTGAATTGCTAACTCCTAAAAGAGGAATTGATGCACACAGGAGCAGGCACGGTCACACAGTGTGTGCTGCAGCTCCTGGTGCAGGTGGGGAACACAAGGCACTGCCTGGCTGGGTGACGAATGGCAGGAAATCTGTATTGTGGGATTGGGAATCTTCCAGTTTAATGATTTCCACTGTATATTTGCTGTTCCCACCCAGCATAGGTTGGAATACTCTGCTCTGTAACCAGAGGGAGGGCTGCAGCAGACAGGGAGCTGTGCACTCTGCTTTGCAAGTGTTTGTTATGTCGTTATTTTTCTGTCAAAACAAGTTTCTTTCCTTCTCAAGTCTTCACTTCCCAATCCTGTCACTGAGAACTGACAGGATTGGGAGGTGAAGATCCTATTTCCATAGAACTTCAGGGAAGGTTGGAGCTGAAGAACAAGAACAAGAACACTGTCTGAAATGGGGCAAGGGGAAAGAATTAAAGCTACAGGTTTATTCAGCTTCAAAAAGCCACGAGTTAACTTTTTTGGGCATTCTTAAGTGTGCAGTTGAAATTCCTTGAGCTGGCCATTTTTGGGGGCTCTGGGTCAGTGGTGAGAGCCCCAGAATGTGCCAGTTCAACCCCCAGGAGCGAGCACAGCTAAATCCAGCTGCTCTCACCTCCTTCCTCTGGGTTTTGCTCACGTTCCTTTATCTCTCAGAGCTGTAACCTAACATGAAACACACGTTCCCTTGCTTGGTGACCATTTCCCATCCACACCAGGGGAACTGTGCACCGTGGGAGAGATTTACAGTGTGCCAGGCAGCCAAACTCTGTCCTGGGCTGGCCCAAATGTCATCACTGGGTTCCCTGGCTGCCTCTGAGGGATGCAGGATGAAACTGGACTGCACAGTGTGTTTGTAGGAGTTTTGTGACAAGGTGACACTGTGGACAGAGCAAAGAGTACCTGAGTGGCAAGGTCCCTGAGCCAAATGCGTTTTCTTTCACTGCTGTTTATTGCAGACTTCAGGGTGCTTAAAATCTCCAAACATTGGAAGTTTGTTTTGTTAGACCAATTTATATGGTTGGGAAAAAAACCACCTGTTTTCCTTACAAGGTTTGAGGCTCAGCACATGGAATATTCAATGAATTTGTCAGAATTTGGGAGGCCCTGTCTATTGTTTGATAGACCAGACACGCAAAATCATGGGTGCCTGTGCAATTTCACTGATGATCTGCAAGCACAAAAAGTGGAATTTGTGAGAGAGAGAAAATTCAGTGCTCCAGACATGGTTTGGTTTTGGAGAGGCTGAGAAGTTGTGCTGTTTAGAGTGTGAAGACTGGAAATTCAGACTTGCAAACTGGAACCAGAAATTCAGAATCCCTGAGTTTGAAAAAAAAAAAATTATTAAAAGCTTCAAATAGAAAATGCGTGCTGAAATAGGATCTTGTGCTTCTTATGGGGGGGAAACCAGCCCAGGCTGAGCTCGGTGCACGTTAAACTAATGGAAAAATGTGAATTGTTGGTGAAGAGTGTTTTGAACTCTTCCCCCAGCTTTCGCTTTTATTATTTGGCTGTTGGAGTAGCCTGTGTTGATTTAACCTAAATTTTAGGTTAAATGCCTTGAGCTGCAGGGCACTTCTGAGGATAAGCAGGAGTTTCAAAGAGCAGCAAGGAGCTGGAATACTTGCCAAATCTTGTCAGGTAGTCAGGCTTGGGGACGAGGATGATTTTCTGGTAAGCCTTGCAGAAAGGGCCCAGGTTGGCATCGAAGGGCCTGCTGCTGGTGCCCACCAAGAGCACCCTGTCCTTGGGCTTCAGAGCCTTCAGGAACTGGGGCAGCAGCTTGGCCAGGCGCTTGAAGTTCATCTGTGGAAACATGAGAGGGAAAGAGCTGGTAATGGTGCTGGCAGCTCAGGGTTAAGAGCTGGAGCTGCACCTGCTGCAGGATTTGGGGGTTTTTACTGGTCTGGTTGTGGTTGGTGAGGTGTCAACACAAGTTTGATTTCTCAGCACAAGCAGGAAGATTCTGCCTCCTCACATTCGGGTGATTCCTGATTCTGGTTTTTGTGCCTTTCACTGCTGAATTTACTGGTGTGGTCATTCGAAGGCAGGAAGGAAATAACTAATTTAAAGAAGGAAATCCTCGTTTCCAGCTCGAGGAGGAATATTGCAGAGATCCACACACCTGATGAACCTCGACAGGCAGAAAGTTGTAACCTGGTTTGGAATCCTCCCAGCTCTTGGAGGTTATGATTTTCTGACTCCAGAGTGTGAAAAGCACACTCCCTGGTTTTTGCTGTGTTTTCTAACTTGCTGAGGCTCTGAGAACAAAGGTTCTGGGAGCCCAGGGTTCATTTCTTTGCAATAATTTACCACTTGACTTTGTAACACGTATTTAACTACTCCTTACAGAACAGATGAGCATTGAGCAAATCCTTCTATTGGAGGGTTACACTCGATAATGTTCAAGTGAATACTGCCTGGAGAAGCCTGACCAGATTGCTGTTGGTGTCATTGCTGTTCATCAATAAGCTTTCTCACAAGTTTTGGGTAGAGTAGCACATTTTTCCCCCCTCTAAATAAGCCTGTCAACACAATACATCCGGTGGATGATTCCTTTTCCTCTCATAGTGATGCAATGCATTTTTCCAAGTGTGCCAATTTCTTGATCAAGACAATGAGCTGAGCATGCCTTAGCCCCAGGGTCACGAGTAATCCAGGCCATTTTTGGCCCCTAATCCTTATTTTAATCCCCATCTGCATTTTCTTTTAGGGTTTGAAGCCGAGAGAGAGGTTCCCTCTGGCTGTGGGGACCACCAAGGGCATCGATCACTGCACACCCATCATCTCACCCAGCCAAGGCTGGCTTGCCTCGTGTTGCCTTTCCAAAATACAGGCAGGTCACCACCCCACAGACACTCCAAGAAAAAAAGGTTTATTTTGTCACACAAAGCTCTAAAGGCAAAATATTTTGCAGGCAACAGGAAGTGGGGAGAATTGCTCCCTGCTGTGGTGTTGTTGCTGTGACTGTGGGGCAGGGATTTAATTCTCTTTCCAACGGGGAAGCCACACAGGAGAGGAAGGAATGGAAGCAGTGGCATTAGGACTCCCGGGAGCCCAAAGAAAATAATCTGTAATTGTAACTATTTAACACAGCCTCTTTGTTTTTGCAGTGGAAATTTATCCTTGTTACTTGATTGTTCACTCTGGCTCCATCCAATTTCTCAAATTAATAGAGCTGAACAATTTAAGCTCATCTCAACTTTCAGCTTCTTGCCTCGTATTTTGAAATTCTCCATTATTCCCTCTTACCTTCCAGTGCACTGATGAGCAGCGACTGGACTATTTTTAAATAAAGCAAGGATAGGTGGAAGAGAGAAATGCGACCTCTTGGCAGCTCTTAAGAAGTCACAAGACCCTCTTAAAAGCTAAAAAAAAAAAAAAGTTAGTGAGACAAGCCATTATGAAGCAAGCTTTGGCAGGTCTGGTCATAGTGGTATGTGCTAAGCTAAGGAATACACTTGTTCCTTTGTGTGGGCTGGAGTGCAACAGGAGAAATTATCTGCACTGAAATAAAGGAGAACTCACCTCTTCTTCTCCCTTGGCTGCCCCTTTGGAATACATTTTTTCTGTGTCTTGGATCCACACGACTGAAGGCTGCCATTCCTTGCCCACCTAGGAGAAAACGGGGGAGAAAAGGCCAGGAGCTGATTAAAACAGCTGCAATTTCGTACCTGGGAGCCTATCACCGTGCCTTTGAATCCAGATTTCAGCAGCTCAATTAGCCTGGCTCCTTTCTTATCCCCAGGAATGTGCAGCAATCGTGGACAGGCTGCTCAGCAGCCTTGGCAAATGCAGCTCTGTCTAGTGAGGAACGGAGCGCTGAAAGCCCACCCCAAATGGGATTGTTTTGTCTGCTATGCCCAGCTTTAATCCCTCAGCACAAACTCAGCTGTGTTCCTGCAAAAGGAAGCCTGGGTTTGGTGTTCAATGGGAAATCACAGTCCAAGAGCAGCTTCAGGCTGAGCCTGGGATCCCACCCTGCTTTCCTGGATGGGGAGAGAGGCGAGGCACGGCTGCTGCACCAGAGGGAGGGCCCTAATCACTAATTAAGCAAAACAGTTTGTCAATCTTCTGGCTGAAACTCCAGCATTTAATTTGCATTTAATTTAAATTTAATTTAATTCCAATAATTAAATGTGAAAGGGGTGGGGTGGGGGGCATTGTCCAACAGTGGGTTTTCCAAAAATGCACGATACCTCTGGTTCACAGCAGGATGGCAGCAATGCTACAGGCTTTCCCCACACCCTGCCCTCTTCCCCATTGCTATAGAAACGCCAGAGGTTGAGCCATTCCAGAGGTTTGGACCTTCTGCTGCCAAATTTTAATCACTTTCCAGCGGCTCTCAGAGTTTGCTCAGCAACAAAAGTGACGGCTCGAGGAGTCAGCGGTAACGAGAGCGGCACAGCATCCCTCCATCCTGCCTTCTCCTTTTCCTTTTTTTCCCTTTAATTCCCCCGGTTGAACCTGCTGCTCCCAGGAAGGCAGGACCCAGGGGCTGTGCACATCATGAGCTCCTGTCTGACGGACAGCCAGGCTGGGAGAGTGAAGCTGAGAGCATCGACGCAGCTGATTTTTGTGCCTGTGTTTCAAAGAGGGAGAGGGACACCTCCCACTGTCCCTGGTGGCTCCAAGCCCTGTCCAACCTGGCCTTGGACACTTCCAGGATTCAGGAGCAGCCACAGCTGCTCTTGGCACCCTGGCACATCCTCTGGGCACTTCCCACCTCACATGGAGGAATTTCTTCTCAATATCCCATCTAACCCTACTCTCTGTCAGTTTAAACCCATCCCCCTTTGTCCTGGCCCTGCAGGCCCTTGTAAATAGGCTCTCTCCACCTTCCTTGTAGCTCCAAGGTGACCCCAAAGCCTTCTCTTTTCTAGGCTGAACAATCCCAACTGTCTCAGCCTTTCCTTGTAGGACAGGGTGCTCCATCCCTCTAATCAGATTGGTGGCCTCCTCTGGGCTCAGTCCAACAGGTCAGCGTCCTTCCTGAGCTTTTTCCTTTGTTGGATGGCAGCAAATCAAATCTTTAGTGTTAACGGTGAAGATTAAAAAAAGCAAAAACAACGTATCAGCAAAGATATCACCCCCCTGGGGAGCCTGCTCAGTGCCTGATGCTGCAGTGGGATGTGACAGGGAAATTAGGGTGGGGGGAAGGTCACAGAGGCTGCAAAAGCTGCTTGAAGATCCCTTCCAACCCAAACCATTCCGGGATTTTTCAGGTGTTGGTAGACATTGCTATAACCCAGCCCAACACACGGTGTCTGGACCTGGCTGTTCCTTCTTGTAAACCCCCAGAATCCACTGGCATCTAATTGAAATTGTTGGCAGATCCGTAGCTGACTGGATATCCCCCCGTGAAAGTGCTCCATTTGAATTATCCATGGACAGTTTGAATCCACGGATAATTAAGTGCACTGTACATAATTAATTTGTAATTGAAATTTTATTAGCTTTGCTGCAATTCCACAATTTGGTGGAGCTGCCAGCAGATGGCCCCTTAACCCTTCTAATACCACACTGAGCTTTGCTCTTCGGGAAAATCATTATGGAAAAAACAAAAATCCCTCTCATCCTGCTGTCAACAGCCATCAAAGATCAAACAGCACTTTTGAGAGGCTTGGGTTCAGCTTTTCAAACCTGAGAGTTTAACAGTTAAATTGTTACTCTTGAAAATGCAGAAATTCGATTCTCACCCAGCACTTGTTGCACAAGGCTCCCCCAAGCTCGAAAGATTTGTAGGATTTTTTTTTTTTTCTCGAAAGGCCCAAGTTTTTTCGGAAGCTCAAGTTGTTATTGCTGAAAACTGCTTAGTGCTCTTTAGTTTGTACCCCCAGAAATGCTGCACTGAAAGCTGTGATTGGACCTTCTCAGTGGGAGCATCACCAGGTAAATATTCCCGTGCTGCTGTGATGATGCCACTGCATTCTGGTTTGTGAGGCAGAAAATGACTTGCAAGAGGATAAATTAAATTTTTAACCTTAGGGTAGCACAGGTTCAAGCTGCTTTCTCACAGAAATAACTGCGTATTTGGGCACTGTTGATACTGAATGCTACAAGGTTCTAGGAATTCCAGCAGGCTGAGCTGCACCAAGAGCAGAATTGTTTTGGATGCTGGAAGAAAGACTCACTGTACTGTTCCCAAATTTTAGCTGCAGTGGCAGAGTCCTGGGTGGCATGGAAATGCTAAAACACACAAAGAACTCTGTCAGTGCACCAGGACAAGCCCTTCAACCTGCCAGGAAAATGGTCTGGCTGAAGGGACAACACAGCAGTGGTTATGAACAAATGAGCATGAATCAGTGGGAAAAAAAAAATTAAATTAATGGCAGGCTTCAAAATTCGGCTGCCTCCAAATGCTGGGCTTGTATAATTTAATCTAAATAAACCCCACGATATTCCTGTTTTGGGTGTAACACTCGTGCAGCCACCTCTGACTTGCTAAAGAGCAGACCCAAAGAGCCTGATAAGAGTCCCTCAGCCCTGCTGGTGTTGAAATATTCCTGGACAACATTCCTGTGCCCCTGCTCAGCACACAGGGGCTGCTGACACGCACACACAGCTTCCCTGCTGGCATCTCCTGCTGGCCGCCCTCTCCCAGCCCTTCAGCCTGACTGACACCGTGTCCCCAGGTGTGCCTTTGGGCACAATGTGCTCTCCGTGCTGCTGTGGCCCTGGAGAGGGGATGAACCCCCCGAGAGGGGCAGGGATTAACCCCTGGCTGCCCTGTGCTGCTCATTTCTATGGCCCTGCAGCTGAACCCTGTGCGCTACCTGCACTTTTGTGTCTCTGAGCCGTGCGTTCTCCCTTCCCTCGCTCCTTTCTTCATCCGATTGTGCTTGCCTGCATCCCTCGCTGCCCTTCCTTGCGTCTTTCCAGTATTTTATGGGGACATAGGAGAGCCAAAGCACTGCTTGGCACGGGCTGGCAGCTCAGGCTGGGAAATGGGGCTTAATTGAAACATTCCCGAGTGTTCTGGTTCACGTTTGAAGGGTGAGGTTGGCGTTTTGGGGAGGATTTCTGGGAAGCGCTTCTCCGCTGGAGACAGATTCTCCTCTTTACTCCGGAGCAGAGCTGAGCTGGCAGGGTTTGCCGTGGCTTTGTGGAGAACACAAGTGCTCAAGCTCGGTGTTTGCAGCCTCTTTCAATAGTTTTCCTATTCAATATCAACCTCCCTCACATCTCTGAATAGGCAGATTGAAATGTCGGTGTTTTCCTGCTCTGCTATGAGAAGTCATTTCCTCGGAATGACATTAAAATGCCTGCCTGCAGTAACACTCGAGCCTCTCTTGGATCAGGGCTGCTGTGTCTCCTGCAAGTCTCCTCCCTGAAAAGGGGAGGGGGGGAGAAAAAGAATTTGGCTTTTGCATCTGAAACAAATTAAAGTTTCATTTTTTCCCCAATCCTATTCACTTGTTTAGGGCGTCTCCCACGATAGAACTGCCAGCAGCCAACACTTCAGTTATGGAAGGGAAAGTTTCCCGATGGTCATTTTATGCTCTCCAGAGCTTCCTTTCATTACAGAAACTCTTTTGTTTGCACATCGGATAGGTAATCAAAAAGTGTGAGGTGACTTCACCTTTATCACGCAGCACCATTAATCCTTATTTACTAAATCCTGGTGTTTAACAGTGGTTGTGTGGATCAGAAGATAAGAGGGAAAGAACTGTCATGTTTCCTGTCATTCACTCACAGCTTGCAGTGCAAGGTCTGCATTTTGCTTGACTAACTCTCCACAAAGGCACTTATGGGAAGCTGGAGTACAAATGGTTGCTGTTTTCCAAAAATCCTGCCCAGAAGTGTCTGGTTATGGAGATTTGGGGAATTTTCAGTGATTTCTGCACTCAGGGCCCTCTGATGAGGGGTACTGTGCTGGCTCAGGTAAGACTGAGAGCTGGGAATATTAAATATGAAATGTCAGCTGCAAGATACCAGCTACTCCCATGGTTTGTCTGCCACATGTGCCAGTGCAGCCTTCCAGTAATCCAAATAACCAGACTTTTGTACCACAGTGAAAAAGAAACCTTTTGGGGAGGGCAGTTATCACTCTTCAGCTTTCTCTTGTCAAGGAATTTCTTTTGAATGTGTGTTGCCCCCGTGTTTTCTTCAGCTTGGGGAGCAGTAAATTCCTGCAAATCAGGACACAGGAGATTCCTTGTCCTTTGATTCCTTGGAAAACTTTCTCCTTAATACATAACCAATTTCCCTCGTTGCTGCTTGTGCCCATTTCTTTTTGTCCCATGGCTGTGCACCTCTGGGCAAAGTCTGACTCTGCTCCCTGTATTATCCCACAAAGGTCCTGAGAACAGCACTGAAACTCCCTCTCACTCCAGCTCTATTTTAGCCTGAAACAACTGGATTTGTCCAGATGTGTCTCCCACACTCCAGCCTCTCATCTCCATGGCTCTCCTCTGGACCTGCTGGGCAAGGTCTGTGTTATACTGGACACAGTGTCCAGTTGTGGTCTCATAAATGCCCAGTAACAGTGAATAATTCGTTATTTTAAGGTGTTTGCTGTGTTCTTGCTGCTACAGGCAGGTGTTTGGCTGAGTTAGTGCTGCATGGACTTGACCAGAGAGAGGGGAAACGAGGCACATTTGGCATGATCAGGGATAAAGGGGTGGATTTTAACTGCAGAGGGGAGAGCCTGTGTGGGTGCAGGATTGTCTCCAGCCTGGCTCTGAGAACCTACAGGGTCTGAGCTGAAATCCTCAGCAGATGGGGATGGGAGAGGTGAAACCCAAGGAACTGGGAATGAAAACTGAACACAGTGGGTTTGAATGATGCTGGGACAGGCCAGTGTTGTGTCACAGGGTCACAGGCTGGCTTGGGGTGGAAGGGACCTTAAAGTCCATCCCATTTCACCACCTGCCGTGGGCAGGGACACCTTCCACTGTCCCAGGCTGCTCCCAGCCCCAATGTCCAACCTGGCACTGCCAGGGATCCAGGGGCTGCCACAGCTGCTCTGGGAATTCCATTCTGGGGTCTCCCCACCCTGCCAGGGAAAGACTGAACATCCAGGAAAGAGAAACCCCGTGCTGTGCCAATGGCTCTGCTGTTAAAGCCTGTTGGAACAAGCCACCTTTTGATAAGCAAGGCCTGATTCCATATGAGAATTCCATGTGGGATTGTGAGCAGCTCCATTCCAGCAGCTCAGGGGGTTCACTGGGATGTCTCTGTCTTTTGCAAGAGCTTAAGTTGAGAGAAATAAGCTTGGGCTGCTCCCCATGATTTTGAGGAAGGGGTTGGAGAGTGCTTCCGGTTGTTTTTAATTAATGTGGGCAAACCATAAGGGTTTGTATGTACCTGTAGGCACACACATACACGATGTGTGTGTGTGTATGTACTTACTAATGTGTATAAATACACACTTCATGTGTGTTCCTCTTATTGTTCAGATTATTGATATGCAAGCACACAAAAAACCCCTGGCTGTCTTCAGCTGGAACCTTGTCCAGGAGTGAAAAGGCTCCTCTCCCTTCTCCTGTGCTCAAAGTCCTTGTGCTTGGGCAAGGAGGGCTGTGAGCTCTGCCACTGATGAGGGCAGAGAAATGAAGTGGAGAAAGGTGAAATGTGCACAGGAGAGGGACTGTCAGCTCAGGATAATGGCTCTAAAGCGTGTCAGGGAGTGCCAGGCCCAGTGTCAGTGCCACAGCACCAAAGGTGTGCGTGGTCACAGCGCTGTCACCCTTCCCTTGGCTCCTCGGGGTGCTCCTGACTGTGAAATGTGGGAATGGAGGCACCTGCCACAAACCCTGCTCCAAGGCTGGACTCCATAAAATGCAGCTGATAATTCCCCAGCAAAGCCAATTTTAGTAGACCACTGGCACTGGAAAAACATTACATTTGGCTTTTTCCTGCCTTTTTTTTTTTTTTTTTTTGTCTGGAACTGTTTTCCATCTCCCATCCAGAGCAGAAATGCTGAGGGCTTCAAATCTGGAAGAAATCTCACCAGGATAGTGTAATTTTTTTTTTTTTTTTTTCTTTTGAGGAGGGTTTGGGCTGTGTTCTTCACAGTTCATATGGCTGCTTTCATTTCCATAGCCCTCATACATTTCTGTCCCTGTAATCCTGAACCAGGATGCCTCCTTTTGAAGAGCTTGCTGATAGGTAAACAGAGAGCAATACAGGGGAGAGAGCTCTCGTCCAGCAACAGCCCCAGAGAGGAAATTTCTGACCACCCCCAGCCTAGCATTTGATTAAATGCTGCATGGCAAGCATTCCTGGCTGATGTGCACACCAACACAGAACAGAATTTGCTTTATCTGCGCTGCTTTTCATATTCAAGGTAACACAAAGCTCCCATAAATCTTAATGTGAAAAATATGGCTGCTCCCAGTGATTTCTCCAGGGGCATTAAATCCTCTGCAGAGCTGCACGCACTGCCTGTCAACAAGTGGTTCCACAGAATCACTCTGGTTGGAAAAGACCTCCAAGATCAAGTCCAACCTTTGATTTATCAGCACCCAGAGCACCGAGTGCCACATCCAGCTGTTCCCTGGATGTCCCCAGGGATGGGGACCCGCCACTCCCCGGGCAGCCCCTTCCAAGAGCTGGCAGCCCTTTCCATGGAGAAATTCCTGCCGATGTTTTGAACCCTTGGAGGCAGGGAAGGAATTCCAGATGGGGTTGAGCAGCTTTGCCCAAGGGGTGTGTGTGTGTGTTCCTTGTCAGGGAGAACCTACAACTCCCCATTTGTCCCACAAAAGAACTGGACCAGCTGTGTGGAGAATTCCCCAGGAAAGCACACCTTGAGAATCATGTGCAGCATCATCATCAGGCCCTCCCTGCCCGGATACTTCCCAGCAAGGTTGGAAGCAGTGAGGTGGAAGAGGTTGGCTCCTGTTTCTGTGCAGATGGCATGGACCAACATTTTCTTCCCAACGCCTGCAGGTCCCGCCAGCAACAGGGATTTCACCAAAGGAGCATTCTCATGGACGGTTTGGGAACCTGTAAAAAGTCATAAGGCACTATTATTGCTTTCATTTAAATCTGCCATAAAGGTAATGGGATGATTCCTCCTCTTTTATTCACCATAAATAATTGATAACGTGCATTAATTGTTTCCTGACTATGGCACGAGTACTCTTGAGTTCAATTCTGTACAACCAGAGCTGAGAGCCCAGCAGGTTCAACATCTCTGTTTGCAGCAAGGCTCATCCACCTTTATTTGTACCTTCTGATGGGGGAAAAAATCAGTTTTAAACCGATGTGAGCTAAAAGGATGATTCTGAGACCAGAGCAAAGGTGAGTGTGGGGGTTGCTGTGCCTGCAGCAGTGACTGCTCAGCATTCCCACCCTCTGTCTCCATGGCTGCTCCAGGTAAATCCATCCTGGGCTGTGACAAACACGATCCATCACCTGGGAAAGCCTTGCATGGGAAAACACAAGCACAGACAGATGTAGGGGGTTGATGGGGATGGAGCTCGTCTTCCCTGCAGCTCTCACCACGTGAACTGGGAACAGGTGAACCTCCAGAGGTGGAAGTAGCAGGAAATGTTAAATGTTTTATCCATGCCCACTGGGAGGGCAGGCCTCTTTGCCTGGCTGCCTGAAGATGTGCTGTGTGGATTGTGGTGGTGTTTACACCTATCTGAAGATCTGTGTGAGCATCCAGGGCACCAGGAGGGCTCTCAGCCTGGTGTCCATCAGCCTGGGGGAGTGGAACTGGCCCCAGAATGGATGGGCAGCACAGGGAGCCTTTGCCTCAGCCTGGAGGAGCCCTCTGGGTTCATGGGGACGGCTGCTATTTAAAACAAATCCAATCAGGGTGGTTCTGTGTGTCCTGATGGTTCAACATCCCAAATAAATGACTCTGAAGCCAGCACAGAGACGAGGGCCATTACTCCAGCCCGGTGCAGGGTGTAGGAAGTTGTCAGCCACCCAGGCTTTATTAATATTTGGCCATTCTGTAGCAATCCATTACTATTGCACAAAGATTTATTAGGAGGGCAGCAGCAGACTCCTCTGTGTTAAAGATGAAGTATAGCCTCTACCATTCTTCCTCCTTTCAGCTGCTTATAATTTTCTTAATGCCATTTAAGCTGGGGCTTTCCTTGCCATGGGGAGGCTATTTTGAGAAAAACTTTCACTTCTGTGATACACAATTATCTCGTGATGAACTAGTTTGGAGACCAATTAAGTGAAATGTCATCCATAACATATCACCCCATAGGTGAAACCATTCCTCTACCTTTTCTTTTCTTTTTTTTTTTTTTTTTTTTTTGTTCATGTAATATCTTTTGTTACTCACAGGCATTTTTCAAAATGCTTCTGCAAATACCTTTTGTTTGTTTAACTAGTCCAGGGTCTGCTCTCCCTGGAAATTTTTTTGCCAGTTGTATAAATGGCAGAAAATGTATGTGTTCTCTTGATCAAGGGGTGTCTCAGGGCTTGCTCTCCCTAGATTAAGAGGTGTCAAAACACAGCTTTGGAGGGGTCTGGGGACAGGTGAGATACACTGTGCAGACAGGGATAACTGCTGAGCTCTCTCAGCTGATTGCAGTCAGACCTTCAGGCAGCTCCTGACCCTCATCCCAACCCAGCTGAGGGTGTTGCAGGAGGGAAGAGCCCCATCCAGGCTGGACAGAGAATAAACACCCTGAGCATTGGCCTTTGGGAGGAGCAGAAGTTCTGTGTCATCTTTGCTGTTTTTCCAGGGTGGGAGGCAGGTAGGTGTTGGGGATTTTGCCCTCTAAAGAGGATGAGCAGACACTGACATGGCCTGGGGGAGGACATGCCTGGTTAAAAACTCCCTGAGATCCACTCAGGAATGGAAAAGGATGCAAGTGAAGTATTGAGGCTGGAGAATCCAATCAGGAGTGGAACAGGATGCAAATGAGGTTTTGAGTAAAGGCCCCCCGAGACAGGCACTTCTTGCAATCACTGGAGTTTGGCATAAAGCCATTCCTAAGTGAAAGATGGGATGGATTTTACATTAAAAACAAACAACCTGACCCAGCAAAGCCTTGCTGGATGTTGGCTAAGCCTGGCATTAAAGCTGCACGGGCATTTACAAGTGTTCTCTGCCACGCACAAAATGTATCCAGAGCAATTCCTTCAATGATTGCATTGTGCAGCCCTGAGTAACATCAGCCAGCTTGTAAAAGGTAAATTGCAGCCTTAACTTGATTAATTTTGATCACTGGAGCTTTTTTTTTCTGGCTGTTATCTTTCCCGAGTGGTTTCCCTTGATGTGCTGCCATTCACAAACAGAGTTGGGCTGGGCAGGCTGTACCTGCCTTTCTGCTCTCCTAAAATGACCCAGGGAAAAACAATTGGGCTGCACCAGCTCTGGATGGGCACCGAGAGAGCCCTGCCAGAGGGGGCAGAGACCAGCGGGCTGTGTGCCCTTACCCAGGGGCAGGATCCCATAGAGAGCCACCAGCTGCCTGACTTCGGGGATGGAGGGCACGGGCTGGGCTCCTGCCGCACGAAGGATGCTCCTGACGCAGTCCTGGTAACCTGGGGGGAGAGAACAGGGGCACAGTAAATGTCACACGGTGTCCCACAGCTCGGGGAACTGTGCTGCCATGCAGGGATGTCACACAGCCACAAACCCTGTGGGTTGGTCAGTGTCCTGCTGGAATGTTCATACCCACAAACCCAATCTCAGTGTCCTGCTGGAATGTTCATACCCACAAACCCTATGCTTTGGTCAGTGTCCTGCTGGAATGTTCATGCCCACAAACCCAATCTCAGTGTCCTGCTGGAATGTTCATGCCCACAAACCCAATCTCAGTGTCCTGCTGCAATGTTCACAGGTACAAACCCTGTGCTTTGGTCAGTGTCCTGCTGGAATGTTCACCCCAGAGGAAGGAGAGCTGCAAAGGCAGACGAGCTGAGCAGGCTCTGGAAGTGCAGAGCACACGGTTTCCAGGAACCTTTTAGAAGAAACTTTGTGGAGAAGGATCATTAGCAGCGCCATAAATCACACTGCTGCTGCTGCTGCTGCTGGCAAAGGATTCCTGGATTGGGGATTGTGCAGGGCTGGAATCCCAGTGAACCGTGTGCTCTCAGAAGGATTTCAAAAAGGGGGAAAAGCCATTTTAACAAGCTTTTCCCTGGCTGGGTCCCATCTCAGCTCCTCTCTGGGTCACCTCGTTTGGTGGGGCTCTCTGCTTTGCAGTTCACCTCTTTTTTTTTGCCCCCCACGTTTTGTTCAAAAAAACCCTCCACAAAACAACCCCAAAAACCTAAAAATCCCCGATGTGAACTGAAACGATTTAATCTTGCCTTGGCTCTGGTTACAGAGCTATAATCACACTGTCAAAGTCCACATCCAAGAAATGCTGGAGAACAAAGATACAGGAGGATGGGCCACAAGCAGGAAAACCAGTTGTGATGCAGTCAGTGATTATTTTTAGCATAAATTGCATGTCATTATGGTGATTATTATTGAAAAATAATAATATATTGCGTTTTACTGGAGATAAAAAGGCAGAGGGCAAGAGGCCTCTGGAACAGAGGTAAATGAGCAGTGGTTAAGAGCAAAAGTGGAGGTGTAATTTGGGGGCAAAAAGGCAGACAAGCCCTGGTGCAACTGCCCCCTCCCCTCTGAAGAATAAAATTAATTTCAGGTTTTATCTTTTATTTAAGGAGAAATCAAAAGAACGGGATAGGAATTAATCTTCACAGATTTAATTAGAAGGCATCAAAGGGTTTAATTGCAACTGCACATAAATCACAGTGGATATTCTCTGACTAATTTAGATAAGGTCACCAAGAAAATTAGTTCAGTGATGTCAGTTTGTCATAGAGGGGGGACATTTCGGTGCCTTTACTGGCTGTGTAGCACAGTTCCACTCTTTGTCCTTTCCCCAGGAGCTGGAAGTGACCTTCCTTAGGCTTCAGCCCTGGAAGGCTGAGCAGATGAAGCCTTCTTTCTCTGCAGGCTTTGACTCTGCCCTTGGACCCTTCAAGAGAGTTTTTCTAGATTTCAAAAAATTGTTGGAGATGCGCTGTTCCAAAAGCATTTGTGGTGGGGGAACGTTTGCTGGACAAAAGTGACCTTGATGGGCTGGGAGAACAAAGGAAAAACGAAAGTTTCCTTTACTTTGTGGTCTTTAATGAGCATGAAAGGGACGGGACCCTCGTTAATTCAGAGAATTAGCAGCTCCTCAGAGGGATCGGCAGAGGCTGTGCAGCTGAACTGGTGCTTCTAAGAGTTCATATAAGCATGGCACTTGGAGGTGGTAGAAGAGAATTCGTCTGTTCTGTCCTGACCTTGTGCAGCTTCTGGACAGCTGCAAATTCAAACCATGGCCTTTGAAAGATCTTGGAGGGGTTTTTTTGCTGTTAAGGTGCTGTGATTTCACTGTGTGTCACCAAATGTTTGTGGACGTGGTGCTAGACCCCTCTAAAGTCTGAGGATGTGGAGTTTGGAGTTTTTTACCCCTTTTTCTGTGTAGAGCACAGATCAGCAGGTCTGGCTGCAGTTGCAGGTAACTGAAACCAGACAAGAGGAATGTGAAATGCAGAACTAGGCAGAGACACGTCTTACTCGAATGAAGAGCCAGACATGCCTCAAAGCACTGCTCAAAGTTCATGGGCAGCCAGGGAGCTGCAGGGAAGGGGCTGAGCCTTCTCTGCTCACTGAACAAAAGCCAGAGGTGCAATGTTTGCTGCTCTCTGGGAAATATTCCGCATGCATTACGGCCCCTGCTCTGTTAGACTTGCACTGTCCTGCCTCTGCCATCCTTAAAGGATGTTCTGCTTCCCCCTCAGGGTGGTTGTGACACCCCCAGCCATTCATTTCTGGAGTTAAACAGCAGCTCTGCAGGCAGGCCCTGGGCTCAGCAGCAGAAGTGAAAGCAGGAACAGGCTGGATTTGCATGCCTGGCTCTAGATATTCAAAGTGCAGTGTCTCCTGAAGCCAGCTGTGACTGGGAACAGGGGTCAGTGGGGGTGGAGTGGCTGAGGTTTGCTCAAACACCACCACTGCTCTCTGAGGGCTGCCTTACCAATGTAGTCTGAGAGCTTCACACTCTGGACCTGCATGATCAATCCTTCCTCTGCAAGCTCCTGGTACAGGGACTCGATGGTCCTGCAGGCAAGAGACACGGCTCAGAAACGGGCAGAAGAGCCCAGGCTGAGGCAGCCTGGCAGCTGCTGGTGTTTGCCAGCTCTGTAAACGCCCTTGGTGGCTGGGATTGGTGCCATCAGTGTGGAATCAATCAGCACAGCTCTGTGTGCTGTGCTGAGGAGCCCCTGTCCCTCCCTCACACGCTGGGTCCCCCTCTCCTGCTGACTCCATTTACCCATTTCCAGGTGATGCCAGATCAGTTATGACTTGTGCAATGGGCTCATTCATTAATATCAATTACTGGGAAATTATTTCTAAATTACACAATAATGGCAATCCTAACGCTGCTGTACCTATTCACTCAGCTCTCCAATTAGTACTAATTCATTAATTCTTCCCGGAATTTATTCTGTTGGCAACAGACAGCCTCATCTCTCTGGGAACACGCTGGGAATGCCTCGCTCAGATCCACCACCTGCAGGGTTGTGGTCAGGCTGCCCAGAGCTGGGGCAAAAACCGCTCAGTGGAAGTGTTGGCCCATCCCAGGCAGTGTCCCAGGCCAGGCTGGACAGGGCTTGGAGCAGCCTGGGACAGTGGAAGGTGTCCCTGCCCATGGCATGGGGTGGAACTGGGTGGGCTTTAGGGTCCCTTCCAACCCCAGCCTTCTGGGATTCCATGAAATGGGCAAAACTTCCCCAGTGGAAACTTCTCTCTATCTCCATTAGTTAAAACACTTGCATTTTTGTGTGGTTTTCTATTGATGTGGATCTTCTCTACACTCTCTTTTGGAATTCTAAGTATTAATTTCCATGACACTTTTGGCACTTGGTTTTATAGAGTAATATTGCTTCCAGGAACATGTAAATTGAATAAACCTGTCAGAAATTCTTAGTGTATTGACAGCATAAACAATATTGCTCTTTTTATTCTTTTTAGATCTCTCAGCATTTTTCACATTCTTTCTCCTCAATTATTCTGTTTTTCTCACCTGCCTTAATTGGGATGTCCTGGTCTGGCTTCCATAAATATATTTAATAGTGCCTTTCAGCTGGCTAATAAACCTACAGGTCTAATTTGAGGTCTGCAGCCCTTTTTCCATTTCAGCTGAGGAGTTTTATGTTTATGCAGTCTTAGTGGCACAATTAATGCAGGAGCAGCAATAAGCAAATCCCAAATTTAATGCACCTTCAACAGGGTCGATCCTGCTCCTCTGACTCTTGCTCTCATCCTCAGTGGTTTTATGTTGGGAATGCATCATAAAACAGGCAGAAGGTGGAATGGGACTAAGCTGGCAGCTCTGCTGGGAGCAGGATTGCTCCTTTTCCTGGTTTATGATTATTTTTACTGTGCCAGTTAAATGGTGCATGTCCTGAGCTCCTCCAAGGGGGTGGGAGGTTGTTGTTGACTGAGCCCCCTGTGCCCCCTTCACTGGGCCAAAATGGAGATTTTAAATCCCAGTTATCCATCCCCTCTGGGGGTTATTCCTGAAATGCTCGGCAGGGAAGAGCAAAGCACGGAGCCAAAAGTGCCAGATGAAAAGGCAGCCACTAAAAACCTGGTGTCTTCAGCTGGCTGCATGCTCAGTTTATATATAAAGAAGCAGGTATGTGCAAGGGCAGTTTTAAAAGCAGGGAATGTACACATCCTTATTGGACTTTGGCACTGTTCTGGAAGAGAGGTCCTGCTCTGCTTTAATCCATGAGACATGGATTTTAAATAATTGCTTGGAGGCAATTTTTTTTCCAATGTTTTCCAATATTTTCAATATTTCAAAAAAATTTTCCAATATTTTAAAATATTTTTATAATATTTAAAAACTCTATTTGAAAGCAGGTAAAGAGATCACAGGGCCAGTCTCCTGCTGAAATGCTCCACGTGCTCAGCCCTGCACATGGAATGCTCAGCTCTGCCTGCAATCAGCCTGCCCAGAGCTGATGGGACTGGTCCTGGTGGGGTGTGACAGCAGAATGGGGGATTTAATTTGTGTTTGTGAGTGAGGATGAGCAAAACCAAGGTTGGTATTGGAGATCTAAGGCAGAGAGGTTCTCCTTACCTGTCAGGAGTCAGATCTCTCTCCAGCTCAGGTATCTTTTTCTTCCCAGGTGTCTTGCTTCCCTGAGGACCACACAGGCAAGCACAAATTAGTGACTTTGGCACAGATAAATATTTCTGAATGTACTGAGGCAAAGTGAGAGCCAGAACAGCCTTCAGTGTTTGAATGTAGCCCAAAGGGGAAAACCATATCCTTAAACAGAAGTGCCACTGCACAGGAAAGTATCCCAGAGTCATCCAAGGGAAAAACTTCCTCTCCCTCCTTTGGCTTGGCTATTAGACAAGTTTTTTATTTTATTGGCACAGCTGCCCAGGACAGTGGTGGAATCCCCAAGGCTGGAGGGATTTAAAAGCTGTGAATGGGGCACTTGGGGACATGGTCAGTGCTGGCCTTGGCAGGGCAGGTTGAGGGTTGGACTCGAGGATCTCTCCCCAAATGTGTGATTCTCATTCCATGATTCATCCAGAGCACAGTTCTGTGGCTGAGGGGGGATATGGCCCTTGCTCAAGAAGGAAGCAGGAAGGAAAAGGGTGTGGGGTCCAAGTAGCTGCTCCACAGACTGTCCATGACATTAAAAAAAAAAAAAAAAATACATTGAAGTAAAATACATAAGCAGCTTCCCTGAGGGGCAAAGCTCCTGAGACTCTGGCCACCCTCCCAAGCACTGGCCATCCTTCTCTTTGCTAAAGCCTCGGGGGAGAAGCTGGAAGGGGTCACAGAAACACAACCTGCTCTTTGCCACAGAAGGATTTTGACTCGTGTGCCTCATCTCTTTACACATCACAAAAAAACCCTCGTGGCAAAGCATAAATAAGGAAGATGTGACTGGGGCTTGTCAAGCCCCTCCATTAATTACAGCTCAGGAGCCATAAATACGGTCAGGGATAATTAGTAGTGTGGAGAGGGCATCATTAATCCGTGTTAGTGCCCACCACTGGTGTCTGAGCTCCAGGGCTCCAGCAGAGCACTGCAGGATTGCTCCAGTGGAGCTGTTTACACAGAAACCTCGCTGCACCAGGGGGTTTCTCCAGCAGCTTCAATTGAAGCACATGCTTAAATGCTTAGCTGAACAAGACAGCTTATTCCTTCCCAAAGTTTATGTTTGCTTTCCTGGGAATACAGACATTTACTTTGCTTTTTTCATATCGTGGTGAATACTTCTGCAGGGCTCGGGAGGCTGCGTGGTTGGGTTAAAAAATCCTGTCCAATTATCTGGGAAATGCTGGGCTTTTTCACAGGGTGGATCAGCAGCCTGCAGGAATACATCAATTTGAGGTTTTCAAGGACAGACACAATGTAAGCAACCTGTGGTTCAATCACCTGTTACTGTTTATGATGGCACAAAGACAATCCAGATGAAAATGCAGCCCAAACCCAGCACGACATGGATCAGCTAACTGGGAAAAGGAGATGGTTTTATGGTTTGGGTTAGGATAATGCAAGCAAGCCTGTATTTGGAGAATTTTCTTTACATAAATAAGTTTGGCAGCAAATATTCATCCAAATGTGCCAGGGGGATTTTGTTTTGCAGAAAAGAAATGGGAAGGAGAAAGCACACGCCATGCTCTTTTAACAACTGCTGAAATATTGAGGCTGTCACTGGTTTATTTTTGCTGTTCCTCCTGTTTTGTCTTTCTAACCTCTCCTCAATCAAGCCAGAAATTACGTATCTTTGGGTCTGACTGGGAAGAAAAGCTCCTTTCAACCTATGTGAAGACACTAAGCATATGTTGAATTTATTGGCCAACTGGTATTGTCCTCAAGGCAGCTTCACCAATAAAGTAACTCCAGAGCAAAACAAAAATGGACTGTGCAGAGGGAAATGTGTTTTCCTAATTAACAACAGCACTTGTGGGGAATTTGGCACAGGCTGGGGTGTGATAAGGGCAGATATGAACTGTAGACAATGGCTGGCCTCCAAAAGGTCTTGCTGGGAAGGGCTTTTATTTCGGAAATGATAATGTTTAATGAATGGGAACACGCTCGTCACTCCTCATGGAAATCTCCGTGCTCGTCTCTCTGAAATGTCAGTGGAGCTTCTGCTCAGCCATGCTCTGACTCTGTGCTTTGGGGGTGAGCTGGGCAGAGGGCAGCTGCCAGGGACACAGGGCTGCCCTCGGGGGTGGCTGCCCTGGCTGGGTGGGCTCAGCTCAGGGGTGGGAGCAGACAGGAACAAAGATTTCAGAGCCAATTCCAGAGTCCTGTCTGCTGCTGGAATGGCAGCAGCAGGGAGAGGGTATCCAAATGTCTCCCTGGGGGAAAGCGTTGACACTGGAGGATCTGTGTCACCCTCTGGCTGTGATCTCACCTGTCCTGGCTGTGGCCACCAGGGCTCATGGAATCATGGAATGGCTGCCTTGGGACATCATCCAGTGCCACCCCTGGATGGGCAGGGACACCTCCCACCATCCCAGGCTGCTCCAAGCCCCAATGTCCAGCCTGGCCTGGGACACTTCCAGGGATCCAGGGGCAGCCACAGCTGCTCTGGGCACCCTGTGCCAGGCCTGCCCACCCTGCCAGGGCAGATTTTTTTTCCCAAAATCCCATGTAAAGCTGCTCTCAGTTTGCAGCCATCCCTCCCCGTCCCTCCAGGCTGTTGCAGTAAGTCCCTCTGCGTGTTTCTCGTAGGTTCCCTCATGGAAAAGTCACAAGAGGAAAGTGCTCCTGTGGTTTGAGGGAAACCAGCAGCAGCTGATGCAGTTTTTTGGGGGATTCCTTGGATCATGCTGAAGATGAGAGGCTGGGCAGCTGCAGGTTTGCACTGGGCTTGGATTGAGAAGTCTTTTCTGGCAGTGCTGAGATAAAACAAGCAGCTCCTGACACTTGCACTGAAAAAAGTGCTTAAAGACAAACTCCCACTGATGAATAAACCTGCTGAAGGAGGGACTCTGATCTGCAATCCCTCTGGGATTCAGGCACAGCATCCAAAGAGGTCACAGCTGCCTGAGAGCTCTGGGTGCAGCAGTCACAGGAAATCCAGCAGGGCTTGGCAATCCCAGCCCCCAAAGCCAGCCTTTCCTCAGCTCTCACCCAGCTTCTCCTCTGTGCCTTTGCTCCTGTCGGTATTTCTGTCACAGAAACCATCTGTGGGTTTGCTTCTGCCCACTTTCACCAAAAAGGGATCTCCAAAGCTGGGCTGAGCCTAGGCCAGAAGCAAGGTCACCACATTTGGGCTCTCATGTCCCCCTTTCCTGGGTTCCTGTGTCTTTTTTGTTCTCCCTGAACTCTGGCCATGCCTTTGTGTGTGTGTGGGTGTGTTCATTCCCAATGCATGGCTTTACCTGCACTGGGGAGCAGAAATAAACCCTTGCAGGAAAAGCAGCACAATGGGCTCCAGAGAAAGCCCTCTGATAAGCTCCTCAATGGAATTTACAGGTTCACTGACTGCCATGTCCCTCACTCAGGGCACATCTCCCTTCCCAGTGCTCCCAGTCCCAGCCTGGTGAGCCCTGGCTGGGCAGGGGAGGAGCTGCCACCGTGCAAAGGGAAGGAAAATGCAGTTTACAGCAGAGCTGACCCACATCCCTCTGTTTCTGTGGTGTCCTCATCCCCTTTCCAGTGGCAGCCACTGGACCAGGAGCCATCTGGAAGAATCAGAGTCCAGCAGAGTGTGTCTCTTCAGCAGGACACTCTGCCCCATCCCCTGTCAGTGCTGCTCTGGACACCCACTTGTCATGAGAAGAACAATTTGTTCACCCAAGTTCCTTCTCCCACAAAGCTGGCAAATGGGATTCTTATCTCCAGGAGCTCGAAGAGCAGCTCTTGGTAGGGTTAAGTGTCAGCTTTTAGCAGTAAGTGGTGTTTGAAGGTTTGGGAATCAGTGATAAAGTACTTGTGGAAATAAAGGAGTGGCTCTGGGCAGGCCTGGAGCTGTTATATATTGTTTTTTCTTAAATCTAACACCTCAGGTATCTGGAGGACTGGCTGGAGGGGAGAAATTTCCCTTTAGAGTCCAGTTCCAAAATGTCCTTGCTGTATTCCCCACAAAAGGGGCTTTAAAACTCAGATTGTTCCTGTGGGTCAGGCAGATTTTTTGTTTTACTATGGATTTGACAGGAATTTTCTGAGTTGTGAGCTACTCATCCTAAGGCTTGGAAAGGCACAGGACACCTCCCTCTGGTAGGGACTATTCCCTGACAAGGACAGCAGAAGAAATCCCTCCCTAAGACAGAGGGAATGAACAAAGAAACCATCAGGAATTTGGGATGATGGTGCCTTGACACAAAATTCCACCTGTAAAAGCCCTCCTAAAGAAATTACCCTTCCATTGCCCCTTGCCCACTGCCAGAGTGCAGGAAAAGGCCTGACTTCTCTGAAGAATGCTGAATTCTCTTGAGAATGCAGAATATTCCCTTTTATTTTTTGGCAGGGGCATGTTTCTCATTGTACTCCAGACCTGCTCCTGGCTACAATGAGAACCTGAAACAACCACCTGGTATTTGAGGCTGCATAGCTGAGGGGGAGACAGATGGGACCTCGCATGTGCCCTGAAAAACTGGAGGGTTTTTGGCTGAATAATGAATTAATGAGCTATTTCCAAAACTTTCCAGCTCATATTATTCTCATTATCTCGAGCAGGTTATCCTAAAGCAGATCTGCAGGCTGTGTGCACAGGTATGCACTGCTTTGGTTTATGACTGAGATATTTATGCAAATACTGATTGGAAAAAGCCTTTGCCAATGCTGAGTGGACACTTTAAATGGCTTTGCACAGGGAAGATGTGTTTTGACTAACACTGAATCTTTCCCTTCTTTCCCAGTTCCTCAAACAGAACCATTTTGGCTTGGGTGCAGTTTTTTTTAGATGGAATCTTTAAGGAATTTGTATTATCTAATTGGTACTTCTTTCCCTGCCTCATCCTCTCAGGCTACTGGCACAACCTGGGAAAATAAAAGTTAAATAATCTCCCTCCACCCTAAGCTATTCCAACACTGAATTGAAGGAAAAAATAAACCCAACCCAGCCCTTGACACAAAGCTCTGTAATCCCAGGGTGACATTTTGCAGCAGGGCACCATCCAGCTGATCTAAATGTCTCTGCTCATGAAAACTCAGGGGAGATTGCTGCAATATTTTACTTGTACATCTTAAGCCCCCTCCCCATTTTTTAAACAGACTTAGGAACCCAGCTGGGATCAGCTTTCAGAGCTGCCCCAGTCTTTTCCTATTAGATTGTCCCTGGACAAGGAGCATTTTTAAAGATAATTTGAGTGGAAGTAGAGCAACAGCAAGTATTTGCATGCTAAAGGTATTGCAGAAATGAAATACAGCATGAGATTAGGGTTGGCTATTTGCCCTGAGGGTTTCAAGTGGATCTGCTGATTGAGTGGGGTGGGTGGGGTGTCAGCTCTGAGTTATTTTGCACTGACACGATCTCTAATTTAAATGCTTTGGTAAGGAATTTTAGAGAACCACAAGCTGTGGAATTCTTCATATGATAATGCTGTAAAACCAGACGTGAACATGACATGTGCTGTGTTTTGGGGGGTTAAAGCTATTTTTTATGCCTAAATAAACTTGGCTTAATTGCAAATTCCCAAAGCCTTCGATAGGATGTAGTACCATAATGAGTACCTGGCTGTGTGTGATCGATGTGGTGTTACAGACAAATGAAAGGTTACATCAAAACATTCAGAGGGATTTTTTTTTTGGTGTACAACCTTGAAACATAATAACCAGTCCTTATTTAGGAGGAAAACAGCCAGCAGCTGGAAAACTCCCTGGCCTCCAGATCCCTGTTTTCCTTGGAAAACCATTAATCTGAACTGGTCACCCTAAAGAGAGGGATTGCTTCCATTTTGCTGTGTGACTGCATCCAAGGATTTCAGCAGGGTGAAAATCTGAAATATCTTGTAGTGATTTATCTCTGGAATAGCTCAGCTTGTCCTAAGCAATATTTGTACAAGTGAAAGAACCAGAGCTAATGGAGAAGGCCCTGAAAACAGCCACAGGTGAAGAGATTTTCAGATGTTCCTGACCTGAGATTCAGTGAAGGTTTAGGGTGGACATTTTGGTATTTGTACCCGAGGTTTGCATGGACCACCACTGTCCCTGGGCAGGGAACTGAGCTGCCCCTCAGCTCTCCCACCTTGCTGCTCTTACCTTTTCACCTTTCTTGGCTTTGCCCTGAGGACCTGTCTCTCCATCCAGAGCCTTTTTGATGTTCAGCAGCTTCTCCTGCATCACTTCATCGACCTGCCCAAGACAAACACAGCTGAATCTTCCTCCCTCTCCTGCTCTGCCACCCTGCCCCAGACAATTGTCCAGCTGAACAAGAGTGAAAGCACAAAACAGGTGCTGGGGGCTCTGGAAGGAGGGAAGCTCTGTGCCAGGGCCAGCTCTTACAGCTGCAGAATAATGTACCCAGGTAATGCCCACGGTTGGTGTCCTCCTGCCATTGTCAGCACACCTGCACTCTGATCTCCTCCTCCACCTCTTCCCGTTCCCCTCCTTTGATCAGCTCCGGGTCGTGATCCTGGAGAAAATCCGCTCTGTTATCTCTGTTCTCCCAGAAGACTGTTAGCCAAAAGAGAGGGAAAAAGGGGGAGAAGTTACAGAAGCCATTGGCTCCTCCAGCTGCTTCTGGAGGCAAAAGAAAGGGCAGCTGTAGGCAGCTTTTATTAAATGATGAGCTGTATGAAAGTGGCAGCCTCTGGGGACCCTTCCCAAGCTCAGAGCCCTGTTGTGTCAGGATCTGCAAATCCCGAGGTTAAGGGATTTCTCCTCTTGCCCTGGGTAAAAGGTCTGAGGATTCAGGAGGATGATGGGATGGTGAGGGTGTCACTTGGAGGCTGGAAAGCTGAAAGGCTGCAGAGTGCTCAGTCCCCAAGAGCCTTGTCCCGTGCCTGATGCTGGCAGTGTTTGATCCTGTTTGGCAGCACAGGGATGAACTCTTTTCCCTGAAGAAGGCACAGGGATGGCTCCTGCCCTGAAGGATGTGCTCTCCACGAGTGTCACTCAGCTGGCACCACACAGCCTTGGGGACCAAAGCAAGCAGATTCATTCAAAGCGTTTAGATTCTCCCCATGGCTCAGCTAAAGCTGCTGCACCCTGCTGACCTGGCCTTTGCAGTGATTCCCAGGAGGCTGAAATGTGGGAAAAGGAGCAAAAGCAGCACTGAGCACGTGGGATGGGAGAGAGGGAGGGGACAGCGAGTGTGACAGGGCAATAACCTGTGGGCAGCTGGCCCCCAAGGGATGCACAGAGCCTTCACTCAGGGGAGTTTTAAGCTGCATGCAGAAATGGAAAGGCAGTGGAGCCCAAAAGAGACAAGACCCACCTGATCCAGCCCCTCTGTTCTGAAGTGCTGTGCAAAGAAGTAATAAGGAGACTCCAGGCCCAGGCACAGCAAATTTGTGAAACTGGTGATGAAAGAAAAGCTATTTATGACAAAGCACCTAATGATCCTGAGGTGCAGCTCATTATTTTTGTGGAGGCAAACTGCAATTTGCTCTTTAGAAAGAAAACTAAATGAAGTCTGACGAGCTCGGTGCATCTCTGGGTTCTCTGCCATTAGCAAAGTGCCTGCTTCTAATGGAAACACCTTGCTTTCCTACACTTCTGCAGCTAATTTGAAGGAAGACAATTCACATCTTGCCTTTCCAGCCCTGATTGTATCTTCCTAAATGACAGCTAATCTCCAGCTGTACGTGCTAATTCAATTTCCTGACGATTTGAGATGGCAGTGTTCCACTTTGAGACCTTGGCCCCTCTATGACTCTGTTTTGTACAGATATCCTCCCCTGTACCCCTTGCCTGCAAATTCAGAAAGGCTTTAACATCCAAATTTTAGTTAATCCAAGACTGGCTGCTCTTTCCATCCCCAACAGATTTTCAGAGAGTTTGTAGTTTTACAGAGTTTGTAGAGGCAATAGCTCCTGCAGGTGAGTAATCTTAATTTCACCCCTGAGAACGGTGGGCATGGAGGAGCACAGGGGATGTTTTGGTAATGGAAGGAACTCCAAAGCACAGACATTTAATTTCTTTAAATTACTCGTGGGTCGTCAGAGGGCATGGCAGATGTCATGTAATATTTCAGGAGGAAAAGCTGATTTGCCCAAGTTATGAGGTAGCTCCTCCAGCCTGGAATTCCAGCCTTGGGGAAAGGGGACATTCCATAGGAGTTATGTGAATTTTTAAACACTTTCCTGGCTGAGTCAACAGGTTGCAAGTGCTGTGTTTTCACAGGAGTACAAGGCTTTAGGTATTTATTTTCCATAGAGGGATCCGTAGGTCTTTCTATTCTGTTTTTTCCTAATTGTTTGTTGTCATTTTGTAGATTGATTAGTGGTTAATACCCACTGCAGGCAAAGCAGGGAGGCTCCCCCCAGACCCTGGGATTACCTGGCAATGAGTTATCTGAGTGTTACATTACCCACTGGGTTAGAGGTGCCTAATTTTAGCAGAGAGATCAATAACTCAGAGGTGTTAGATGCTCTGTTATTCTTTTATAGATCAACAGAATGTTTCAAAGTTAATTTTCCAGGGGGGTCAGGAGGCTAAGGATGTTCTGTTTTCACTGGCTGGCCAGCAGAGTCTGGTATTTTGTTACAGGCAGGGTCAGGCAGCTCCAGGAGCTATTCCTGTGCCTGTGTGTGTGTGCAGTGAAATTTATGTCACCTTTTCTAAAATAGCCTGTGCTTGCTTTGGGATTGTTTTATATGCACAGCTAGCTCAGGGCTCAAAGGCAGCCCAGCCCACTCCTAAATCAGCATCCCAGCCCTGCAGGCCATGGGGGAACTCCAACATCCCAGAATTTCAGAGAACAGCCTGTGACTAACAACTGCAACAGACTCATTTGAAGGGTGAAGCCTCTCTTGAAATCACCACTTTGAACCTCCTGGCAAGAGGATTGGAACCTTTTGAAGGCTGGTTAAAAATACAGAGCATCACCACACCTCACAGGAATATTTGGACACAAGACACGGAGTATTTTGAACTCAGACATCCTCTGGGACACTGAGCAAGCCATAAATATCATCTACAGAATGGGGAAATTGCACATTGCTGCCTCACTCTGCAAAAATACACCCCAGCAAGGGGGAGCTCATGGCTCAGCCTTGCATTTGCCACACATGAGCTCTGGCTATTGCAGTGTGAAAGGAGATGTCACACAGAGTGCTCGTTTCCAACAACATCATGGAAAATAAGGGCTTTAGGGCTTGGCAAACGGAGTTTGGCAACTAGAAACACTGCCAGATACAGTTCTAGGAGGATAAAAGGCTTCAGGAATTCCAGTGAAGTCTAGGCAGCAGCTCCAGCTTGGTAGAGGAGTTAAAAACACAGAGTGAAAAAGTTTGTAAGTGAAATGTTTAGATTTTTGTCCAAACTGATCTATGTTTTCAGAAATATTTAAGGAAGCTAGGTATATAGCACCAGTTTCATGGGAACACTTTCTTAAAATTAGGTGTTGGGGATGGGGTGTGACAAAACAAAGATGTTTGCTGTTTGGTCAGCTAGCATTTAGGTAAACTATAGACACTCTTCTTTGAATTACTCCTGGCACAAACACTTCTTCATCAAGCTCTGTTGCTTCAATCGTGTTTCCAAGATTTCTGCACTAACAAATCTGAACTTGTGTGCAAATGCTGACAGCAGGTGACCTATTTCTACACAAGATTAGGAAGAAAGCTCTCAGTAGAAAGCCCCAACTCAGACCCTGGGTTTTTCCCTGCATAATTCTGCCCCCGAGAGGAAAGCAGCCTAAAATTAAAAACCCAAGAGACTGCTTGCCCTGTTCTGGGAGGATGTTGTTGTAGATTTGATTATTATGACCAAAGAATCCACGGCTGGATTAAAAATACAATAATTTTGGACAACCCCCAGGCAGTATTGTGTGAGTGCCCTGCAAGGAAAAGCCCCAAGTGCTTGTGAAGGAGGCAGGGCATTGTGCTGAAGGAGGAAAGAACAGCTGCTCCCTGAAAATGAGTGTGGTGCCAAAGGGAGCTGCTCCACCAGGAGAAAAGGAGAGAACAACCAACCCTCACCTGGAGTTAACTGCACAGCTGTGGACTCTCCCTGTGCCTAAGACAGAGCTGCAGGCATCCTTTGAAGCCTGCAAGAGAGCTTTTCCACTCTGAGGGTCTCTGTGCAGGAAAGGGCTCCTTCTCCTGTGCCTGCAGAGCTGGGGACTGGCTGTCAGCTCCTGCAGGATGGGCTGGAGGTGTGTGGGTGTTTACTGGGAGATGGGAATCCCAGGGGCACTCCCAGTGTGTGGATAACCCCCAAAGCTCTGTGTTGGCAGGGCTCAGAGCAGGTGTCCTGCTGGGAATGGCAGTGCTGGTGTTCAGGTAGGCTTTGGGTGACAAACCCCCCACCCCCTCCTAACCCCCCTGGCTCATTACACGAGGCAGTTGTGAAATTTGGGGGGTCTCCATCTCCCAGAGTAACCTACAGAGCCCTGTGGTGGTTTTATTCCTCACTTTGGTGTCCACTGCTGTGCTGAGGTCAGAGCCAAGCCTGTTTCCCCCAAGGCAAACCCCTCCTGCCCCCCTTTTGCTGCTTCCCTGGGCACTTGCTGGGTGGGAGCCCCCTCTTGCTACGGCTGAGTTTGAGTTCCAGGTGCCATTTCATCCTTGACCAGCCAAGGAAAGGAGTTTGGGTGGATTTGATCCTTATCTGAAGCTCCTGCTGCCTTCAGCGGGGCTCTGACGTGGTGGTGGAGAGTGGATGGGATGAAAAGCTCCTTTTCAGCCAGAAAGCTGCTCTGTGATTTATAATGTGTAAGAAAATCCTAATTGTTACAAGCCAGAGGTCAGGCCAAACTACTGATGCACATTTAGCAAGTTGTTCACTTCTTTCTCTCCAGCCAGCTCAAATCAGGCAGAAAACTTGACGCCAGTGATTTGTCAGCAGGAGGGAATAATGGAGACTTTTCATAGGAGGAATTGCAGCCAGGCACCGACTCTGAAGAGTGCAGAGCAGAAAAGATGTTTTTCCACCTTGTAGCAGAACAGAGTCTGCAGAGATAACAGCAGAAATAATCCAATTTTCCACTTTGTACAAGTGGAGGGCTTCCTAATTCACTTGTGAAAAGACAAGTGTGGAAGGGATAAACACAACTATCAAAAGCAGAGGAGAGGATAGAAGAGATCTGGGAAAGAACAAAGTGCCCTTTAATGATTTTTATTAAGAAATCCCTGCTTTTTGGTGCTTTCTGCAGGTGAAAAAGCAGGCAGGCCCCTTGCTGAAAGTCTGGGTTGTTTTAGTTTCACACACTCTGCATGAAGCACGCACATTGATAGTTTTGTGCCTCTGCTGGAGAAGATGCCCCTCCCATTCAAAGATACAATAAAAATAAATGGAGTAGCTGTGGATGCTGTGAAGGGATCCATGGACTCTTCCCATGAGTTCTCACTCCTGGAGGACACAGGACAGGTAGAGGTACAGGAGGATGGAAACACTGATGCTGAAACTCGACCTACAGTGTCGTGCTTTTGAGTTATTATCTGATGTCGTTCTTGTTGCCCTCAGAAAACCCTAAAATGCCTTTTTTTGGTATGTATTGAAGCACTTTGCTTCACTTTCACCCACAGAACTGTCCCTTCCTGCATGATTAGCTCAATGGTTTTGACAGACTCCTTGGAAGAATTGAGGTACTGAGAGACTCCCTTCCTAAATACCCTTTTTTAATCTAACATCCTCATTTTCCTAACACTCCACAGCTTGGGCAGCTGCCCACCTGACCTTCCAGGAATGCCATTCTGATGAAGCTGCTCTGGGAGAACATTCCAGCTGGGATTGTCACCTTTTTCTACTGACCTCGGTACTGAGAGCTTCCTTCCTCCAGCATCGAAAGGAAATTGCTTGGACCCATTTTCCAGCCTAAATCCACCACCTAGATTGGGGGGAAAAGTGAAGAGAGGAATTGCTGACAGCATTGTTTTGTAGAATTATGGAATGAAAGATCTAATCCCACCCTTCCACTAGCCCAGGTTGCTCCAGGGGAGAAGAGGTGTCATTTTATCAGCTGAAGTCACTAAATTAAACAAGAATTAAGCTCCAGCTTGTTTGAAAACGTAATTTAGGTAGGAGACTTGCAATATTTAAATGGAATTTAATTTAAATGCCATTTTTGCTATTGCCATATTCCTGGGACAGTTTCATTTTATTGAACCAGCATTTCTGAGGGAAACACCTCCCAGAAAACGATCCAAGTTTCTTCATCTTGAGTCAGTTGTGAGTCTCAAAGTGTGTGTAAAAAGGGAGATTAAATCACTCTTTAGGGAGGAGGTGGATGTGCATTTATACATCTACACAACACAGCACAAGGTGGAGCAGCATTTTGCTAAATAACCTCCAAACCACTTGTTATCAGCCAGATAGAAAGTGCAGCTCCTGGAATGACCAAAACTGAACACCCCCCCAAATAACCCTGGAATTAGGGGCACATCTGCTACCTGCAGGTGCAGCTGCAGCCCTGTTAGGTGAGTTATCAAATTTCTGGGGTTTAATTAAAGTATTATTGCAGGCATTACCGTTTGGGCCCAGAAGGACAGGAAAAATCTAAACACATTTATCACTTCTACCCTACGGCTGCATTTGGAAGAGACTTGGGAGGTTCTTGACTGAACATCAAGAGCTGTTTTGGTAAAGTCTAACAAAAAGTTGGAGGATGTGAGCTCCAATCTCCAGTTACTCCAATGTATTCCCAGTTTCACAGGGTGGGGCACTTGGATCATTTGCAGTAGGCACAATCCTTCTTTTACCGTTTTTCCATCATTTTATAGAAAATGATGACACCGTGATGTTCTGAGAGGGAAGGTGTCAACTATTAAAAACCCAACAAATTCCCCCCAAACCAGCCTGAAAATGGGTTATTCATTTTTAGCCTCTCAATGCCACAGGACACATCAACGTTTTATTGTTATAAATAATTCAATGAATTGTTTCAGTTATTCGCTTCAGTGATTTTATACACTGATGTCAATGATATCATTGTGTCAATTTAATTGGTTTTAATCAAACCCACCCTCTTGTGTCTAAAGGACAGTTGCAGTTCTGTTTTCTCTCGCCTCAATTAACAGCCTAAGAGTCAACACAATAAAAAAAACTTCTCCTTTAATAAGGAAACCAATTAATATATTTTTTGATTTTCAGTGGATTGAGTCCATGCTCGTTCTGTTTGAAACGTGTTAAGAACCCTTGAGCCAGCAGGATGTGTTTGAATTTAAGCAGAAATGTGGAAATGAGAGTCTCAATCAGTCTCTGAGGTTTCCAAAGCCAACTCCCCACCAGGTGATTCCCATTCACCAGCAGGGAAAATGGAACTGGCTCCCCTGAGCAGGTCTCCTCTGGACATCCTCCCAAGAGCTCTCACTGGGGACAGCAATGTGTCTCTGTTGGACATTTCTGGGTGACATTCAGGCGTGCACAGCCTTGCCCACGCTCAGGTTACTGGGTGAGGCAGATTTTGGGAAGAGGGATTTTGTGGGGATGAAGCCACGGCTTGTTTTTCACCCTTGGGTGCCCAATGGGAAATCAAATCAGCACCTTGCAGAGAAAAGAAAGTGAAGTTACTTTGATATCAAATGCTCTTTGTAAAGATTGCTATCAGGCTTTGCAGAAATACTTAAGTTTCCTTCTGGGATCAAACTTCTGTTTTCTTTGAGAGCTGAAGTTGGGAGCAGAGCTTTATTCTGCCTGCATCCCTATGACTTATAGCCCATACTTATTTTAATAAGAGTCCTGCTGTTAGAACTTTTCCAAATACTTCTCAACTGGTCTGAGATACCTTTTTTTCTTCCCCTGTCAGTGCTATAACCTTGGAGAGAATGTTCCCTTTGTTCTTTCTCAATGAACCATAGAGAACCTGATATAATGGCTCAGAATTTTACTTGACAGGACTTGTGATGGCTGAGGAGATGGGAATGACATGAAGTTATAAAACCCCAGAGCTCCACGCTGGAATTTCACCCCAATTCAAAACAGCCTTGCAGAGGCTGCCAGAGGACTGAGACACATTTTTGCTGTTGTTGGTTCTTCTCTTCAGCAATGTGCAAACCCAATGAGGAATCAGATTTTAGCCTGTGAAAGTCGGGTTTTTCAGCAGATGGGTGAAGTGGCGCCCAGTTTCAGGAGCTCCATCAGTGCTGTGACAGTGGCACTCAAAATACTGGTCACAGTAACAAGTGACTGACTGAAGACACGTGTGACCAGAACTTTAAAAGCCTTCCTGTTTGCCCAGGAGCAGCCACAACCCTTCCCAATTAACAAAGTCAAGCAATCAGCCTTGAAAAACACTCAGGTATTTGCTCCTCCAGCCTGCTGTGTATTTTCATTTACAAAGGGAAGAAAAAACCCCCAGACAGTGCTTGCAAGATGCTCATTTACAAGTTAACATTTAGCTATCTACCTTCCAATTAAACTGACTGATGCTTCCTAAGTTCATGTAATTTAGGTGCCTGGCTAGATGTTCTGAGAGCTTTGGCCAGATTAATGGATGTTGTCCAAGAAAAGCATCATTTTTTGAAATATATTTGTTCTAGGGTTAGGCTTTCAAATTAACTTGTGTAAAACTTGCAGTGAAGAGCAAGCTTTGCCCTAGAAAACTCACCCTTCTCCTCCACATATTTAGGGAGAGATTAATGGCCCTTATTAAAGAAATACATATTGTTTCAGCTTTTGTTTATACTGTGAAGTAAATGAGAAACAAAAGCTGCTGCTTCAGCAGAAGCTGACAATTGTGGTTGCTTTTGAAGATCCCCTTTGGTCACTGCTCTGCTTCACAGGTGTTTTGCTCTGTGACGTTGCTCCTGAAATAATTTGGAAGTGTGTCTCCTGTGAAAGCAGAGATTTCAGGGGGTATATTGTGCATTAAGTGCTGTCTACTGACGTTTGAAACAAAAATAGTTCCTACCCTGAGAATGTGGGCTGAAAATGCATGGCTTTATTTACAGGATCATGAGATGCTGGCTGATGTGTTTTAAAATTACTTTGAAACCACACAAGCTCTGAGGTGGGTATCTGAGTGAGACCAAGGCTCTTAATTAGGAATTCTGCAAGGGGTGGCAGTAATGAACTTCTCTGTAGCCACATTGAAAGTGGCAATGCTTGGTTTGCCCTTTGTTGTCTGAGTGTCCTGGCAATGATCTCAAAGCTCTGAGGTGTATTTTTGCCCTCATTCCTGTCCCTGACAGCCTGCACCTCCATCCCACTGAGCTCAGTCGTGGCCATTCCTAAACCATGAGAGGTAAGAAGCTCCCCAGAGTCACTGAGGCCATGGAAAGGCTGAGAGAGCCCACCCTCAGCCTGTTCTCTGTCTGCTGAACCCCAGCCTGGAGCTTTGCTGGCCACTTGAATGTCCCTCACCAGCCCCTGCCCACACCTGAGCCTCCTTTCAGGGCCTTACTTGCTTTCCAGCTTTTTCTGGCTTTTTCTCTTTGGCCTTTTCCTGGTATTTTCCATCCTTCTCCTTCTGCTCTGCCTCCTTTTTGGCAGCCAGCTCTTCAGCGACCTGAAAGAGGCAGGGAGGAATGGGATTGGGAAAACACACCAACACCCAGCAGGCTGCACTCTGAGTTCCAGAGCATCACAGAGAAGCCTTTTTGTGCTGAGGGTGCTCCCCCTGCAAACTCCAGCACAGCTGCTGACTGTCCCAAGGTATCAGCAGGAAAAAGCTGATTTCTCCATCCCAAACCTTGAGGGCTTTTATGGAGTAAGACCAGTTCCCGGAGCCCTCCAGAAGCAGAACATTCTAATGACACACAGCTCAAAGTTCCCTCTGCACTCAGAGCCAGATAACAAATTTGTCCAGGATTGATTTCTATAGGGATGGATTTTGAGAGGCTGCCCCCAGGTGTGTCTAATTTCAATCTATGGCTAAAGGCTGAGATTGTTCCAGTGGGTGAGGGAGATTGGGTCGAGATATTGTGACAAACCCTGACAGACACACAGGGACAGCTTTATCTTTAATAACTTTATCTTTAATATCTTTATCTTTAATCTGTACCCAATTATCTTTATCCCTGATAATTGGGTACAGCTCCATCAATTCCCTCATCTTTAGTTCCTGGCCATTTATACTTTACTATCTGAAAAAGGCAGAGGGTGAAAATTTCTTCTCTTGTTTCTGGGCAGCTTTCTTGGCCCTGAGAGGAATTCTGAGATCATTCGCTAATGAGCCTAAATCAGAAAATCCATTGAAGTTTATTAATGGATCACTAATACTGGCAGTACTGCGAAAGAGAAGGAAACAAAACCTTTCCAGCTGTAAGATGTGTTTCCTGGATTTGTTTTCTCAAGTATACCTTTTGATGTCCTGAACATGGATGCTGGAAGGGGACAATGACCAGGGCTGTGCTCTGCAGCCAGGGCACTTTCATTAGTAGCTCTCCTCGAGTGTTTCAGTGTCTCACATTTAATTAAAAATGTTAATTCAAACCCTGAGAGCAGAGAACTGCCTGAACAATCTGACAAAAGAGGAGGGAAGAACGGGAATGGCAAGCAAATGTTAGTTTGAGATGAGTAGGCAATTCACCCACATTTTGCTGTAGGTTTTTTGGGGTTTTTTCCCCCTAAAGAAAACTTCATGGTGGAAAGAGAAGTAGATGTCTCCCTATGTTGTTTGGGCTCCCCTTTTCTTTGCTAGGTTGTCTGTTTTTGAAATGATGCAGAAAGGAGTCAGCAAACTCTTAATGCTGAGGAAAAGGCCATGTTTCAGTAGGAGCAGATGGATTTTATTCTTTTTGTATTTTTTCCCAGTCTTTCCTGGGACTCCTATTGTGCCAGTGATGATTCGTCTCCAGTAACATTTTCTTCAGTGGCTGCAAAGACATTTCCCTTCAAAACTGCTGCTCTGTAAAAGTTAAATTGACTTTTGTACTCCTGAATCAGTCCAACCATGTTTCTAAGATCTTGAAGTGCAAATCTCCATTTTTGGGGGTTTTTTGGGGGGAAAGGGGAAGAACTGGGCACTAAAGCAGAGTGTGTAGCCTATGAATGGAAATGTCTAATGCTGGTTTATATGAGCCAAGCATAAGAAAACTTCCAGCTGCCAGCAGGACTCACCTGTTCTGCTGTCCTGAGACACAGAGAGTTGGGTGTTGGCTCAGGTAAAATGATACTCCAGGTAAACGTTCTCCTTCAGGATAAACTCTTCCCTTATGCCTTGAAAGAAGACCTTACTCGAGCCTCTTGCCTTTTGGAGCTGTGGGCATGGAAGAAAGGCAGGGCTGGAGTGAGTTTGGGAATGCTGCATCTCCAGCTGGGGCAGGTGAGAGCACAAACGCTCCACAGGGGCATAGCCCCGTGTTCCTGCACGGAAAAGTTTCTCCCTTGGAATATCAACTCTACAGAAAGAAGTTTGGTTGGAATCTAGGAAATGGTTCTTCTTTATGGAGGATTTATGGTGGGTTTTTTTCGAGGGAAGGTGGATTGCTGTCTGTAGGTGAATATTTTAAGGGCAAGCACAGTTTCCCTCCTCCTGCATGGTTAACTTGAAATATCCAGAATATTTTAAGGCTTTTAGTCCTTCTCTGACACCTCTTTTTATTTTTTTTTTAATGTTATTTAATATTGAAAATGAGGGGGAGCTGGGAGAGGGGGAAGTGCCTGCGAAGTGGCAGCTCTCTTGGCTTATTTTCATGGTGATGAGACTTAATGAACTACAGGAAAAGATCGTAATTTTGTTGGCAGCAGGATAAGGGCAAAGCTAAAAATTGTCACATCTGATGATTATCCGTGGAGCAAAACACAAAAATCCATTAGGGATAGAAATCTGGAACAGATGCAGGGAGATTACACCGACGTCCTGGAATGCTGAATTTGTTTTGAAGAGTAAATAAAGTAGAGAAAAGCTTCTTTTCAGTCAAGGGACAGCACAGCACTCATTTTTCTGACTGAAGCACCGAGTGCTCTGCGCTGGGATGTCTCTGGCACATCACTGGGAAGGTATTTGTAAAATGTCATGGAAGCAGTCTGTGCAGAAGGCCAGCTGCATTGCAAAGTCAAGTAAGGTCAGGGTTGTCAAAGGATCAGGAAATATAGAATATATAATAATGCAGCAATGGTTCGTGAAGTGATTAATTTGTATTTTATTTTCCCCAAAGTGTCTTTACTGAAGCCTTATAAAATGCTCACTTTTTAAATACAGTTCGCTCTTGATTTTTCATGGGGTTTGACTTGGGAGCAACCAAGCCCTGCACAGGAGCTCCTACAGACAAGAGCTGAACTCCTGCTCACCTGGAGTCAAGGACAAAACTCCCATCAGCTTCCATGGGGCCAGGATTCCCTTTCCTGTGGTGCCCAATAGACCAGTGTGTGGAACAAACCCAGTGGCCCCAGGGATTCTTCTAATGTGCAGCTGACTCAGCGGAACAAAAAGTGTTTTACTTGTCTGACATTCAGGTAAAATCATGATTGCACTGAACTTTCTCTGGCCAGCTGCCTCCTGGAGATCTCTCAAGGCTGTGACACACATTCTGCTGGCTAGAAAGGGAGAAAAAACCAGCCCCCCAAATTGGTGAAAATCAGATAATTGCTAGTGAAAATTTGTTAGGAAAATAGAGGAAGGGTTTTTTTGTTTTTTTTTTTTTTCCAGGGTGCAGGGAAAACAAGCAGTAAAACAGCCTCTCCAGACTCTTGGCTTCTGTCCTTTTCAGGCAAAGAAAAAGCAGATGCTCAGGAAAGGCAATAAGAGAGCTGAAGGTGGGGATTGAAAGGTGGGAGCGTGGCAGGAAGGTTAAATCCATTTCTCCAGAATCCACCTCCATGTCCAGTGCTGCTCAGAATAATTCCTGGTTGTGTTTTCCTCCCGAGCTGTGTTAATCCTTGATGGCAGCAGGTCTATTCAGCATCACATTCCCCATCCCTGGAAGCATTCAAGGCCAGGCTGGATGGGGCTCTGAGCTGCCAGGGAGCACTGGATCCCAAATTCCTCATCTCTGGAAGCATTCAGGGCCAGGCTGGATGGGGCTCTGAGTTCCCAGGGAGCACTGGATCCCAAATTCCCCATCCCTGGAAGCATTCAAGGCCAGGCTGGATGGGGCTCTGAGCTCCCAGGGAGCACTGGATCCCAAATTTCCCATCCCATTCAAGGCCAGGCTGGATGGGGCTCTGAGCTCCCAGGGAGCACTGGATCCCAAATTGCCCATCCCTGGAAGCATTCAGGGCCAGGCTGGATGGGGCTCTGAGCAACCTGGGTGGGTGGAAGGTGTCAGGGTGGCTGCAATGAGATGGTTTTTACATCCCTTCCAACCCAAACTAGTCTGTGATTCTATAAAAATCCTCTTTTATATAAATAAAAGATATTTCATTTACCTGTGTCAGAGCACCAGTTGCAGAAAAATCATCCAACAGTCTTAGGAGTGGGGCTTTCAGGACCACAGAATTTGGGGTTTGACCTCTCAGTTTTGCTAGCTCAGCACACTGGTTCACTCAGGGGCCAAATCCTGCCTCCTGTTTTCCCCCACAGCCCCATTCCCCTGCCATCGGGATGGGGGAAAAGGCTCCGAGGGCCCAGCACTGCCTTCAGCTGGGCTGGATCACCTTCCCTGCAGGACACCCAGATGACCAGAGCAAGAGCTTATCAGCCACTTCCACTAGCCAGAGGAATCTGGAGAGGGATTTACCAGGGAAAACAACCAGAGTTCACTACAACACACGAGATAAACGGAGATGCTTCCTTCGCTGGGATGTTAAATTCTCTTAATGAGCCTTGGCAGTAAATCAAGGCCCAGCCCTGCCTGTGTAAGGAACTCTTCTCTGCTGCTGTTCTCTGCTTCTCCTGCATCACCTGAGCACCTTCAATCGTGATTAAGTGGCTGCACAGCCTGAAAGGGAACAGACTTTGGTACCCGATTGGAAACACCCTCGAAAAAAAATCCCCATTCTTTCACTTGCAACAAAAAGCTTTTAACCATCATGTTCTTGGTGAGCTAGAGCCAATGTTAGGGAAGATTGCTACTTAATTAAACAGACGTGTTTTCTGGCAAATCCTTCTCCAACATCATGAAATTGTTTTCATTAGAAGAGGGGCAGTACCTGCTCTGGATGTTTTTCAATAAAAATAGCCTTGGAACCGCCTGTCTTTTCCGGGGGATAGTCAGGAAACCTGCCCGTGACGTGCCTGTGGGAGAAACAGGAGTGGAAGAGGAATCAAAATTCATCCTTTTTCACCTGGCTGATAAAGACATTAGACAGCAGGGAAGCTTCTTGGGGCAGTGGTTTTGGTCCTGTGAATTAATTAAGACAGTTACCAATCCATGTCTCTCATCCCACAGCCCAACAAAAGCTGCAAATTCTCAGGGAAATTCCTAGGATTGCAGATTCCTTCCTAGCTGAGAGATGGAGATTAAAGTGTTGATACCTGGAAGTGTCCAAGGTTGGATTGGAAAGGGCTTGGAGCAGCCTGGGACAGTGGAAGGTGTCCCTGCCCATGGCAGGGGGTGGGATGGGATGGGCTTTAAGGTCCCTTCCAACCCAAACCATTCTGGGAATGGTTATTACATTATTTTACATTATTTTATGTTCATAGCCCCACTCCCTGCTTTCAACATCCAGCTGTTTTTTGGGGGTTTTCTTAGAGAAGAGTTATTTTGCTTAAATCAGGATTTAATCTCTAAATTCCAGGCTGTATTTCCATGCCAGGATTACCACTCCTGAATTTCCAATGGACTTGATGGTGATGGAAGCTGGGACGGGGCAATGAGTCACGTTGTGGGAAGGTTTCATGGGTAACACAGGGAGCTTCCAGACCTTTCAGTAAGAGGTTAAAACACAGATAAAGGCCAATTCTACTGATAAGAGCCTTGAACTTGTTTCCCTTTTGTTGCTTGGTGGATTTTTTTGTTTGTTTGGTAACATCAGGAAGATTCTTCTGTTCCAAAGAAAATTCTGACAGTGCAGAAAAACCCTCGTGCTACTTTCAAAAGGCACGGTTATGTTTCCTCCTAAATGAAATTAAATTTCCCTGGAGAAGAAGAGAGCTCAAGAAGGTCAACACTATTCCTAAAAATGTTTTCATTTTTAAAAAAAAAAACAATTGGTACCTTGAGGGACTTTCCTAGGCTGCTGTTAAGCTGCAGGCTGAGTTTTAAGCTGAGATCCTCGGAACTGAGCATCTGTTCTGTTTCTGTAGCACCACGTGTAGGGTTGGGATCTCTCGATGCTATTAATGCAACACCAATTAGGACAGAATCAACAAACATTCATCTGTGCTTGGGAGCTCTGACTCCTTCAACACTTACAACTTCTATATGCAAACAGATGCAAATCCTTGGTCACTGCATTCCCAGAAACCAGCCTGCATCAACAAAGGGCTGCTGTTGTTAGTGTGTTTTTAAAAATCCATTAAGAATGGGATTTTGGCCTCAAAACCCTGCATGAACTATTATTTGATGTTAGCTCGTGTTCCATATTTTGCAGACAGCCAGAAAATAGCTCAGTTTTATGTTAAATGCAGCCTTAAATGCTGCTATGAGTCTGCTTACAGTAAAACATTTCCCAAAGTCTGTTATTGAGGCTGCTGCTACTTCAGTGCCAGCTGGGAGGAAGGAAAGGCAAATGCACTGTGGGTGAAGAATCAGCTGGGAGCCCACTGAACATGATCCCAGGGCCAGCTTCCAACACTGAGTAACGTTCCAGTTGGTATTTGTACTTCCTTTTTCACTTTTAAATCATTTACAGCTCTTGGAGACGGTGGTGGTGAGGGGTTGGAATTATTTTTAAGGTTCCTTCCAACCCAAACCACTCTGTGGTATTTACCTTTGGGTATGTATGGTGAGTATATCTGAGTGCTGTAGAAATTCCGCCATATTCTGAAATTGGGAAGGGTTTTCTGGTTTCTAATCTGTATTTTCTGTGTGATTCTCCTCCTCTGAGCTGGTGCAGTTGTTCAGGGTGATGTAGCTCCTCTCACCTTTTTTGGTCAGCAGGTGTTCATGTCAAAAAATGAGCAGAGGAGAAGACAATGGCCATCTTCCCATGGCAGGAGGGTCAGGCATTTCCTAAGCAGTCAGGGCTAACTGGGATTTTCTGGCTGAGGGCAGTGCAGGATGTGACCTTCCATGGTCATCAGTGACCTGGGAGCAGAGACTCCCAAACATTTGGCTGTTCTAATTCTTCCAGAGCATCTGCTTTTTCCTTGAGCGTATCCATGGCTGCTTGATGAACTGGAGGCAGCACTCCCAAATCTTATTTCCCTACCCACCCTCTTGTGGGTTTTCCTCTTTCTCTTCTAGGTTGAAATGACCACAGCTCCAATCTCGTAATGCCTGGGAAGTCACACGCGTGACCCCGAGAGGCAAAACCCTCCCTTTATGAAACCCTCCGAGGTCAGAGGTTAAACCAGGGACTCATTTGGCCTGTAAATCTGCCCAGAGAAATGCAGCCATTCATCTTCCTGGCCAAAAGTCCACTTTAAATGTAATGAATCTCAATTTTCCTTCCCCCTTCACTTTCTGGCAGCGCTCCGCTCAGAGCCATCGCAATGGGCTCGCTCATGCATTTGTCTTAGGACGGTGATTTGGATTCAACTGGACCGAAATTCTTTGGTTTGAATTGGATAAAACGAGCAACCAGGGAAGCTGTGGCTGCCCTTCATCCCTGGGAGTGCCCCAGGCCAGGCTGGATGGGGCTTGGAGCAATCTGGTCTAGTGGAAAGTGTGGGGTGGGACTAAATCATCTTCAAAGCCTCTTCTTACCCAAACCACTTCATAATTTTAAATTCTTGTATCTTCGTGCCATCAGATAAGATGCTACACATCATCTAGGGCTGAAGGTATGTCCCATGAACAGCTCTTGAATTAGGAGGTCCCAAACACGGTGGAGTGATTTTGAGCTTGCTTCACAGTATTATTTGTTCCCCTTTTGAAACTTCCCAGAAACACACAAGTATTGACGATCAGAGGCAACAACAGGGTAAGAAAATGAACCCAGATGATGGAAGAAGTTGCTCCCAACTGGAGCCCCAGCAGGCTGCTTTGTTTTGTGGGAGAGGAGCTCTGTGGTGGGAATCCTCCCTGGTTCCACTGTTGATGGGGAGAGGAGAACGTAAAAAGCTTAAGCTCCTGATAACAGGAGCATTAGAGTGTGTAATGTATTTGAAAGACATGGTACATGTCAGAGACACCTAGATCCAAGTCAGAACTCTGTGAATCTGTTCCTCATTACTGTCTCGGCATTTGCAAGGAGAGAAAAAGATCCAGTTGGGCTTTTCCAGCGTCTCATAAAAATGTGTAAATGCCAGAACTGGAAGAAGGAACTCTTATTTTCAGTGCGATTGCTTCAGCAGGAGTGCTGACAATGTGTGAAGCACTGCAAGCAAAAGCAGAAGCAAATTGTCCCAGATTTCTGAGCGAGGATGCAGTTCTAGTAAAACCAGTTGCCTAAAGGAACAAATGGAGTTTATAAAGTGGCATGGTGGGACTGGGCTCAGTGGCTGAACAGGAGGAAGTAAGGTGAGGAGGAAGGACAGGGCTAGCAAGAAACCTCCTCCTTGTGAGACAAACCCCAGCAGCAGCCTGGGGAGGCCCTTCCAGGAGCCCAAAGCTGCAGGCAGGGAGCTGAGGATGGGTCCTGGGGGTCACTGCTCCCTTTTCCCAGGCACTGAGCAGCAACCCCTGCTCGGGAGCTGTGCAAATAAAAATGAGGAGTGCTGGAGTGCACAGCAGGCAAAAAGATCCTTCTTTGGGTCAGAGCCACTGCTTTAACACAAGTGCTAAACGCTTCTCTGCTGAGGAGGATGCTGTTGAAGAAGGGACCTTTAGAAACTGTGGTATGTGAGAAATCCATTATTTTTCTGGAAAGCTGTGAAATCCTGTCAACGGAAGCAGAGCATGGGTTTGGAAAGCAGCTTTACAGAAAAGCCACCTAATTGGGATGAATGGGGGCCCTAAATCTGAATCAAAGCAGCTCAAGTGGAAGAGTAAAGGGCTGAACAAGGATGGAGGGGTGAAAAGATACGATCTTGCACTCCCAGCTAGAAAAGAAAAGGATGTGATGAGGTTTTTGTGCTGTTTCTCAAATTACATTATGTTCTCTGGTTCACTGTTACTGTTCCAAACCTATTCCTCTTACAATAACTCAGACCTGTCAAGTGTAATTGAAAAAGAATGATCTTTTATGATCTGCAGTGCAAATCCTTTTGTCTCCGATCTGTAGCAAAGAGTTCTGGCTCTTCTGGGCTCAATATTAGTACAGCACAAAGCCCACATAAACGTCCAAGTTTTAACTAGGTTCAAATGGTTCTGTAATGTCTCCAAATCACCACCAGACTGGGACAAGTCGGTGTGATTGGCAGGCTCTGCTCAGCCCTGAATGCTGTGGCACCTCCATTCTCACCTGTAAAGTAAATCCTTTGTCTGCATTGTGCTTGTCTCATCTGCTGCTTCCTCCCTTCCTCCTTTCAAGAGCTTCAAGATTATTTTTAAAGTGTTTTCTCTCTATTCCACATTGCTCGTGGATGGTTGTAGTTAGGGCTAAATATGGCTTTTGATTTATGAGAACACACCACTGATTTAAACATTTTGTCTGGTAATAGACTCAACAAGTTCCTACCTACTCTGTTCTCTGGCCCGGTTTTACATGTGTTATTCTTTCTTTTTGGCTATGGCTTCTCCAGCTAATTGCATAAAAGGCCTTGTCAGGAAAAAATAAATCGTTCTTTGGAGGAACGAGAGTGTTTAACTCTTCTCAGGGGAAGAAAGGATGTGGGCTGTGTGCAGAAGAGGAGGCATGAATGATGGTGTAGGCTCTGAGTGGAGGGACAGAGGGGTGTTCTGTGCAGGAAAGGGACACAAGCAATGAGGGGGGAGCTCTTCAAAGAAATAAACCCCTCATAGTTTTGTACTTCTTGCCTATTTCTGTAATCCCACCTGATGTGGATTCTCTCAGACTGCTTAAATTGCAGTGCTGGTTTATTTTAGGTGTCTTTGCCGTGGTGCTTTTTTTCTTTCCTTTGTGTGTGTGCTCTCTTTAGCTCTTTGAAAATCACTTCCAGAAAAAATAACCTGGGCAAACAGAGAATTACTTATAAAGCAAGATTGATTTCCACGGGCTTCTTATGATCTTTAATGAGTTTGGACACAGGCACATTACAACTGATGTTCTATCTCAGGTCCTGATCCTCCCAGCGTTTGCCTGTCCGTGTGGTTGTTATGCATGGAAGCGTTTCAGTGGAGGGTAATTGGGGGATCAGAAACTTTATTGTTCTGCATAAATATTCAGCTTTGAAAATCGAAGATCAAGTGTTGTGAGGCCAACAATGTGCAAGGAAAAGCATTCCCACGGAGGAATGAGGACGCGAGGTTTGTGGGGAAAGGTGATATCCTTTATTATAGTTACTGTCATAATTAGAATGGTCTTTTGGGTCCCCAGTGCCTGCCTCAGATCTGAAATGGGAGAAGGGAACTTCAAAGCCAAGCAATAGTTGGGAACAGTTGTTGGAGGGGACAGACCTAAATGAGGAATGTGGTAATTCTCCCTGATAGTTTTATTACATGTGGTGTTACTGGCCAGGAAAGGTAGACCTTTGGCTGACCCAGTGCAGTTGTTCGTGAGCTGCTTCAGTTCTTACAGCAAAAGAGTCTGTTCTGCTTTGCCATGAAGTTATTACCTTTCCAAGGATCCTTCTGGTCTTTTAGGGATAGCAGTAAGTAATTAGTGTAATGGAAAAATTGGAATCTCTGATCCCCTTCAGGTGGGCTGGGGCATGAGCATGAGCTTTCTCTGCCAGGACTCCTGATTCCTGCTGTAAAAACCAGGAGGGAAAACGATTTGTAATTTTTTTTTTCCCTTCAAAATTCTGACAAGTCGTTCCTGTTCTAAAATGGCAATAGTTTTTTCTCCTTGAGATAATTTGGATGATAGGGCTGCAAATGACTCCGAGGTGTTTGAATGGAAATAAAAGGCAGCTTGGGCACAAATAATGCCAAGGAAAACCAAAATGACTTATTCTTCCATTATCAGCTTAATGAAAAGAAAACCTGCTACAACCAGAAGAAAAATTTTGTAACATTGGCACTCATGAAACGTTCTGGTGCTCTGGTTTTGTGTGTCCCTCCACACACTCAGAAAATGCTGCTCAAAGTTTTCTCAGAGCTCGCATCTGAATGAACTGAGCGCTGGGAGAAATCACATCCTGGCTGATAGGACTGAACCGCTTTGCAAGAGCTGACACCAACAAAGCTGTGCTGAAGGCTCAGACAAACCTGGGGGACACCAAATGTACCCACCACAGCATGGAAAAACGGGCAGATTAAAGGGGCTGGAAAGCAGATCCCTGGAAGCCTATTTAGGGCTTTTGGCTTGAGCCCTGCAGTGCAGAACAGCCTTGGGCAGAGCTGCATCAGGGTAAACCTGATGCAAGGTGTGGAACAACACTGAAAGCATCTCCTGATGGATCCGAGGACACCTGGATGGGACACGGGGGGAAAACTGCCACCCAGCACTGTCAGTGCTTGGTTTCCTAGGTCTGCAGTTCCTTGGGTGCATTTCCTTCTCTTTGGGAGCTGTTGGCCATCCTGTGTTCAGTGGAGCTGCATTCCTCCAGGGGCTGTCTCCAAGGATGAAGGGCTGCTCCCCCTTTCCCAGGCTCCTTTCCAGAGTCAGCTTCCTGCTGCCTGTCTGCACCTTTGGAGGAAGGCTGTGGAGCCAGCAGGGAGGAGCAGGGGGTGAGCAGCCTTTCCTGAGGAGGCAGGGCTGCCCTCAGGGGCTGCTCCGGGCCTGATGGAATAACGAGAGCGCAGCTCCCCATAAACTCTCATCTGGTTCCATTTTCTCATGTCTTCCCCTTCTCCTCAGAGCAAGGTCAGAAATACAGGAGCTGGCCCAAAGAAACGCCAGGGCAAATTCCCCCTGCATTTACTGAATTCCTCACCTTTGGCCAGGTTATCCTGCCAGCGCAGAACGCCCAATCCTGGCTCAGGGTTGGCAGAATTTCCAGCGCTCAGCATTAAACTTAAGAGACTGAAACAATTAGGGGCAGTTTTAAGCAAGATTACTCTAACCCAGACTGGAAGCTTTGCGAGAATATTTTTCCTGCAGAGCCAGCCAGAGGGAATCAAGAGTACTTTATTAACACAATATGAATCCTGTAAAGAGGAAAATAAAGCATGCCATTTCTTTCCTAGCAAGGCCAGCCAAAAGAAATAACTTGCCCTCCAACATCACAAGTTGCTTTGGGATTTGGAGTGAAATGGAGTATGAGGGAGCATTTTGTTTTATGGGATTTGTTTATGAGAAATTCGAGCAATTGTTTTTGCTTCTTAGAAGTCAAGGTGGACCAGAATGCATCTCGACAGGAGGGGGAAGAAGGCTCTAAAATTACATGGATGTCATTTTTCCAGCGTGATGAAGATGGACAGATCCGACGTGGCACCAAAGGTGGCATCAGACCCATTTCAGTAGCTCTATCTCTGCCTCACACCTGTGGTATCAGTGCAGAAATACAGCCCAGATGGAATAACTCTTCTTTTTTGCCTCCCTGAGTTAAAATGTGATATAGCCTAGACTGTGTCACAGGTGTCCCAGCCATGGATCACTGTGCCCCTGATTTAACTTGAGGAGTTCCTCAAGGGCAGAGTGTGACCAGGTTCAGCAGGCAGTGCGTTACTGCTCGGGAGAGTGGCTTGGGAATTCATCTAAAACTGGAATCACTATTTGCAGCTAAGACTGAGCTGCCTTGAAAAGCCCTCGTGATGCAGCAGGAAAACGCCAGTGGGAAAGGAGAAGCTGAAAGTGGTGCATTCTGAAGTTTTTAGGAATGTAACCAGACTCTGCTTTCTCTTTCTCTGCTCAGAATCCCAGAACGGGTCAGGCTGGAAGGGACCACAGAATTTCTGCCCCCTGTTCAGGTTCAGGAATCAGCCTGTTCCCCATGGCCCATTGCTGGGAATGCTCTTCCTGATGCACCCCGGGATCCCACTGACCTTCTTGTCCCCTAGGGAACGCTCGTGGCTCAGGGACAGCTTCTTGTCCACTTTGAGAGATGTGGTTCTCTGTGCTTTATGTGACAGCATTAATGAACTATTATTTAATGATAAATCTGAGGCAATGTCATGCAGATGAAAGCAGTCACAGTGCTTGATTGTTCCATGCTCATCCCAACTGGCCTGTGCAGTCTTACTGGAATAAATCCCCATCAGGTGTACACAGAGTGTAAAACCAGGGGGAAAGAGAGAATGCTGCAGAATCCATGTGTAAAATTAGAGATGTTTACACTCCTGGTCCATGCTAATAACCAAAGAGCTCACTAGAAAGAAAAACAATGTAGAACCTCTACTTTGGCATTTAAAAAGTGTGGGAAAAGACAAGGAGAAACATTCCAGATGAGCTCAGCTCTAAGCCAGGCATGGTATTAAGAGCAGCCATTTATCAGGAGTTTTAGCTCAAAACCCCAGCCATCCCTGCAGTCCAAGAAACACACTGTAATGCCTGGAGATGCCAAGTTCCTTAACTCCCACCTTTTTAGTCTTGGGAGACAAAAATTGGAGTGTTCTAGTCCTATATCTGTTTGGTGTGGCTTTGGTGCAGGAGCTACACCACGTCTCCCAAAACTGGCTGGAATTGTGCAGACTGAAGAGCAGAATACCTTTTGCCTCTCCTGGATCCTTCTGCACGTTAATCAGCAGGATACACTCAGATTTAATCAAAAATAAGCACAAAGTGCAGCTTTTTTATTATTGTTAATTTAAATGATGGCTCAATAATGTGCTTTTAAATAATTTCTTTGGTACATGGTATCGGTGCCGCTGAGAGTTGCTGGCAACGTGGCAAAGAGGCTGGAGAACCAGGGATACAAGGGATATTCTCTGGGAATTTGGAGCTGGAAGAAGCAGAGAGCCCAAACACAGGTGATTTCCCCAAAGTGGTGGAAGAGGCAAGGTGGGGCGGGAGGTGCAGCTGGGAGCCGAGCCCTGCAGGGCAGCTTTGCTCAGCCTCGGGGCTCTCTTGTGTCGTTTTCCAGGCCTGGAGACGTGGCTGTGCTGCTTCACAGGCCTCTCCAGAGGATCAGGATTGGCCTTACTGCAGGACAGCAGAGCTCCCTGGGGCAAAGGATGGGGAGCTTTGGCTTGGACAGGAAGGGAATGCAGGCACACACGTGGGAGAGGCCACGGTCAACCGCTCCCACTCGTTCCCACGCTTCCCAAAGCGCCAACCTCGCACCAGACAGGAACAGCCCCACTGGGGGTTCCCAGGAGGGGATGGAGGTGGAAGGGTATCCTGGGCATGGAGTTACCCCCTGGGCAGCAGCTCAGAGGGCTGAGCCCGTGATGGGAAGCACATGGCACAGCTCCGCTCCTGGAATCGGCTCCCTCGGAACAATTGTGTTTGCACTTGGAATGCTTTGAGGAGTCCTGCAGCTACACGGACTGCAGCCTTTCACTTTGCTTTACTTTACTTTAGCCTTTACAGCCATGCTTTAAACCAGCATCTTCAGAATTGCTTGCTGGATTAGAGATGCTTTCCAAAAAAAACCCCCAAAATCTGGGAAGAGCTGTTTTCCCTGTGTGATGGGGAACACAAAGCAAGGGAGCAAACTTCCTTTCCAAGCCACCAAAGGATTACTGAGTCAGTAAGGGGCTCTGGGAAGAGAGAGGGGAGTATCTGAACAGATTTCAGGGCCAGGCAGTTTCCTGCTATTCCATAAATGTCTCGGGAAATACTGAATCAGCTCCTTTATGGTTCTACACCCTTTGCTCAAGTCATGGAATCAAGGGATAGTTTGGGTTGGAGGGACCTCGAATTTCATCTCATTCCATGCCCTGGACAGGCACACCTTCCGCTATCCCAGGTTGCTCCAAGCCCTGTCCAGCCTGGCCTTGGACACTTCCAGGGATTGGGAAATTCAAACGAGGTTGTATTTGGCACAAGCTCTTACTGATTTAGTTATCAGTACTGTGGGTACAGTCATTTTGTACAAGCAGAGCCTAAGAAGACCCAATAAACTCCCTTATATGCTATTAAATGTCTTTTATTCAGCCTAGTTTGATCCTAAGTCTGCCTGACACAGCACACAAACCATAATAGCTGGGTGTTTTTAGAGTAAATTACTATAAATAATTAGAATTTCTGGTGTCTGTGCACGGGGCTGAAATGCAGCATGACTTAAAAGCCCTGGACTCTGACCCGGATAATAAAAACAACCTGCTTGATGGAGTCTGACTAATCTCCCCCCTGCTGAAATTCCCTGTAAAACTGAAACACATTGGCTCTGGAAGGAATGGATGTGACTCAGGTTTCAGACAAGTTTCTTGCTCTGCCCACAGAAATGCTGTCACCAAACCGTTTCAGCCTTGAATCTGAGTACAGGATTTGGATAGGGCAGCTTTAATGGGAATTTTGCCCTGGGAAAAGCTTCCCTAGGTGCTCACCAAGCCACACTGCCCACCTAACAAAGGAGCAGCCTGCTGCTCTCGAGGGAAATAATCAAATAATAATTTTAAAAAGCTTTGTCTCAGGTGCCCTTGCCGTATTTCCCAGCCCTGGGACGGCAGTCGGTGTTCTGCTGTCACCTAGAGCCTGTTCCAGCTATTCCACCACAGAGATCTTGAGGTTTAGGGGATAACCTGCTCCTGTTGCCTGTGTCCTCCTTCCCCCTCAGCTCCTCCTCATTTGATTTGCAGTGTAAGCCCGGAATTTTCTCTGCCGGATGGTGCAAGCCTCCTGGGTGTGGAATTCCCTTGGAATTCAGCACTTCAGGAACTTGTCAGCAGCCTGTTAAATAATCCTGCTGGCACACTGGAGCCACAGTGCCCTGCATCAGCCTTGTATTCCATCAGACATTCCACTTCTGTGGTCCCCAGGGTGCGAGCTTGGAAAAACCCCCTGCCAGTGAAAACAGGGAAACAACTGGATTGCAGAATTAAACACATCCTCCTTCTCCTGGGAGAAAGAATAACAGGCTGTCATCCACAGCCACATTCCCAGCCAGAACTTGATTCCTTCATCTTCTCCAAGTCAAATCTGGCCTCTTGGCAATCGAGTCCTTTTTAATATATTCACCTGAACTTGCTGCCATAGACATTGGGGAACTGCTCTTTTGTCTTTGCCTTGGAAACACTTCATATTTTCTGTCAGCCTTTGGTCCTAACTTTGCCTATTTATCAAAATGGTAACTCATAGGGGTTTTTTTTCCAGTTTTATGCCCCTTTCATCCCTTCTCTTCTGATTTTGCCTCTCCAGCTCCTCATGGCTGCTCTGCCATCCCTTTGCTCTGCCTGTGTCAGTCCATGCCACGGTTCTTTTTTACCCCACTTGCCTCCTTTCTTCTTTGCATTCTACAGAGCCAAGGCTGAAAATGCCTTTTCCACCTCCTCTGCTTGCTTCTCCAAAGAGATCCATCTGTGGAGCAAGGGCTGTAGCCTGGGAGCCGCCGCTCTGTGCTTCGTGCTCGTTTTATTCCTCTTAGTTCTGAGCTTTTCCTTAGTCTTTCTCTTCCCAGAATATCCATTAAACACCTCTCCTCTGCCAGCCACTGCCTCTTCAGAGCTTCTACCAGGCACCAGTGGGACTCCCGGCTCTTTTGTCTTTGCCTGTTTCTCGTTTCTGTATCCCAGCAGATCTTTGCTTGTTGGAAATGGGCAAGTGGGGAAAATTGCTCCTTGCTCCTGCTCTGTATTAACTTGCTGGAGAAGACACCTCTCCCTGCCACAGTGGAGTGAAATAATAGCTGGGCTGGGTCTCTTCCCCTCCCCCTTGGGATTCATTCCCTTCTTTCTTTCTTCACTTCTCATTGATTAGGACCACGCTCTGCTGGTTAAACCAAGAACAGATCAGACGGCAGAGCAGGCTCCCCTGGGCCAAGCCTAGTAGGTTTCTAGCTGGATTCCTGAAAGAGAAACCAGCTCCAAGGTGAACATCAGGCCCCAGTTATCAGTTTTGAACACCCCACCGCTCTGTTCCTGCCTTCAGAAATCCAGCCTGCTGTGTTGGACTCTCCTTGAGAGAGGAACAGAGGAGGACAGCAACTTAACACACCCACTGAAGGGGCACAGCCTGCAGGATTATCCAGGAAATAATAATTAAAAAAAAGGCCCAATCCTGCCTTTCAGACATGTAGAGCTGTATTACAACAAGCTGCTGGCAAGTGTGAGTCCCTGGGTGCCACTGATGTTTGTGTCTGTGAGAGTATCTATGACAACAAATAAACCTAATGTTTGGGAAGTGTCCTTGGGAATCTCAGTGGGGGGGCTGCTGCATTAGGTCGGGAACGCTTTGCATTTTCAGACTTTTAATTCCTAAGTATTATGGAGATGGGTATGAAGTGCTTTAGGAAAATGAACTAATTAGTTACCAGATTTTATTTTTCTTGTGTGCAAATGGGCTGGCTCAGACTAATGCTATTTACTCTAGCTGATTCCAGACTTTTAGATGTATAAAGGAGGGAATATTTTTAGGAGCTTTAATTCTAAGCAGGAGGCTTAGCCTCAAGGTCAGGGGACTGTGGGTATCTGTGGGTCACTTGCAGCCATTTGAAGATGGTAGAAAAGGGAATCTAGCCTCAATTTGTTGTAATGCTGAGTTTTGCTTCTAGAGTGCTACAAATCAAAAACTGGGAAGCCTTGGAGTTATCCTACAGAGCTGTGGTCAGGACGGGCAGGTCTGTAAGGACGGATCAATGTAGTTAAAGGCATAATAATTGTGCTAAATAAATGACAATGTCTAATTGGACCCATCTTTTTGTTCACAGAATTTAGAACAAGGAGTTTCATCTTTCTCTTTGCTCCTCGTGCCTTTTGGAACAGAAATGTCTCTGCTATCCCTGTAAAAATTCACACAGGCTGAGGACAACCTTGCCTTTGGTCTGCAGTTGAAAACTACAGAGACAGAAACTGGGGCAGGAATGGGGTGGGGAAAAGGCAAAGCGGTTCGGGAGCAAGCAGGCTGAGGAGAGAAGTGGATGAGGAGAGCCTGGTCTGTAGAAGAAGCATGCTCCTCGTGGCTTTGCTGATGTGAAGACCTCAATGAGCTTTTGATGTTGCTTCTGCATAATTTATGTGCAAGGGTGGCAAGAGGTGTGTAAATCCTGCCTGATGGAGAGGTGAGTATCAGCTCACCAATGCCTGAAGTTCTGAGCATCCCTGCAGAAGATGCCAAGGAAAAACCCCATCACAGGCAGAAAGGCCCAAGTGCCACGGCACTGAAATGTTTTTTCCCTGATTTTGTGTTGGTGAACTGCTTGGAGAACAAGACTCTGTGATTCTGCCTGGCTGTAACAGCCTTGGAAAAGGCTCAAAACCAACAATGTCTCATTCTATGAGTCCCCTTGGAAGGCAATGGGAGTCTGCTTAGAATTGGAGGACAATCAAATAACATCAGGACCCGACCCTCTTTTCAGTGTATGCAAAACATCTCAAGGAAAGGAGAGATCAGTCAGGGAAGATCCCTAAGGACTTTGTGATCTGACATACCTGAATGTCTGTCTGGAAAGGAATCACAGTGTTTGGAAAGCTGGTGAAGATGTGCTTTGGTGCAGCATTGGTGCACTTGGTGATTAAATAGAGTTCAGGAGCATGACTTGAAAACCCCTTGGGGAGCTCAGTTTGCACCCATGATGTTTTAGGAATCTTCTTTTCATTCCTTAGAAATTTGGATGGTCGAATGAGCAAAGTCCAGGACTGCAGAGAGCCCTTTGCACGTGTTTTCAATCACTGCACAGAGGTGGCAACCATAAATCCAGGTGTCAGACTGGAAAGGCAATGTATCTCGGAGTTTGTGGTGATTCAGAAAGCAGAACTGCTGATCTTATCAACGCCCCTCTGGAGCTGTGACACCAGGGTTCAAGTGGCCTTGCTGTTCCAGATGGGTGCCACCAAGATTTATCCGTGTGTGGGAAATGGATGAATCCAGGGGCTTCCGGCTAGTGCCCCCCAAAGCTGTGGAGCCGCCTCCATTAATGTCAGCACACTCATAAATTCCCAGCTTGCAGGGAAGGAGGCAACTCCTGCCACTGCACAGAAGCTCCCAGGGGTGTCCCCTGCCTCCTGTAAATCCATGGGCACCCCATAAAGTAGATTAACTGCAGGTGGACTTCAGAACAGCTGCCCCTCCTTTGGAATCAGAGGGGTTCACACCTCTAAAAAGAGGACAGCCTGGTGGTGTTCCTAGAAGCAAGAAAGGCTTGAAAGGGTTTTTTTGTTGTTTTTTTTGTTTTAAATGGCTTTCAGGTTAGGTAGTTGATTGCAATCGATGGTGAAACAGGTGGCAGAGCTGTTGGCTCCACTCTGCCCCGTCATAAACAAACAATTCTCTTGTTTCTGATAATTCATTTTCCCTCTCTTGAAGGAACCCAGTGGGTTATTTGCTTTATTGGCTCCTCCCGTGAGCCAGTGGTGCATTTGCATTCCATCCCCTTGCTCCCTCCAGCCCTAAAGAAGCCTGCCAAAATTACTCAACAGATAACTACTCAGTGGAAGCTTATGAGAACGTGTTAGGAAAGGCTTGAACATTACCCGTTAATGTTTACAGCTCCTAATTACGTTAATTAATCAGCCTTGGAGGTTGTCTCAGCCGGGAGCCCAAAGGCAGGATTTCAGCTCCCACAGATGTCCTTTCAGTCCCTGCCATGGCTGCTTGCAGCGAGGAGCTCAGCATGCTCTGCCTGCCAGGATATTTGTGCTGGGTCCTGGACAGCCTTTGCTGGGTGGTTCCTGCTGGATTCTGACGCTCCCAGCATCTGGGAGCAGGCTGAGCTGTGTCCAGGGAGAGGGATGTGAAATGGAAGCTGTCCCTGCAGAAATGCCTTTTGGCAGGGCACTCTGCACCAGCACTGATTGCTGGGATACAGAGATTACTGCCTTGGCAAAACCTGGGCTCTGCTAGAAGACAGGGGTGAAACTACTGACAGAAAACCCTCCCAGACATGGCCTCCTCTAATAATGCTTCTTTACTTTTGCAGGAAGTTCAAGTGTTTGGGCAGAGGACACCCAAGGTTGGGCCATCCTCTTTCAGAGTTTCATTTCCATAATTCAGAGCTTGTCTTCACTCTCCTGAGGAAAACTAGAAGATTTGGATAACAGACACAACCCTGCAGAGGGATTCAGAAGGAGAATCTCCTTGTTTTGTGCTATTCCCAGAAAAATTTGGTTTGTGTAAACTGCACAAAGTACAAGAGGGTAAGTAAAGATATATTCAACTCCAGGTGAGGACAGGAGAAAATGTGGTGCAGGTACAGATCTCTTTCTAATTTAGTCCAGCTCATCCTCATCTGGTGGAATTAGCAGAAAACCACTTATTTATCACCACATCCTGATTTTTTTTTTACCATTAGCTCACAGCTGCTCCTAGCTGGTAACGTCTGCTCCTGAGAGGAATGTCAAGTGCAAGTGGTTTGTGAGCACGTGACAACGATGACAGGGAAAACAAGCAATGACAATTGTCATCAGGTGAAAAGAGAACGGTTCTTCACCCATCCACAGATGGCTCTTGTGGGCAGCAGCTCCTCTCTGTGCTGAATATCAAGTGCCAAATACCAAAGAGGCGTTTTTTGGGTCGGTTCCTACAGCGGGAATGCCCCTGCAGGAGTGGCGGAGAAGAAGGGGATGGTTTTTCCAGACTGACAGGGCACTGCATGGAAAGAGGCCTGTGATCAAGGGGCTGGTGATGTCTCTGGTTGTGTTCCAAGGATCCTCAGGCCGGTGCTTGCTCTTGGACGAGTGTCTGCTGGAGTGGCTCACGGCACCAAAGCCGGTTTTTGGTTTCCCAGTGGCTGCCATGTTGTGTGGAGGCTGCAGTCCACGCTCCTGGGGTGCTTGGAAAGCCCTGCTGGCAGGCTGAGCTGAGCCAGATGGGACTGCAGAGCAGCGCAAGCCCGGATGGATCTGGATTCCTCAGGAGCGGAGCAGGGGCTGCTGTTGGCACTGCTGAGGTGCCATCCCTCTCCGTCCTGTTGGCCAGGCTACCCTGCTGATGGATTGCCTGGCAGCTGCACCGCTGACTCCATCAAAGGCAGAGTGCACGGGGTGTGAAATGCAGTGCCTGGCTCGAATGAACGCTCCCCCTGTTCTACGGGGTTTCAGTGCAAAAACCTCTCTCTGCATTCATCTCCCTCCTGCCTCCCCCTTCCCCATCCCCTGCTGCCTAGGGAGCCCAAAGAACAGGACTCTTGGCAGTAAACTCAGCTCCACAAAACAGGGAAACGTAACACCATCACTTCCTATTTCTCTCTCTTTCCCTCTGCCTCAAAGGCTGTCAGGAATGTCCAAAACGAATAAATAAAGCGTAGGAACCGCCCCCTGCTTCAGGAGGAGTCTCATTCACTCACCATGAAGCTTGGCCAATTCCTTTTCTGACAGCACTCGAGTCAGCAGGCAGAGCAAGAAAATCGTTCAAAGCTAATCAGTAAAGTGTAAACCCATTATGAAAGGACATTTACCCCTCGCCGCCTCCTCCCTCCCGAAAACCCATCCCCAAATCCGTGGGAATGACACAGAGCCTCCACAGAAGTTGCTATTCCTCAGATCCCCTGTTATTAGGTCAGCGATGCCGCTGATGGAAGGCTCCCCAGAGCTGTGGCGGATAAATCCTGCAAGAAATTCATGGAGTAATTTGTTACAGCTCCAGGGCATGAGGCACAGCACAGCAGAGCCCGCGCACGAGGCTCTCCCCTGTGATTCTGGAGGCCATCTCTGCTAATGAAAACCTCATCTTGATTTCTCATCCTTTGTATTGATTTCTGTCAGAAAAGGCTTGTCTTAGACAAAGATACTGCCGTGTTCCTCTGCATGATAAAGGGATCCTTCTCCCCTTCTCTGCCCGGCCCTTTCTGAAATTCATTTTAGGGATGACTCTAACAAGACTTGGTATTTGGGAACTGGTTTATTCACAGTGGGTTTATTCACTGACTGGCTTTGCATTTCCAGTGCAAAACTCTAAATGTGAAATTACAGAAAAATGGGTTTGGTTTGGAATAGTAAAGGAAAGTGAAGCTAAAACCCCAGCTCAGCTGTATCTTAATACAAAACTCTGTTATTAATTGAATGGATGGAATGTGTGGGTCTCAAGTGATTAGCATCCAGACTCAGAGCTATATAATCATAGCAAACCACTAATTTTGGATCATTTGTACTCCTGCTCTGTGACCTCTCTTAGAAAAAAAAAATAAAAGAAAAGCAGGTCTGTAGGTAAACTGCATGATGCTTCTTCACAAAGCTTTCAAAACCAATTCTCTTTCTTTTCTAGTATGGCTGGACAAGGCCACATGGAAATCTGGAAGGCTTTATGTGAATAATTTGCTAGCCAAAAAAGAGCAGCTCTCCAGAAGTCAACCCAGGTAAACTGAAGGATGGATGGTGAGGCTGAAAAATGCAATGCTACATAAAAATTATTTCATCTTCTCAACAGTAGGATTGGTAGAAGCAACTGGAACAATTTCATTTAGTCTATTCCTTTGTGTTTTGATTTCCTTGGCATTTTTATAACCGCTCTTCTTAAGAAGCTGGTTTGGGTCTTGAAATGACTGAAGCTGTTCCCTTGTGCAATGAAAGTGATAAATATTTACAGCAGTTCTTACAAGTTGAGAAATTTAATATGTGCTCATTGCTTCTGTAATCTAAGAGTAACTGTGCTGAAAGAAAATACCTGCTAATTGTATTTTTATCACAGTCTTTTCAGAGTGAGGGATAAAATATGGAAGTTTGGGCTTGTTTTCTACTCCACGCAGCAAAATGTATTCAAAAGGATCTTTGTTCCCCTTTATCTGTTTATGTAATAGACTACGGAAAATGGTAAACTCTGTTAAAAAACCTAGTTGAAGAATAATTTATAAGCTTCATCCAGCTGTTGATCTCACAGACTGGCTTAGGGGAGAGCCAGAACATATCCTGGCAGGTAATAATTAATGCAAACCTTGACACTTCAGGCCTGGCCCTCTCTTGAGCAGGACACAGCTCCCCGTTCTCTGGCAGGAAACCTGGCTCTGCAGGACACACACACACACACAAGCTTCCCTTGTGGACAGATGTGCTGAGTTTTTTGTTGTTTTTTAAGCTATTTTGGATGCCAGTGAACGTGTCTGTGGGATAAGTGAGTGTGGTCACTCAGATGAAGAGCAGCACTGCAGGCAGCTCGCTCTGATTCCTCTCTGCTCCGTAAATCACCGCCCCACTCAGCCAGATCCAAAGGAGCTCCAGCTCTGGGCCATGTCCAGCCTGTGCTGGAGCTGCTGGCAGCTCTCCCACTGCCTTCACTGGGGGCACAATTCCATCTGCTCCATCTCCAAAAGAGCTTTCATCAACGACAGCTGCCTTGGCTGAACCGTGCACTACTGATTGTCAGGGATCACGGCAGACAGCTCATTTGAAAGGATAGAGCAACAGGGAGCACGATGGGGCTTGGAGCAACCTGGCCTAGTGGAAACTGTCCCTGCCCATGGAATGAGGTGAGCTTTAAGGTCCCTGCCAGCCCAAACCATTCTGGGCTGCTCTGATCAAACCCTGACTGCAACGAGTGTGTCACTGTCCCTGTGCCACCAGCAATGACCCTGCTCTCAGGCAGACCACACAACTGCACACCCTGAGCCAGAAAGCAGTTTTAACCCTGATCAGACCATCCTGACAGGAAATGGGTAATTATTAAAATATGACATTGCTTCAGATGGGTGGGTTAGTGTACAAGGCTGGAAGGGAGCTCTTTTCTCACCCTGTCTCCAAAGCAGCAGAGCAAGCCTGACTCAAGACTTACCTCTAAGCACCCCATGGGTGTATCTCACTCCCCCCTAACATAATCCCTTGCTCAGGATTATCCATAAAGCTAGCCAAGATCAGTTAATGTGGTGCTCATATTCCAACATCTGCTTTAATCTTTGTTAATTTTCAAGTCTAGATGAGATTCAAGGCTACTGAACCTGACTAGGCAGACCAGAAAAGGGTAGCTGAGGAACCCTTGTAGCTTGTTTAATCAGGTATTCACATGCTGGGCTGCTCTAGCCTTGAGCCTCACCTAAAGTTGAGATATAAATGTAGCAAGGAAGTCCCATCCTGCTTGTAAGGGCTACCAAAAGAAAGCTCAGCACTTTACACTCCATCTTAGCCAGGTACAGGAGACTGAGGGCCCCCCTGCACCAGGCAGCAGGAGTTTTGATGAACTGCCCTCTCAGCCATCCCTCTCCACCTCCCTGCAGTGAACCGTGCCTCCAGCTTCCTCAAACGATCCTCTGGATGGCTCAGGCTGCTGCTTGGCTCTGCTGCTAAGTGTCTCCGTGGACCAGATTTAACTTTTAATAGTGTCTCATAATGTCTTTAAAGAGGTTTATGGCTCAGCCTGGTTCTCTGGGACATTGCCTGTTCCCTGCTAATCTGCTACAGAAACATTGCCATTGGTTCCTGCAGTATTTCAGGGAGCTCTCCCCCAGCTCCACAGCCAAGTTAATTGGACACGATTGACCTGTGCTAGAGAATGACTATGAGGTGAGGAATATTAAGCAAAGGGAATAAGATCTCTCTGTGCCTCAGAACACGCTGGGAGCTGTGGGGAATGGCAGGAAATGGCAGCTCAAGGAGTGTGCAGAGCAGGCCCTGGGAGAGGGTTGATTTAGGGAATGGGAAAGTGCTTTGGAATAACTGAGCTTTGTAAAACCGGCAGCTCTTTCTGAAGGAGAGTAAAAGTACGCTGGAGTCTTGAGAGTCTGTAAGAGGCAAAAGTGGAAGAACGAGAAACAGGTTGTGGCAGAGCTGTGAGAGTGCTGTTTTTGATCACTCTTTCTTTTTTTAACAAACACTTCACATTGAAGGAGTCAAGGAACAAACAGGGCAGCATTTCATCAAATGCATCTGTGTTTCCCACTGAAAACTGCATGCTGAAGGCAAGTCCAGTACCCTGAGCAAACCCTGAATGATTAATGGACATGACACTGGTCCACAAGACAAATACGAGCCCTGTAACATTCCTGAGCAGCTCAAGGCACAAACCCAGTTTGCAGAGCAGCTTTATGCAGAGCAAACGAAACCCTCTTGCCAAATCCTGGAAGTTTTGGTCGCTGCTTCCCAATTTCCTTTTACACACCGATCCTCCGGAAGGGGCAAATCCCATGAAATTATAAAACCAGCCTATATTCCTTAGGACAGGAGTTTCCAGTGTCAGAATTGCCAGTCTCAGAACTTCCCTGGCTGAAGTAAACTTCCTGAGAGAAGCAGAGGTGTCAGCACTGGGTCTCAAACTGTGTAAGTACGTGCTTAACTCTACTGAGACGTGAAGTTTCACTGAGATCAGCAGCACTGCTCCAGCAAAGTCACATTTGGAGGAGTGGCTGCAAGGTCAGGCCTCAAGAACAGAAGTGCTTCAGCCTCATGTGGGCTGCTGGACAGTACCTGCAGCAGGATGGCAGCCCCAGTGATGTGATTTACTGTGGCAAATAATGGTACTTCCAGCCCATGGAAGAGCTCTCTCGCTCTCTCTCTCTCTCCCCCTCTCTCTCTCTCTCTCTTAAACCTGATCTATTCACACAGTGAGAAAAGTCACAGCTCCTGGAGTTTAGAGGGTGCTGCTTGTAATTCCAAAGGCTGAGCCCCAGGCACTGTGCAAAGTGAGGGTGTCCCAGTGGAATCAGTGACTGAAGGAGCACCTCTGAGCCCTGCCAGGAGCAATGCCTGCTCTGGTCTCCCAGGTCAGGGATCCTCCAGCCCGGGATTTGGGCTTTGCAGCTGGTGCAGAACCAACTCCTCACCTGGGACAGGCACCACTGCCTTAAAGATGGATTTTGCAGTTTGTAGGAACTCAAAATCAGAGCCCTTTGGGGCAAATGGACCGATTAATGGGTAAGTGTTTCTGCTCACCGGCACTCGAGGAAGCACTGGGTGATCTGGTCCTGGAGGGTTTCCTTGATATGGGGCCCCTCCGTGCTCCTCAGCTCCTGCCTGAAGGATAACTCCTCTCTTTGCTGGACTTCACCTTGCAGGACATTTGCTTTCTGCAAACAGCTCATTGCCTCCAAGTCAGCAGGCAGGCTCTGAAAACAAGAGAAAATAAAAGGTATGAATGAAAAGAAACTTAATATTTACTGGAATGCCAGGTTGACAGTGAATCTGAGCTTAAGCCTTAATTTACTTGCAGGAAGCCAGGAAAGAAAAAAACCCCGTGCTCATAAAAAGTGCCTGGATGCACACAATAGTCTATTGTTGGGATTCCAGCATTAATTAACAACACTGCAATGCACAAAAACAACCTTGCAGCGTGGGATCCTGGCATCTCAGCCAGACAGGTGAGAAAGCTGCTGTTCTGCAAATGCCAGCTTTATCCATGTCAGAAGGGTGCCAGAGAATTTTTTAATTGAATTTTCAAATGTCTGGACTTCCCATTGGTGCTTTTTAATGAGCCAGTATTGTCTTGAATTTGTGCACTGAAATTTTTATATGCACTGCTTGCTCAGTGGTTTCCTGGTATTTTGTTGCAGCTGGTCAGATTCCTTTAGGAAATCAACTTCCCCTGAGGAACAACAACAACAACAAATAAAGGAATAAACAACCCCCCCCAACCATGGTAACAAAAATCCCAAGTTTCCCATGATTTGATAAGCTTGGAAAGAAGAGCCTCTCAGCCAGTTTCAAGCCTTAGGATAATTTCTGCTCTGTGATTGATTTTACACATGCAGTGTGAGGGAGAAAAATGGAAGTCTTTCTGGTATTCAAACACAGAAGCATGAAAAAACCCATCTGTGTGGGTGGGCTGAAACTGCGTTTTTCAGCTTGCAATCATTGATAAGGTTAAGATGTTTCCAGTGCTTTATGACACCTTACACCTTGTAAGTGTAGGGAAAAATCTACTTTAAAAATTAACTTGTGAACTAGCTTTGTGGGTTTAGGTTTTGGGGTTTTTAAAATTCTGAAACAAATTGCTTTTTTCATGTGCTTGGGAATTATTAATTATGTTGTCTGATGGTGTATGGCAAATTTAAGAAGGGAAAAGAGGAGAAAATACGGCAATCTGTTTTTGTAGTAGGATTTTATTACTTTTCAAAGTTAGTGACTGACATAGGTGGCAGCACATGTGAACACAAGCTTGGTGTGCATAAAAAAAAAATATAATTTTGCTCTGGCCTTTCAACTTCAAAACATGTAGAAATAGTCCTTAACTGGCACATCTCAGACTAGTTTAGTAATGCATTTTTCTCGCTCTGGTGATGTGTTTTCTGGCATGCTCCAAGCCCCAATTCCAGAGGTCTCCCGCAAAGACAAAAAGCTCTGTCAAAGCTTTGGCCAGCTCATATTTAAGATCTGTTATTCCCTGTTTTTCCGTGTTTCCACCAGGTTCCAAAAATCACTAATAAGTGCCAAGCAAACTTGGTTTCAGCGAGCAGCCAGAGGGACCCCAGAGTGTCCAAAGCAAGCACAGAGGCCCCATTCAGGAAAGCAATTTAGTGCCTCCCCTGCATCTGGGATGTGTGACTGGCACTGTGCTGCAGGAACCGCTCAAGGCCACCAGGGAGAGAATATTCAGCAGGAAATAAGAGCAGCAGCGTGGTTCTGAAAGGTGGCTGCACATGTTCCCTTCCTGAATAGATGACCCCAGCGCTGCCTTTCACCCTGAGATGCTCAATTCCCAGTTTCCAGGCAGGTCAAGTGTTCCCAATCTTCCCCCTCACCAGCACCTAATTGTAAGTACAACACAGCTACTATTTGGAGTGTTTATTTGTATTTCAGCATTGTCTGCCCTGCTGATGTTAAATGAAGGCCAGGACAGCCAGATGTGATGCTGCTCTCTCAGGGGCTCATTTGGAAACCAGAGGAGCCCCCACAAGGCCGGTTTTCCAGACTGAGAACCAAACCCAGCTCCTCTACTTCTTTCCCTTTGCAGCTCCTCTGAGCTGCTCTCCACTGCATCTTGAGAAGCCTTGGGTGACCAGCTCCTCCCACTGTGAATTTATCCAGCCCCCCTTTCACCAGCCCCACAGCCAGATGAGGTAAGAGCTGCTTGAACTGATAGGGAGCTGCCAGTGTAAGATCAGCAGTAGGAAATCCTTATCTCAAAAAAGTGAATTGCTACAGCCCATATCTGCACTTGAGCCCAGAGTCACGGAGCTGCTGTGGACACAGTCCAGGTAGCTCTGAACCAGCTGGCTCAGAGGCTGATAACAACGAGGCCAGGGGATATGTTCTGGTTGGCAGAACCCAGAGTAAATATTTGTGCAGCTCCCTGTCTGAGCACCATTCAGTTATCAATACATCTGCTGATAGGAGCTTATGAGCTGTACTCAGCACCAAGGCTGAAGTGCAGACATAAACCTGCAGAACCACTTCTGAGAAGCTCAGTTGTATTTACCCTTTGTATTATTTTTTTTTAAAGTTTTCTTTTCCGGAGTCTGTTTCACTACAAGGAAACAGAAGAAATGAGAATTCAAGACTCCAGCCATTCACCTTGAGCATTTCCCTAAAGAAAGGCACAAAAGAGAACAGGGCAGGTTGATAAGGCTGCACTCTCCTCTTTTCCCCCAGTCCTCCTGATCCCTTGTCTGGCAGTAACACGCTCCAGCTGTGATGGGCGAGGGGCGCAGGAATGAAGAGCACAGCTGGCTGTGATAAATGAGGCCTGGAGGACTCAGGGCTGGCCAATGTGGAACATCCACAGCGTGCCCTGCTCACCAGGGAAGAGCAGGAGGCCAGCACAAGCCAGGAATGTAAGGCTGGCTCCTGTTCTGGGAGAGGAGAGCGAGGAGAAAAGCACAGACTAGCAGAGAGGACATCATGCATTTGATTTTTAAATTAGACAGCACAGGTGAATGTACAGCTGGCTCGACTTTCTCTTCTGTCACTTTGAAACCAATGCACCCACGTAAACAAAAAATGAATGGACTTGGGAAGAATAAGGTTGAGGAGACATCAAAAGAATTTATGTGTATGTGGGCTACCAAGTGAAATGACGACTATCTTAAAAACAGCTTCCTTGGACTGTAAGAACTGATCCAAGCATGTGGATGCTCAAGGAAATGAATTAATTCATAAAGTAGGGAGGGAATAAGAAGATGAACTAGACAAAACTAAGTGTGGGAGGGAATTTAGCAACATAACATAAATATGGACACTGGAGCAGCAGGAGGTGCTGAAGAGATGTAACAAGATGTCCAGAGGATGGAACTGTCAGTTCTCTACCATTTGTCAAGAATTTTCAAAGAAAATGCCTTTCTTCTGTCAAGTAAATGATGATATAAAATGTTTTAGACTGTTAAAACACTTGAAAAAAAAAAAGAAAATAAGCTGTGAATAGCATAGGTGATACCTTCCAGCTTTGCAGCTGAAGAAAGCCACTCTGTTAAACTTGTTTTATTTTGTCCACAGTGTACCTGACCTAATCACAGATGTATGTGTCACCCTAAACCTCACCAGCTTCAGAGTTTAACACATTCCTAACCCTGCCTCAGGAATGAGGAGCCAACTGCACAACCTGGGGCCTTGTGCTCATCTTCAGGTGCTCTTGGGCCTTCAAAAGGGGACAGGATCTCTCCAAGAGCCCTGCAGGAGGTTCTGTTCTCTGGCCAATGAGCAGAACTCAGAAGCAAACAGGTCTGAGAAAGCTCTGGCCATCTGAAGATGCAAGAGGGAATAGGAAGTGCAATGGCTGGAGAGTGCCAAGAGAGAGGATGAATTCCAACAGCTCCAGCAGGAATGCTCCCAACAGCTCCCTGCCTTACAGCATCATGGAAGAGCTTTCCATGTTTCCACATGGCTGTTGTGGAGCTCTGAAGTTACCCTGAGCCTGCTTCCATAGCCCACTAACGTGCATGGAGGGAAGACAAAAGCCAATTTATTTCTAACGTCCCTTCTCTCAGCGCCTCTAATGTTCCTGCTTCTCAATCAAAGGGAGGCATTCTCCAGGAAGATGTTAATAAATAGCTTTTCCTTGGGGGAAGAAGCATTTTCCCATCTCTAAGAAATTTCTCTGGCCATGTGAAATTCAAATTTGTTAACTTGCCCTACAAACAGCAACTCATTTAGAAACAAATTACAAATATTAGATGGAGACAGTGAACTTGATAATGCAATGCTGCCACATCAGTTGTAGAATAATGCATCTTAATGAAGGCTTCCCATGTGAATAAACCATTATATTTACAAGCTTTTCACAGTTAATGACCCAGAACTGGATAACGAAACTCACATTTTTAGTGTGGTCCTCTGTCAGCAAAAGTATACATATTAATAATTGATGTTGCTGTAAAAATAGGACATAATATGAAGATTCCTGAGTTTGTGGGAAAATAGGACTACATGGTCCATTAACTTAAAAGGCTTATCTAATGTTTGATGGGCTTTGTCTTTAAAATCCTTGTTTAAATTAATAAGGCAAAATGGACATTTGTCTAAAAGAGAATTTTATTCCAACTCATCAGTCACGAGCGCGCTGGTAAGATTCTTCCGTTCTGTTCTTTACTCGTTCCCCAAAAGAATTCAGGTTTTAAGGGAAGGGGATGAGGCACCAGCAGAAGGGAGAAGGTGTTTCCTGCACCTCCCACGTAAGTCAGTGGGATGAAGGACCATGTGGGTGATAAGGGCACTGGAGAACCTCCCATTTGGAGACAGGGTCAGGGAGCTGGGCATGTTCAACCTGGAGAAGAGAAGGTTGTGTGGAAACCTCAGAGACCCTTCCAGAAAGGGCTACCAGGCAGCTGGAGAGGGCCTGGAGGGACAGGACAAGGGGGAACGGCTCCAAACTGACAGAGAGTAGGCTTAGATGGGATATTGGGAAGGAACTGTTCCCTGGCACAGGGCGGGGCTGCCCCTGGATCCCTGGGATTGTCCAAAGCCCGGTTGGATGGGGCTTGGAACAGCCTGGGATAGTGGAAGGTGGCAGGGGTGGGACTGGACGAGCTTTAAAGCCCATTTCACCCAAAGCACTCCCTGATCCCACAGAACTGTGTCCGTTCTCCCCTCCCAGGCTGGTTCTTGGATTGCCCGGATCCCTTTCCTGGCTGGGAAGCCCTGCCTTGGTGCTGAGTCAGCAGAGCCCTTCCTGCTCCTTCTGGAGCACCTGGAGGAGTGAGACTGGCTGAGCACACTCAGGGCTGCTCTTCTTCACCCAGGAGGAGGAGGAGGAGGAGGAGGCCCTGCTGTGGAACAAACTGCTCCTCCACTGTTCCACTGCCAGGGGAAGAGGCTCGGTGGTGGTGGAATAAACACATTCCATTTCACTCCACGTCCCCATTATGCCTGAGAGGTAAATTTACTGCAGCTTTTATTGCTGGGTACTTAACTGAGGACAGCTTCTTGTCGTGGGCCCGGAACAGCAGAGCTGAAGCACATGCTCCGTGGTTTTATGGGGCTTCAGGAAATGCTCTGCCACAGCCACGACTGCCCAGAATTGGAAAGTTTCAAAAGGTGGAAATGCTACAGTTGTGTAGCATATTTTTCAGTACATTTACAGCTCGCTTCTCTGGGGGAGAAGCTTTATTTCCAAGTATTTTTAAAGTAGTTGTAATAGCCACTTATTTTAACCAGTAGTGAAGGTGAAATTATTTTTTAAATACATTTGGATTACACAGGCATGTAGACTAAAATAATCCATTATCAAAGCAGCTGGGGTCTTGATCTTTACTTACAAGTATTATTTTTCGGGTGGAAGGTGTCCCTGCCCATGGCAAGGGGTGGAATGAGATCATCTTTAGGATCTCTTCCAACCCAAATCATTCTGTGATTCTACAATAAGATTCTAGTGAATTCTGAACTGTGTTCCAAACTGCATTTAAAAGTTTGCCACAGGATTGAGCTCCATCCTTGCTTTATTTCCTCAATATAATTTGTCTGGCTGAGGGCAGAATAGATTTTAAAGAGGTCTCTTATCTTGTGAATCATAAAATCATGCAATGGTTTGGGCTGGAAGCACCTTAAAGCTCTTCCAGTTCCAACCCCTCAAATGAAAATTGTATTAATAGAGGTTCCATGGTACACAAATGGTGATAGCCACATCAATTATATGGCTGAATTCCTAAATTAGGCACAAAAAAAAAGAACAAGTAAGCAAAATATATTGCATTCATTAAAGCTTCCCTACTCTCTGACTCACTCCAATGGCTTTGCCAATTAAAGTAATTGTCATATGAGTTCAAACAAAGCATTTGTAGTAGGAGGCCTTGTTGAAAAAATACTGAAAATGGTTGGATTAGAGATTTATATAACATATATTTGGAAATCTATTTACATGTAACACCTTTTAGGAAGATAAAGAAAATTTGAAGTGGGCAAAAGGTTTACATTCAGGGCCAGATGAGTTTATATAATTTTGGTTATGTTTATTTCTGATATGATACCTGGACATGCTGTTAAACTTGGACTAAACATGGCAAGCATGTTTTGGGCTCTGAAAGGCAGTGATTTCATTGTTAGTGTGAGTGCAGCCAATGAAAGCCAAATTATTTAGCATGCTTCTTTCTTCCCAGAATCTTTCTGTTTCAAAAATAAGCAGGCTTAAAATTTCTACTGCAAACAGGACAGATTAGTTATCGCTGCTGAGATGTGAAATAACAGAGGACTTTGTGCTGACATCCAGGCAAGCAAAAGCAATTTTAATCTTAAACTTGGCAAAACCAAGCCTGATCTGCACCACTGCTGTAGCTGCCCACTTTCACAAGCTGATTAAATATTTTAAATTTCATTTGATGGAGTTTGTAGTTTGTTAAATCCTGTATAATATTTATTTAGCCATAGTCTATAATGTTTACACAGAAAGCTATTCTGGGAAATGCTAATTTTTTTTTTCTGACTGGATGAAATGAATTATATTTATCAGGAACTCAGAGGAGGAGGAATGTTTGGCAGACTGTTTTCTCAGATATAAATAAAGTGTTAACCAAGAAAACATGCCTAAATTAGGGTATGCTTAAAAGAGGTAAGGAGGGGAGAACAGCTTCTTTTTTAACACCACACAGATCCTTCCATGTGAAAAGGATCATGGAATGGTTTGGGTTGAAAGGGATCTTAAAGCTCATCTTGTTTCATCCCCTGCCAGGGCAAGGGCACCTTCCACTACGCCAGGCTGGAAGGATGTTGGAAATACCAATGTAAGAGAATCACAGAACAGCAGGAATTGCACCACTACCTCTTTGGGAAGTGGGCTGGAATTTCAGGATAGAGCTGTGTGAGTGTAAATTCACACCTGTGAGATCCTAAACTGGGGTTTGGCTTGTCCTGCAGTATCTTGGAAGTCTGATATTCTGGGAGATGTGTTTTCCTGAGGACCTTCAGGGGCAGCTGGATCTGGTGTGGTGATGTGTGATGAGGAAAACCTGATGCTCCAGCAGGAAGCCACAATGGCTCCACACAGCTCATGCATCCTGCTGAAGTGTATCCATTTGAGAGAAACAACATAAAGAACCAGGAGAATTTCTTAAACTATGGAAGGTTTACTCTTCTGAAGGGATTGGTTCCTGTGCTGCTGGGATTGCAGATCTTCTGATGAACATGGAAGGAGGGGCTGTTCTGAGTCAGCCCAGCCCAGGGAGAAGAGGCTTGGGGGAAAATGTATCAGAGCACTGCAGGTGGAGACAGGGACCTGTCCTTCTGTACCCTTTTTTCCTGGACTCCTCTAATTCCTGCTCAGCAGGTTTAGGGAAGGTAGTTTGATTCACTCTGGGTGGTCCAGAAACAACAAAATTCTCACGAGTTTCGATAACAACTTTTGATTGCCAGCCTTAGAACATCCTGACAAGATAAGGCACGTGGCAAACTTTAACTTCTCCAGACACAAGGGAGGACTCACCAAAGCACTGGCTTGGAAGTTTTTCGGTCTGGCTTCCAGAATACTTTGAGAAGAAGAAGGCAGAACTGGACAGAGCACTTGGAGCAGTGCCCAGCACAGGGGAGGCATCCCCTCCCTGCTCCTGCTGGCCACATGAGCCCTGTGACAGGCCAGGTGTCCTTGGCCACCCGGGCACACGCTGTTCTTCCCACTTGAGTGCTTTAAGCCAACTGTTCCTGCAGTCCCCAACGTCCTCCTACCCTCTCATAAATCAGTCTGATGGCAAACTGCTCATCCTAACGCTTGAGGTTAAACCCAGCCTTTCCTCTTTCCAGCAGCCTGTGCTCTGAGATTATAAGCATAACTTCCTGCAGGAGAGTGCTGAGGGTGGATCCAGGGCCAGGCTCGGGCTGCTCTGCACCACCCTGAGACACAGCAGCTGCCAAAAGCCAGGTCACACACCCAGCTACGCTGAGCTCTGCAGCAAAACTAAACCATCACAGCCTCTGAGCGGGGTTTTTAGGGACAGGGGATCTGTAAGTGCCAGAAGAACAGAGCAGCTTAAAAACCTGGCATGTTAAATTGAGCTGGGATGGGAAAGCAGAGCAAGGAAACCCAGGTTAGCTCAGACATCACGTGTGTGTTTTCACACAGCTCCATGTGTTTTCTTGTCACATCAGTGTGGCTGAAACACAGCCCCGTGCCTGCAGCAGTGGTTTGGTGGTCACACTGGAGCTGGCAGTAAACAGCCCTGTGGCAGGAATGGGAGGAAGATCAGGAAGCAGCTCAGGATACAGTTATCAAGATATATGTGCTCTTAGGAGGCTTGCTTCTCTTCACAAACTAAACTGGGACTGCAAAGTGTCATTTATCAGGGCTTTGGAGAACGTGTGCTGAGGGAATCATGCTGTTTCTGCAATTAGGCTTTAATAAATAATAACAATAATAATGAGCCTTTACTTTTGAGCCAAGAAAAATCTCTCTACCATAGCCTTGCTCTCTGTCACCAAGCAAAAGGTGAAACAGAATCGAATTCCAGAAAAGATACATGAATTTCTTGTGAAGTAAGTAGAGAGTAAAGAAAATAACACTGAATTAAGCAAAAGACTGGACAGTTCTTGGGTCTGACACCTTTTTTTCTATTTTGTAGGCCAACACAATTGAATGTTCCCAGAAATCTTTTACACAGAACTTCAAATGGATCAGCATTTTGTGCAAAGCAGTCTTTGTCTGAAAGTAACACAGACTTTTTTTAAAAAAAGCCCTAATTATAAAGAGAAATTGTATTTATTGCAACAAAAGTCGAGTCTCCTTTGGGATGGACTTGGAGTAATGGATGGTTGGCTCTTCTAATTTATCTAAGTCGTGCAGCATTAGAAAAGCAAATTCAACATATTTACACATGAAGATCTGTGGTCATTTTTTAGAGGGCTGACGTGATCATACATCAAAGGGATTTGACCTTTGGAGCTCCCTGCCTATCTATCAGTGGGAACCAATGTCTGCTTCCTTTGGAGACCAGGGAAGGGAATGCAGCGTGCAGAGGGAAAGGGAATATAAAAACCCTGGAAAGATGAACAGATTTTTTAAAATTTTGTTTAGAGCTATAAAATTTTTCCCCCCATGTGCTTTGATCATAAACTTGATAAAGAGCAAGGAGTCAGAGTGCAGAGGAGCAAATATCAATTCTCTCGCTCTTCGATGGAGGTCAGGAACTGAACGCACTCGATGTGTTTGGTTTTAATTCCCCTCATCCCTCTGATGATATAGATTACATTCTGCTCCCCACAAACCAGGCTGCTCACATCCCACTTACCAGTTCCTCCCACACTGGCCACCATGGAATGAGGGCCTGCCTGTGAACCCTCAGACAACTGATGCCAGATTTAGATTTCCTTCCTAAGGACTCGACAGAAACGTCATGGGATTTGACAGGAAACAATCCCTTGTTCTGCAAAAGGTGCCACTTAGGTCTGCACTAGCTAAAACCTCAGGGAATTTTGTCTTTAACAGAGGCAGAATTGTCACCCAAGGTTCTGTTTAGCTGTTAGACACCAGCAGATACCAAAGGCAGTAACCCCCAAGCTGTTACCTGTATTTAACACGGCAAAGCTCAGGCAAATGTACGTTTTCCTTCCTAAAGGTAAGGTATTAATATTATTTTTAACTGATGTGAGACATATTCTCTAGGCACAATCAGTTTTCAGAACCCTATAAAGCAGTTAAGGGCAATTAAAATCCCCCAAAGTGCCCGGGCAAAGCAGAAAGCATGTTTTGAATCAAAATGAAATCACGAGTTTATAAACGAATAACTTCAGAACTGTAGAACATGGAAACATAAATAAACTGAACAAACGCAGAGCAGTGATGAATGTTGCTGTGATGTGCTGCTGCTTCACTAGAACTTTACTAGAGCTTGCTACAAGGGCTGTGCTACTGCAGCTGGACTTGGGTGAGCCTTGACACCTGTTAGTGCCACCAAAAGCTTGGAGGGGGGCAAAAAAAGTCAGCGGTAAAGAATTTATCCTATTTTTCAGCTGTTTGTTGCAAGGAAGGGGGTGGGAGGAACAGATTCCTTGTGGAAAGGGTGCTTTAACTTTTTTCTTTCACCCTGGTGCATTTTAACTGACCATGGGCAGATGTTCACTTCCCTGTGCCTCTGCAGAGTGATGTGAGGGAGATTTTGAGGATTTTTACATGGACCTAGAGAATATTGATGGATTGACATGCCAGTTCTTAGGTTTGCTCTTGACACACACAGGCAGTGGTTTGCAAAGTGGTGGGAGAAGAGGATTTTGCTTCTTTATTTAACTGAATATTAGGAAAAATTTCATTATTTTAGCCCACTGTAAGGGCTGTCAAGCATTGGAACAGGCTGCCCAGTTAAGTGGTAGAGTCACCATCCCTGGAAGTGTTCAAAAGATGTGTCATGTGGCACCTGGGGACATGGTTTAGGAGGGGGCTTGGCAGTGCTGGGTTAATGCTTGATGATTTTAGGGGACTTTTCCAACTTTCATGAATTCTACTCCAGACATAAGGCAGCTCACCAGTCCTGAAACCATGACTGGAAAGCTGATTAATAAAAATTTCCTTGCTGACCATGCCTAGGTCAAATTCCCTGGAACCCAGGGCAAATTCTCCACAGCCAGTTTCCACATCTGCCACACACATTGGAGAATGTATAGACAGCACAAACCCATTCAGCAGAAGACAAATTGTGCTACTCCTGTGCCATTTATCATTCTGCTTGAATTCTGTGTTCCTTGGAGACTCCTTTTAAAAATAGGAGGAATCATAGAAATTAATTTCTGCTCTTGGGCTGAATTATAAACCTGAAGAACAAACTGAGTGTGCAGAGTGTGGCATTCTGTGCTCTCGAGGCCCAGCCCCACTTACCATGCCCAGAAATATCATTTCCTCCTCTCTCAGTCTCTCTGTTTTCTTGCGCTGGCTGTACCCACGCCAGACCTGGATTGTAAACAAAACTCTAATGAGATAAATGGGCCTTGGTACAGCTTCCTTTTCTGGGGCAGACACAGGAAAAAACAAATAGAGGAAGGAAAGGCACAATATACAATTGAAACTATTGCTTTTTAACAGGTTGCCATCTGCTATTTTTTCTTTTTTTAAAAAACAAATTCTGAGGTTTGTTATCCCCTCATGCTGCTCTGGGTGGTTTCTAAAACCTGTCACTGCTTCATAAAGTTTAGACATAAGATTGAGGCTGGGCTCCTGCTCTCATCAGGCTGAATTGTCTGAATTATTCACGTGCAAGAACTCTTTAGTGGAATTTAGCACTGACCTCCCTCTGTCCTTTTTTCTAGATATGGAATGAACCCTTCCCCTGGAGATCACAGACAAAGGCATGAATTCAGAGATGCACTGAATTCCAAGCGGAGGCCAGAAAGAGCAACTGAGGTCATAAAAATCAGAATGGAAAAACAACATGTAAAGTTGCAAAGTCATCCTGCATTGCCAGTGCAGGACTGGTTCCACTGATCTTACATCTGGGCTCCTGTCTCACTTTCTGAAGTGGTTTAAACGATGTGTTTCACCTTGCTGCCCCCCTAAAAAGGATCATTTCAGAAAGCTTCCCATCCTGCGAGCCGTGTTTCTGTCCACAGCCGCTCTCCTGACCAAAACACTGTCAGTTTGGCCTTGCCAGAACTGCTGCTACACAAGAAACTCACCTTTTGAATGCAAGTGGCAGCAGCATCTGGATTTTTACCCGTCTCTGTCTCCTCTTTTCTACTTTGCCTCTTCTCTTCGAGGTAAATCCTCTTCATGAACGCCGCTCGAGCGCGGCCCTGGCGAGCCCGCTCTGCCACCTGGATCACTCGAATGCCTTCCTCGAGTGTCATGGCCCTGACAGGTTCCTGCAGCCAAAAAAAAGGAATCAACAAAGGAAAGTTAGGGTTTGTTAACTGCCTGCCTCAGTTAGAAAACTCTGTCTTGGGAAACAATGATGTTGGTGTGTGATGAAGCCACAATGGCTCACGTAGTCCTGCTGAACTGGATCCATTTGAGCAAAAAGACACAACCATGGGGCTTTGTCCTTCTAAAAGGAGATTTTCTCAGGCTGTGGAATGTTTTCCTTTCCTTTTCTGAAGGGAGGGTTTCGGGATGTGCTGCTGGGATCGCAGCTCTTTCGATGAAAATGGAAAGAGGGGCTGCTCTAAGTTAAGAGAGGAAAAATGGATCAGAACAGAAGGGAGATTCCCCCTTCTCACTCCTGAGAACCCTCATGCTCTCCATGGAAAAACTGAATTAGTGTCCTTTCTTGATGTTCATCTCCCAGCTGGAGGCAGCTCCTCTTTAATTATTATATAGATACTGTGTGGCAATTACTTCCAGCAGGGGTTTCCAGGACAGAATTACACAGAATGGATTTCCTGAGCAGAATCACACAAACCATGTGCAGAGCAGATTCCTGAGGTGAACTCCACTGGCTTTGATTTATGTTGGGCTGCTCCTAACAGCACTGCCACGGACACTGGAGAGTTCCAGGTGGTGTCACAGCAGCCAGGATTTCCTGAGAGGACGAGGGGCAGAAGTGCTGCCAAGCCTGCAGCAATCCCAGTGGGCACTGGATTTACACTGGCTGAGGTTGTTTTAGTGCTGTTCCCTGAATCCTCTGGCTCCCGGAGCAGCCTGCCAAGGGACAGCTGGCCCTGCCAGAGCATGGTGCTCTGCCTGAGCTGGCTGCTCCCTAGACATCCTCATCCCTAATGGATGCCACGCTGGAAAGAGGCAGGAGCAGAACTCTGGGAAGAAAAAGGCTCCAGGATCTCCCCAGAGCAATGCCAGGTGAGTAGAGGAGCAAAGAGCTCACCCAGAGCTGTCTTGTGGCCCAGCAAAGCCCCTGGCAGGGAAGCCTGTGCTCTGTCTCTGCAGTGTGCCTGGGGCTGCTCCCATCCCTGGGGACTTTCCCTCTGTTATTTTGTAGGATCAAAGGCGCAATCACTGCTGGAGAATTCAGGGCAGCAGGGTGACTGAGTGGGCCATCAGCGCTGTCTCTTACGGCTACAACATCCATGAATCCAAGTTATCCAGGCATGCAGGCACCGTTGTTTACTTCCAGGGGTCAACACGCCACTCCCAAAGGGTCAAAAGTGTATCAAATCCACTGCAGCGCTGGTGTACTCGTGTGTAATGACTTTGGCTCTGCCAAAACTCAGCTTTTGTGCTCCTCCCAGCAGCTGCAGCAGGGAAAACTGCCACTCATTGTTCAGAGGTTAGGAACAAGTGAATGCCAGCAGCTGTGCTGACCTGAACTCCGGGTTCTGCCTGCTCCAGTGGGGAATCCTGGGCCAGGACAGCTTGGGTTCAGCAGGACTAATCACAGGATGAGGGTTAGCTACACAAATAAAGCCCCGACTTGGCCAAAGTGCTGCTCCTTCTGACACCCTCACACACAGAAAGCAGAGTAGGATCATTTCAGTCTTACCCAGACCAGAGGTGTGACTGGATGTTGTTTGACAGGGAAATCTAGGGTTTCTTTCTGCTTGTGCCTTATCTGTAAACACACTTTTACCTCCTCACTGCTGTGAAAACACTTCTCACTCCAGTGTCTCGTGTTCAGACACAAGTGGCTGTAAACGAAACAAATCAAATATCATGGGTAGGCATGGGATGCACTCACCTGTTCTAGCAAACCAGCATTCAGCAAAACCTCATGCAGGTATTCCTCCCTCTCCTGCAGGATCCTCAGGTTTTCTTTAACGAAATACTTTGGGATGGGTATTTCTATGTCTTCCTGGAGGAAGAAAGCCACGAGATGCTTTTTAGGGCTGTATTTAAATCACATTACTGGTTAATTGAACACCTTTACAAAGCAATAAAATAAGGACAGAGGTTGTTGAATATTTTTAGAGTATTGGGGAATTTGACCTTTGTAACAGCTGCTGTTACTTTTCAATTACTTTAGGCCTAATTCAACAAAAACAAATAAATCAACCGAGTTTGTGAACCATGTGAGCCCAGAAATTTTTCTTCTTATAATGGCTCAATTATATTATCAAATTGCTAAAATATTTGGCAGGGTTGCTAGAAATTTAAACATGATTTCCACCGAGCTGAATACCTTTGGTTGTGTGATCATCCCACTTCTTGTTTTAATCAACATGAAAAATAGATCTGTTCTCTTGCCATTTTTTTCCATTATAAGGAACCAAAGCACAATTCTAGGCTTTTTAAGAGGTATTTTGAGCTGTGACTGTGGTATCTCAGACACTTCTTAAAATCAGACATGACCACAAGCGCCTGTCTTAACTAATTTCCGTAATTAAAAAGATGTAAATGATTCACATCTCTCCCAATTTCATTCCCCATTCCCTCAGCTGCACACTGAGGGACATCCCTACCATGGCACCACAAGAAAGCTTCCAAGTCGGGCTGTGCTTATGATTTTATCAGTGTAGAAGTCTGGTCTGATAAAATTTCCAAATATTTGTCTTGCTCGGCTCCCTGTTTGCCCCTCCCAACAACCCTTGGTAGCTGATGGAAATGATTCTCTGCTGTACTCCGAGTGCAAATCACTCTGGGTGGATTAAAATCTGAAGGTATAAGAAATCAAGGGTTTGTCTGGACACCCTCCTGTAGGGTGAGAGGATTTTTGGGCTGCCAGGGAGCAGAGTCAGTGTAGGAGTATCTCTGATGTCTCACCTGGCCTTTAATTCTGGATTGTGACTTTTCCTGGCTGGAAAAACTAGGTCAAAGCCCCAGTGCCAGGGCTGGATGGGGTGGGGAGCCTGCTGCTCTTCATAATCTCTTTTTGGGGCCCAGCACTGAAAAGTCAGGCTGGGGATGTTTAACCTCATGTCAAATTCGCAGCTTTTTAGCCACTCCCAGCTCCACACGGGATTTATGGATCCAAATACCTCCACAGTTACCCCAGGAAATGGAGTGACTGCATGTTGGGAGGCAAGTGCACAAAAACACGAGCTACAGAATTGGAGAGAACAGGAGAGCTTGGCCTTGCAGTGACACGGTACAAACCAGGCAATATCATCACACAAGATAGAAAATGTTGTGTCCTCTGCCTTCAACCCTGCAGGACTTTGGCACTGATAATAAAGGGAGAAGAATGACTGGAGATAGCCTTTCTATCAGAAACAGGAGTTATTTGTCCAGTAATTTTGTTCTGTTACCAAGAATATTTTAATGTTTTATTAGAAAGAACACCCCATAAATCCATATTCTTATCTAGTATGGAAAACCTTTTCTTTGAAAAATGCTGAAATCTCCTCAGTGATTGATTTCTTTTGTGGTAAGTAGGTATGTTATGCCTTCTAAAAATTAAGGTGTGTTTGCAGGAATTTGAATTTATGCTTGTTTTTGAAGAGAATGTCAAGCATTACTTCTGAGACTTGCCAGCTTTTTGCTGCAGATGGATTTACTGCTGAGTCATACAAACAGCAGGGCTAAGGATTTCCAAATATGATTTCAAGGAATATTTTCCCTGGAGATCTGTTTATACTCTCAATTTAAAATAGTTTAAAACAGTGATTAGTGTTGAAGGTAAAGGGCTGGTGGAAATTCCTGGCAATTCTTATCCTAAATTTGCAGCTGTGGCAAACAGAAACACGTTTGCAGATCTCAGGATGATGCTATAACGATATCGGGCAATTTATCTCGGAGCTGGGATCCTAAAAAAGCAGGAATTTCAGCCGGTTTTAGCAAAGCAGCGGTACCTGAACGTGACAATAGATGGAGCTGTCTGCGAGAGAAGGAGCCACCTTTGCCAGCTCATTTTTCCTACGGCTTTTAAAGCACGGCTTCCACTCTTTGCCTCATTGTCACATTCACGGTGCTGATTTCGCCGTGCCAGAAGGGCAGGCTGCGGTGGACTCTGCTGATCAGGGGCCCATTTTCTATCTCAGCCCACACTAAAATCTGGCAGAGTCAAGCTCCTGACGCTTAAACAGCAAAGCTGTGAAGTTATTACTGACAGGGAGTAGGTTTAGATGGGATATTGGGAAGGAATTCTTCCCTGTGAGCGTGGGGAGGCAGTGGTCCAGGGTACTCAGAGCAGCTGTGGCTGCCCCTGGATCCCTGGCAGTGTCCAAGGCCAGGTTGGAGGCGGCTTTGGGATAGTGGAAGGTGTCCCAGCCCATGGCAGGGGGTGGCACTGCATGGGCTATTAAGGTCCTTTCCACCCCAAACCATTCTGGGATTCTATGAATACAAATTCATGCTGTGATATGGAATGACGGAATGGGTCAAACTGAAAGGGACCCCAAAGGGTCATCTGCTCCAACCTCCCTGCTCCCCTCCCTTGCTGAGAAAGGTGAGTGCCATCTGATGCTGCACTGCACATCTCCTGGCACTGCACAGGCCATCCCACTGTCAAAACCCCCAAAATTATGACGGTGACACCAGCTGGGCAGCCATCTGTTTCTCTCAGTGTTCCTGCTTTCAACCAGAAGCGTCAGGAGAAAATGACTTGTGCCCCAGAATCCCTTACTAAATGCCCCAAAGCCCTGAAATCTTTAGTCCTCACCCTGAGACTGTGTGTTACCCTTTCCCTGCCCTCTGCATGGACGACCATGTCCGCAGGCTGTGAAAAGCTCAGCAGTTTCCTGCTGAGGAAACACCAACCAAGCCCATCTTTCCCATGGAATTAGCTCACCACGGAGGCCGCCCTACCGGGACACGCTTTAGCTCCATGAGGACGCCGTCCATGGCGTGGCACTCGGACTTCTCCAGGGCCACCATCTCCCTCTTGATCTCCAGGAGGCGGCCGGTGACGCCGTCCAGCGCCTGCCGCACTGCCGCGCGCTTCTGCCGGTGCACCAGGTGGTCGTGGGCCGCCTCCAGCCTCCGCAGCATCTCCACGTAGCGCACGTAGGCCGTGGCCAGCATCTTCATCACCTTCTCACGGTCCTCCTCCGGCTGCAGGAACTCCTCCCTCTCCCTCTGCAGCATGGTGTCCAGCTCCCTCTGGGTGTCTGCCCACATCTTGATATAAGTGCTGGGGGGAAAGAGAAGCCTCCGTCAACCCCACATGAAACGGCGACGCCACGGCTCCTTTCTCACAAAGCAAGCCTGGAAGTCTCAGCCATTACATTTGTAAGGAGATTTTTAACTACAAAGTATTTTGAAAAGCGTTAGCAGAAGTTTCTGGGTTTGTTTTAAAAGCAGGAATCTTAAAATGCTGTTTTATTAAAACAAGCTTGAAAGTTTAAAGCTTTTCAGCTTCATTCTAAAACGTTTGAAGCATCCTTCAAGTGCTTGAAGTCACAACCCCCAACAGTGCCAGGAGTTTTATTCAGTTGTGCTAATTGAGAAGATGGTTTAATTGAAAAGATGTCTCCCTCCAATGCCATTTAATAGGGGAAGGACTATTTGAGGCTCTGCATTTTTGGGATGAGGACCAATTCATGTTTCTAAAGCTGTTCTGCCTTTCTGAAGTGGTTGCTCAGAGTTAACTGCAGGGTAAAGAGTGGGGTTGGTGCCAAGGCTGGAGTGGAGCTGTGGGCCCTAATTCAAATGTGAGGTGAGGAAAAACAATTTGATTTATTTCTATGGTAGCAGCTGTTGCACTCCAAGGAATTGCTAAATATCTGGTCTGGTGGCTGTGGGATTATGTGGCATGGAAGCTGTCACCTCAGGCCATCTCCATTCCCAGGAGCAATAATGCTGCTCACTTGGCAGTTTTGGTAGGAACAGGTGGAGTTCTGATGTGAGCATGGACCGGCTGTCAGTGGCTTTTCATGGGAAAAGCAGATCAGAATATTCTGGGAATCAGCCAAAAGGAGCAAGAAATGAGAGGTTTTTATGCAGAGAAGGGCTCAAACATGGAAAGGTGTTAGTAACACCTGCGGCAGTGAAGACACTTTTAGGTTCTGTTCTCCTCTGCCAGATGGAGATTCTTGGCAGTGATGAGTGTTAAAAAATCCTACATCTTTGAAAGTGCCTCTCTAGGAACAGAGCAAGGAAATTCCTTCTGCACTGAGACTTGGTTGTGCTGGGAGAAAACCAGTTCATTCACATTGTCATGCTGAGGGGAAAACAGTGGCCATGGAAACAAGGACAGCGGGCTTGCTCCTTAATGCTAGGAATGAAGGCCATTGGCCTCGATGGTGCAATCTAGACCCATCCATGTGCTGAACCAAGAGCTTCTCAAAGAGGGATGAGAACAGCAGAAGGCCCTGCCTTTGTTAGATGAGCTTTGAGAGCAGGCCTCGCATCGAGGGAGAGTGTTTATCCTGACCAGAAAGCTAGACAGATGTTAGCATTGTTTGTGCATGACAATAAATGCTGGAGTTCTGTGAGCTGATCTTATCATTCCCAGTCCTGGAGGTCAGAGTGACCCAAGGCTTGTGCTGCAAGAGGGACGTGAGGGGTGGGACAGGACAGGACAGGACAAACTCCAGCCCTCGAGTGCCCCGAGCGCGGGGTGCCCTGCATGCCCTGGGTGGTGCCAGGGCTGTGGGACTCCCCCCTGCACTCAGCAAAAACACCAACAAACCCAAACCCTGCCACTGAATTTGCACCATGAACGTTTTAAAGGGCGTATCACGCTCTTCAGCTGACCTGGCTTTCTGCAGGATGCAGCTGGCCTTGCTTTTCCTAACGCTCCTGCAGCCCACCCAGGTCTTTCCCTTTCCTTTTTTCCCCTACTTCATTTACATCCTATTGCACCAGCGTACGGGTCAATTGCAGCAATTAACCCAGGTGCAGGAGATAAACAGAACAAACCCGGCGGAGGGGAGATGGGGACACGCAAGGCCAGCGGGGCTGGAGCCGGGACACGGAAGGATGTGAGGCACGCGGGTTTTCCAGCGCAGGAGGAAACGGCGTGCTACGCACTTTGCACCATTTCTCACAGATAGCGCAGAGGATGGTAACCCCTGAGGAAGCCCAGCCCTGTGGGGCGTCCCTGCGGCCATCCAGCTGATTGATGAGCCCTGGGGATCCTGGTGCTGGAGCCCTTCCCGTGCGGGTTACTGCTCCGATGCGCCATCACCTCCCTGTCTGCCTCCTCTGCCTGAGGAATGTCGAGTGGTTCCTCCTGCTGAGCCAGCTCATATCCCGCTCCTTTTTACACTGGGAATGGCCTGTGGAGGGAGGAGGGGGCTGGAGGCACTGCGGATAGCACGGGATTGCTTCCATGAAGCGCTAGTTTATCAGATAAGCGCCGGGATGATTGCAAGCACAGCTGCCCTGGGTCCGCTGTTAACACCACGGATATCACGGGATAACAGCGGCGGCTCGGGTAAATGAGGGCAAGGAAAGGATGGACCCCCTGGAAAATGAAGTTCTGAAGGAAGAGGTTGATGTGAAAGTGATAAATTTGTAGCTGGTGGCCCTATGTACCTGCTGTGTTCAGGGTGACTGGCACCTTGAGGGACCTGACCATCAGTGGATAACAGGACAGGGCAAGCAGGAATCTGATTTGAGCCTTGCATTGCTTCATCTCGATTAAAGACTAGAGCATGCGTCCCCAAAATAGGGTTAAAATGGTTGTTTCAGGTTTTACAGGTGCCCAAATGCGAGCCCCTCCGGACTAGTCTGAAGGATGAGATGTGCCTGGTGCTTGGAGCTCCTTTTGGAGGGCTGTGAAGCAGAGGAGCCCTTCAGCTTTAGAGGCAAACGTGCTCAGGGGTACTCAGGAGGAGTAACTTCAAGGTTAGGCCCTAAAAGCAAAGGAGAGCACTGCCTCTCCTTGCACATGAATCAGACAGCGTGTGATCCCTGAGTCCCTGCTGGAATTTTTGCCTGTTTTCTCAGTGTCCCTTCGCATTAAGTTGTGAACTCCCTCAAAATTGCTTCCACACGCTGCACGGGGAGGACACTGTAGCCTTGAATGCACTGGGTTTTATTTACTGTTACTGGTCCATCTTGTAGGCTCATTTCGTTCTGCTCTGAGCAGTGTCTGTGCCCAAGGATATTCCATCAGATTCAGGTTGGATTAGAGCCCTCTAACTCACCTATTAGTGCAGGTAATTAGCAGGACTGAGCCTAACTTTCCTATTCAAGGCTTAAGAAAATAAAATCCTGGAAAAGAAAGCTGTCTCTTGATCTCTCCGTGCATACAGCATTGTAAATAATGCTACAAATTGTCATAGCAACTCCCAAATAGGGCTGTTATGGGGAAAGTAAGCAATGCTGTAACGGGATGAGGAAGAAGCACATCAAGTGACTGAACTCCAGAGACCCCAGAGTGATTTCTGGCAGCCCACAGCTTGGAGGGAAGGTCAGAGCTTTAACTGCTTACTGCTGTCCCTTCACTCCCACAAAGGAGAAACAGAGTCTAAAACATGGGCTTAAGAAGTTTCTTTTGCCCATAGCCTGGATTACCAGTTCAAATCTCACTTTTACTGCTCAAAATAAAGCCTGCTCCCCTTATTTAGAGTGAAGCTTAACAACACAGGGTTTTTCTCCTGCTGAAGTTACAAAAAGCTGTTTGAAATCCTGCCAAATTGTACATGCCTCGTTCTAGTGCTGTAGGGCCCTCTAACTCTGCTTGTTTGCCTGACCCATCTCTCCTAACACTTGGAAAAGCTTGCTGGTTTTGAGTCCAGCTGAGGTGAGCCTGCTCACTGCTGTTGGACTGGTGCTAAGGCTCAAGCATGCCCTTCTTGGAAGGGTTTGTGCTGAGCATGCAAACTGTCCCTCAGGGCTCTCCTGAGCCAGGAGAACGGCTGGCATCAGTGGGGTTACCTTTGTGTGGCTTTTCTTCTTCCCCCCAGAGTGTCTCTGTGTTTTACCCGCTGCCAAAGGGAACACTATTCCTGTCATTCGAGGACATGGCACAGTTTGTCTCTGGATTTGTGCACGGGTTGGACCCTGGCTTCTTTGATGGGTGTTTTTCCGGGCTGCCTTCAGGAATATCTCCTGCTTTCCCACGCTGCAGCTGCCGCAGTGCAGCGCTCTGTGGGTCTCCCTGGTTTATCCTGATGGATGGAAGGAGGTGGAAGGGAAAACATTTGACTCCGACTCCAGCTTTCCTCACCTCGTTTGGAAACTCCTGTGTGATTAAAGGGGCGCTAAATGGTGTGTGTGAAAACACCGCTGAAGGTGAAACAAAGGAAGAACCTCTGCCGCCTCTGCAAACCCACCTTGTGTGCAATGAGACCGGGCTGTGCTGGGGGCTGGAGAAGGTGCCACGGGGTTTGGGATGTGGAGCAGGGCTCAGGGAGCCTGGCACAGAACACAGGGGCAGAGGGGACCCAGCCGTGGGGCTGGTGACAAGGAAGGGCACGCAGGGGCCACTCCTCAGGGTGCCCTTGCCACACTCGGAGCCTGACAGGTCAGGCATTGTGCTAAACCCTGGGCAAACACGGGGGAGGGAAACCCTGCCCTGCAGCCTCTGGAAAATAAAGAAACAAGAGACAAAGGTTGGGAGGGGAAAGTGAGGCCCTGAGAGGAAAAAGGGGGTTTAATGCTGCTGCTTTTCTTTTTTTTTTCTTCTTCTTCTTCTCTCTTTCTAAAAATCACCAGGCTTAGGATGACTGCTGGCTGGTGCAGGTCAGCAGTGACCTGTTGCCTCACGTGGTGATTGCATTACAGGAGCAGCCCCCTCTTTTCTCTCTTGTCAAACATTTTCTGTGTTGGAGAGGTGCAGGCAGAATCAGGGATCACTGTGGCCTTACCACACAACCCGTCTGAGTTCAGCAAGTGTTTAGACAACGCTCTCAGGCACGGGGTGGGGTTCTTGGGGTGTCCTGTGCAGGGCCAGGGGTTGGGTCGATGGCCCTGGGGGGTCCCGTCCAGCTCAGCACTGATTCTGTGAAACAAATTGACTCAAATGTTGTCGGAATGCATGGCTGATTTCAAAGCCTGCAGTCTGGAGAAGTTCAGGCTCGTGAGCCTGTTTAAGCCTGCCTCGCTCCTAAAATAAGATTAGTCTCACAATTATGCCAAACTTCTCGGCTGGTGGTGGATGTGACTCTGCCAGATGACTTTTTAAGCAGGCTTGCTCCAGCCACGATGTTTTACAGAGCTGGAAGCATTTGGGGGAAAATAAAGGATAAACCTCAGTAGGCTTTGGTTGTGACAAGAGAAGAAAACACACAGCCTGCCGGCATTGTTAACGTGAACAGCTCTGTGCTTCTGTCATCTCCAATTTCAGCCCTGGGTACTATGACAGAAAGTGAAGGGGGGATAAAAGATTTGTGTGGCAGAAACGTAATGGGAAACCGCAGGGAAGGCAAGGAAGCAGCTTCACGGAGCAGCAGCAGCAACACACCTCAGCAGCTCTCAAGCACCTGCTCCAGCCAAACCCACAAAGCTGGCAGGGAAAAAAAAGCCCAAGAGTTTTCTTCTAGTTTTCTGACAAAACCTCCTGTTTTCCTATGTGGCAAAGCAGTTAAGGTGTGGGAGATGCTGTTCTGGCCTGTCAAAGGCTCTAAAGGCTGCCCTCCTGTCCCCCAGGCTGCAGCTCCTGCCGGGGCTGGGGGCTGCCCTCCCCTCCGCAGTCAGCGGAGGAATCGTACCCCGGGCTGACCCCCAGAGTGGGCAGCAGGAAAGGGGGAATTCTGCCCCTCTGCCCTGCTCAACACCCTCAGAGCTGCCTCCAGCCCTGGGGCCCAGCACAGGAAGGATCTGGAGCTGCTGGAGACAGTCCAGAGGAGGCACCAGGATGAGGGATGGAGCAGCTCTGCTGTGGGGAAAGGCTGGGAGAGCTGGGAATGCTGGAGAAGAGAAGCTTTGGGGTGACCTAAGTGCAGCCTTCCAGTACCTGAAGATGGTACAAGAAAGATGGAGAGAGACAATTGACAAGGACCTGGAAGGATGGGACAAAGGAGAATGGCTTCCCACTGCTGGAGTGCAGGATTAGATGGGATATTGGGAAGGAATTGTTCCCTGTGAGGGTGGGCAGGCCCTGGCACAGGGTGCCCAGAGCAGCTGTGGCTGCCCCTGGATCCCTGGCAGTGCCCAAGGCCAGGCTGGACACTGGGGCTTGGAGCAGCCTGGGATAGTGGAAGGTGTCCCTACCCACGGCAGGGGGTGGAAGGAGATGGGCTCTGAGGTCCTTTCCCACCTCAAACTATTCTGTTATGTGAACAGCAGCCTCCTCTCCTTTGCAAGCAGAATTTTTCCCTTCCAAGCAGTATTTGCCTGTAACACACTTTACTGCTTCTGACAACAAAGTTTATTTCAGCTCTAACCTTCCGATGTCATTTTTTTCTTTTTCCCCCTCTATTCCTCAGAAAAAGAAGGGGCAATTACCCATCTAGCTGCCTGCAATTAAATGGATAAAGGGCCGTGTCTGGGTGCTGCTCTACCCCTGCCAGGAGCAGGAGGCTTTGAGCTCGAAGCTGACACCATCTACTCAGTTTCTTGAAAAGTGGGGCCTTTTCTTTCCCTGTTTGCCAGCACAAGTGCTGCTGGGATATTTCCACTGACAATGCTTTTTCCCAGAGGAGACACTGAACGGGTAATACACAAGATCTTTCCCTACCTTCTCATTAAGGATGAAGGGAGGCACAGGAGGGAGCTGCAGCTTTGAGTCTTAGCTGTGATCAATTTGATCCTGTCTCTGATTTCCTGCTTTAACATAAGCAAGATGATGTGCTAATGCTCACCAGGGGTGGAAAGAGGGGCAAAGATGAATCTGTGACTGCTTGGGAGATGTATGAGAGAGAACATGCAAGGAATGCCCAGGAGGAAGCTAATAATTGTGGCGTTTGGATGGAATTTGAAGAATATGGCCTGGGGCCAGACGCTGAACGAGGGGATAAAAAGAAATATTCAACAACGGCCCAATGGCTGCATGAGGCTGGGGCCCCGTGGGAAGAAAATAGGATGTGATCACAGCATCAGAAACTGCATCCCAACGCAGCCACAGAACCCGGCGGGGAGAGGGGATTAGAAGCTGCACTGACATTTTATCACGTTTGGGTTTTGCAGCCTTAGTTTTCCTCAGCTGAGCCTTGGGGGTGTGATATAAAACACAGGGCTCTGCTTTGGTTGTTTCTGTTGGGAGTGGGAAGGGAGATGCTCGGGATGTTGTCTTAGATCAATATTTTACCAGTGAATTAATAGAAATTCTATTTGTGACACGAGATTAAATTTTAAAGCGCTTTGATTGTTTAAAGCTCCTTGGTGGCAGTGGCAAATGTTTTGTAGCTGATTAAAACCTGGCAGGAGCGGCAGCAGTGCCAAGACTCGGCTTTGAACGTGTCTGGACTAGGGCAAGGTAAGAAATCACTGGTCAGGATCCCAGGGGTCAAGGAGAGGCTAAACAAATCCATAAAAGATGAGGAAACACAGCAGGAAAACATAAATGCAGCAGCATCTCCGTGAATCTCCAGTGTCTGGAACAGAAGGTACGTCTGCATGCAAATGCTGGCGTTGAGTGCTTCGGGAAGTGAGATACTCCAGCACTTTTTAATCACCCTGCACTTAATGGCTCTGTTCCCTCCCGAGCCCTGTCCCTAGAAAACGCCAGGCATGTCTGGACATGCTGACTTCTCCCCTGGCTGCCTGCTGGACTTAGTGACCCGAAGAGAACATTGCTGCTCTCTGAGCATCCTCTCCGCCCTGACACAGAGCTTCCCGAGGCACTGGAATTGTCTTTCCTGCTTTAGCCCACACCTCTTAGACTCACAGGGCCCTGAGGACAGTGAACATGCCTCGGAACTCAGGGTTTACCTCAAGCTCAAGGAGAGCTGTGTGGCATTTCTATTCCTGAAGAACCAAAGTTCTTTCTCATAACCCCATTTAATTACCAGCTCTTTGCCTCACTGCCTTTAGGTAAGGCAGGTTGTTACAAGTCATTTAAAATACCTTGGGAATGGCCTCAAGTTGCACCAGGGAAGGTTTACAGAATAACAGAATCATGGAATGGGTTGGGTTGGAAAGGACCTCCAAGCCCATCTGGTCCCACCCCTGCCATGGCAGGAACACCTTCCACTATCCCAGCATGCTCCAAGCCCCAGTGTCCAACCTGGCTTTGGACACTTCCAGGGATCCAAGGGCAGCCACAGCTGCTCTGGGCACCCTGTGCCAGGGCCTACCCACTCTCACAGGGAAGAATTTTTCCTTAATATCCAACCTTTACCTGCCCTCCTGCTCAAGGCTCTTCCCCCTTGTCCTATTACTCCATACCTGTGTGAAAAGTCCCTCTCCAGCCCTCTTGTAAACCCCGTTTAGCTACCGGGAGGATATAGGATAGACTGGATATTAGCGAAAATTTCTTCATGGAAAGAAGAAGGTGATGGAGCCCCCATCCCTGGATGGATTTAAAAGGCACTTGGATGTGCCACCTGGGGACTTGGCAGTGCTGGGTAAAGGCTTGGTCTTGATGATGTCAAAGGGCTTTTCCAGCCTAAACAACTCTGATTTATGGTACACAGCTGGCACAAACTCACTACAACCAACCACGTCAGGAGTAGCCTTGGTAACTTCTTTGAGATCCAACCCTGACTGGTGTTTAGGAAGGGCTGGATTAGCCCAGCTATAAATCCTGTGCCGTGCACAGCCACAGTGTCATTACAGCAACCTGAGCCAAGCAGCTTCAACACCAGATTGGAGTCCCTCACCAGCACCTTGCTCAGAAACAGGGCTGGGTGTGCCGTGGACACATGAGCATGTTTGTATGGATTTGCTCTTCAGTGCTGACAATGCCACAGGAAATGCTAAAAAGCCCCGTCTTTATTAAAATTACACTGAGCCAAACTGGTTGAAGAAAAAGTATTTTTCCAGCTATGCTCAGGCTAATTCCTTTGGTGTTAATGTGGCTCAAATAGCAGCCGTGGTTCAGAGACTGGGTAGGAATGACAGATTCCGAGAGAACTCTGAAGAAGAGGTCAAACACTACTTTTGTGGGTTTTTTTCTTTCTTCCTTTATCTTTTTTTTTTTTTTTTTTTTTTTTTAAGAGCACAGTTCAGATGACTCTCCACTACCTTGTGAACTTCACCTAAGTGACCCCATGAGAGTGTTAGGCATGATTTATACAAGCCCTGCACTGGATCCACCAGGGATCTAACCAAGCTTTCCTCCTCTGTCCTCAGACACAGCCCCCAGATGCTCTCTGCCCTGCCCTTGGGGACATTGTTCTTTATTCCTCTCATCCCTGAACCAAGGAGCTGCCTGGCTGGAAAGCAGTGGAATTTTGCTCTCTGCAGCTGTCTGAAAGGAGGTTGTGGTCAGCTGGGGCTCAGCCTCCTTTCCCAGGCAACAAGCACTGGGATAAGAGGAAATGGCCTCAAGTTAAGCCAGGAAGGTTCAGATTGGATATTAGGAAAATATTCTTCCCTGAAAAGAGTAGTTAAGCATTGGAACAGGCTGCCCGGGGAATCGTGGAGTCACCATCCCTGGAAGCAGACAGGACATTCAATGATATGTGTTGGTTGAAGGTTGGATTTGGTGATTTTCAAGTCTTGTCCAGCCTTAGTAGCTCTATGAAACCCAAGGTGCTGGTGACGAGGAGAGCTGCTCTGCTTCTGAATTTGGAAGGATGTTTTAGAATCTGAGGGAGTTCTACCTGGCAAAAAGCGGGGAGTTTGGAAAGAGGATAGTGGGCAAAAGAAGCAGGCGGCTTTGAGGCTGGTACTGCTGAGAAGGGAGAAGGGAGACCACGGGGAAGATGCTGGGAAAGGCTTTGCTCACAACCTGCTGGGGCAGCAGTTTGGATATGGTCAGTTTTGAGTGTAAAGCACAGGAGCAGAATTTAACAAAACCACCCCAAGGTGTTTTCTACAATTTTTCCTCTAATTATTCACCTAACTAACTAACTAACTAACTAACTAACTAACTATTATTTATTGAACTTGAACAAGCCATATCCAGCTTAGAGCTGGGAAGAAGAGCCTCCCCAGACTGGGCTGTGCTGCTGGAGCTGGAAGCAGCAAACAGCACCACACTGAGGGATGATATCATGGAAGATGCTCACACTTCGGCTCCCAGCACTGCAGCACAGCACTAATAACAGTAATACTTGCTTACTATGCGGGTTTGGAGTGATGTTTCTGGGGGAATGAGCACAGCTCCTTGATCCAGCCCTTTGATCCATTGCGGCCGCTGCTGTCTGCTTACTGCAGACAAACCTGCAAAGCTTTGCGCCGGGCCGAAATTACTGAGGGGAAAACAAGCCACGGCGTGCCAGCTGGGGGCCGTAAGAGAGAGAGGAACCTTTTGTGCAAAGGCTCTGAGCGAACAACATGAACATTTGCCCGGTTTTCCTGAGGGTCCGCGGCCGCTTTGTGCTCCCCCCTGGCCCCGGGCCGTGTTCCGCCCGCTCCCTCTGAGGGGATCCTGCCCTCAGCCCCCGCGCCCCGCGGTACTCACGCCTGGGACATGCTGAGCACCGAGAGCTGGAGCGGCACCGAGGGGCAGCCGGGGGCACCGAGCCCGAATCACACCGGGTCGGCACCCACAGAGCCCTGGAGCCCCGGGGCAGCCGGGCCGAGTCTCGCCGGGCCCTGCAGGCAGCGGCGGCCGCGGCGTTACCTTGGACACGGCCCGGGGGGGCCGGGCCCTGCCCTGCCCGCGGCTTCTCCTCCGAGGAAACGGAGCTTCAGCCTGCCCTCTCTTCTTTTTTCCACCTGTTTTTGTTTGTTTGTTTGTGTTGAAATGGACCTCCAAGCCCATCCAGTCCCACCCCCTGCCATGGCAGGGACACCTT